>JAIXMQ010000001.1:647500-1057500 GCA_025716855.1 Pilaira anomala | reverse complement strand
GTTTCCTTTTTGACAACCATTTTCAGATGTGTTTTCAAAGGTTTTTCCCTTACATCATTAATTAAAACGAAAAATTATTCTAAATAAAACTTCTTTACTTACATAACTCAAATTATAACTTGGGTTTACCATAAAAAAAAAAATTAATTATTTATAGCGTTATGATATATTTTCGATAATTCATTTTTTTTTTAAATATATCACTACCTCATATACTTCTCTATAAGAACCAAACTATATTGCTCATAATCAAAGTGTATCACTCAAGATAATAGCGTGTCTCTCAGAATTCAAATCAAAATTCTCGCTTTTTTTTATTTATTTTTAACCTGCTTTACAAGCTCTTTATCCTTTTTGGATAAATATAAGAAAAAAAAAAAAAGATGTTTATATAATAAATAGGGTAAGGAAAAAAAAAAGAAAAGAAATGGAGCTACATGACGACTAAAGATCGTTAAGCTTGTCTACCAGTTTTTTGTCAAGTTTTTTTGTAAAAAAGTGCGTGAGGCCAAATGACTTTATACTTGTTTCTGGTTGAAGAGTTCTTTACAAACCCAACACATTCGACAATATCGGTAACGTCACATACTGCAATCTTCTTGCACTGATCTCCCTCTGAAATACTTGACACGACAGGGATCCCGTAATCGTCCAATTAGTGGTGCTTCATGGTCTCAATTAAAGCAAGAAAGCTGACTTGATCGTCTTGTTTGTGTTTCAAGTAGTAATGTATAGTACCAACAAACCAAGCGTTTTTAGTACGACTAATAACTAGATGTTAAAACCAGATTTATATATAAGTAGAGGGGGTCTTGAAAGTAGAGAGGATCTTGAAAGTAGAGTGGAACATGGGAGTAAAAAGGGCCATGCCAGCAGAGAGGATTTTGAAAGTAGTAGAGAGGATCTTGAAAGTAAAGAGAATCATGAAAGTAGAGAGGATCGTGAAAGTAGAAAAGGCCTTGAAATTAGAGTGAACCATGGGAGTAAAGAGGGTCATGCCAGCAGAGAGGATCTTGAAAGTAGAAGGGATCTTGAAAGTAGACGACATCTCGAAGTTAGAGGGGATCGTAAATAGAGATAATCTTGAATAGTAGAGAGAGAGAGGATTATAAAAGCAGAGAGGTCATACCGGCAGAGAATATCTTGAAACTAGAGGGGATCCTGAAAGTAGAAAAGACCTTAAAAGTAGAGTAGATCATGGAAGTAAAGAGGATCATGCCAGCAGAGAGGATCTTAAAAGTAGAGGGGGTCTTGAAAATAGAGAGGATCTTAAAAGTAGAGAGGATCTTAAAAGTAGAGAGGATCTTAAAAGCAGAGAGAATCATGAAAGTAGAGAGGATCATGCCAGCAGAGAAGACGTTGAAAGTGGAGAGACCATGAAAGTACAGATAATCTTGATGTAGAGATAATTTTGAAGTAGAGAGGATCTTCAAAGTAGTAGAGAGGATCTTGAAAGTAGGAGGATCTTGAAACTAGAAGGGTCTTGAAAGTAGAAAGGATCATGCCAGAAGAAAGGATATTGAAAGTAGAGAAGATCTTGAAAATAGAGGGGATTTTAAAAGTAGAGAGGATCCTGCCAGCAGAGAGAGCCTTGAAAGTAGAGGAGGTCTCGAAAATAGAGAGGATTTCGAAAGTAGAGAGGATCTTGAAAGTAGAGGTGATCTTGAAAGTAGAGAGGATCTTGAAAGTAGAGAGGATCTTGAAAGTAGAGAGGATTATGCCAGTAGAGAGGATCTTTAGAGTAGAGAGGATTTTTCCAGTAGAGATGGTCTTGGAAGTAAAGAAGGACAAAACAATTGATAGAAAAAGTTGACCGAGTTTTCATGTAATCTATCATTTGTGTTTATGTTTTTTTTTTTTACTTTCACATGAAGAAAAAAACCACACAAAAAAGAAATCCCCTATATTTGACATCCTTGAAGGCTATCAAATTTGCAACGATCTTTTTCTATACAATTACTCTTTTTTTTTTTTTTGTCAACAAGAATTTGAAATACGTAGTTTACTTATAATCGTATTCTTCAATGATTACTTAACTGAAAAAGTTATTTATTAACAAAATATATTATGATTAAAAAAAACACCGCACTATTTAGCCCTGTATTATCTCTCAGCTTTTTCTCCCTTTCTCTTCAAACATGATAAAAAATACACTTTTGCTCATCTCTCTCTCTTTTTTTTTTATATAATCAATCCGAATACCTGAGATGTTTAAAATATATATATTTTTTTGTATCAACATGTGAAGCGTTTCATACTGTTTTTTTTTAAAAAAAAGGATTTTGTTACACGAAGATTTTTTTTTCATGCAAAAAATAGGTTGCAACTAAAAAAAAAAAAAAAAAAAAAAAAAAAAACTGTTTTCGTAGCGTGTGGCTTATTTAGAAAATAATAGAAAAATAAAGAACTAAACTTAAAAACGAGTTTCTTAATTAATATGCATGAAGACGTAATTAAAAGACAACAATAATATTGAAGGACAGAAATAAGAAATTTATTTTTCAAATTCATAATTTTATTTTTCATTTTCATTAAATTGTGGGGGAAAAGGGGGGGGGGAAGGGGGGGTGGGGGGAAAGGAATATGGGGCCTCTCGGGGCCCCGTCGACGCTGGTTGCTGGTGAAGGTCTCGCCTTATTGAAGACGAGACCTCCTCTGGCTTTATCCGGTTGTTAGCTGAGGACGCGTAAAGCCGTAAAATTGCCTCCGACCCGAAGGATTTTGCCCCTATTTACAGTAGGTATGAAGAAGAAAAAAAAAGAAAATGTGAATGAGAAAAAATCTATCCTTTTTATAGCTTTTTTTTTTTTTTTGAGCATGTGATAAAAAAAGGGGGTAACAAGCAATATGATTGGACAATACTAATCGATAGAACTTAAGATCACTTGGCAAAATTACTAAATATATTGAGTATGAACACACCACATTCAATAAAAAAAAAAAAAAAAAAAAAAAAAAAAACTACCTCTTCTCTTTTCCTCTTTATCTTTAAATGACTAAATAAAAAGTAGAAAAAAAAACATATAAAACCTCGAGATTTTATTCCACCAAAGGATTTGTCAAAAACTAGACAACATTAACTGATCTTTTCCAGCGTGCAAACAGTTAACCACGAATGAGCATTCTCGTGTTGTTGTAGCGTGTAAGATAAAGGCCGGAAGTAATTTATCTTAAGGATGTTTACCATTACTAAAAGCTATTCATAGCATTTGTTCGGCTGCTATTAAATAGTTTTTATCTTTTGTATATTTAAATAAAGCTTATATTTACGGTTTTTTATTTTATTTTTACTGGCAGTTTATTTTTCTTAATTTCCGTGTTGCATTACGAAACACACCTATACACTTTAATACAATAGATATGTACCAATTTGAATGTAAAATTAAAAGCATATTTAAGCCAATCTTTCTCTACGTTGTTTATCCAAACGAACAACATAATCATATCTTTCTTCAGTAAGGTTCTTTTCACCAAAAGATACAGCAACCAATCTAATAAGAAAAAAAAAAAAAAAAGTCAATTAGAATTTTTCTTAGTCGGTTTTATCAAAAAGTCATTTTTACCTAGCTAAATTCATACGAAGCATTAATTCTTCTTGTGTAGGTAATTCAGTCTTGGCTTCAGTAGCAGCTTTACGTTCATTCACAAAAGTAGTTTGAATGTACTATAACAATAAGGATGAGATTTACATTTTTTGATATATATATATATATATATATAGCCATACCTCAGATACTTGTTCAGGAATATCGTAAGATGCATATTTTGCATGATGAATAAATTGTCTAAAACGATCCAATGTTTCTTTTTCAGGTTGTACGACATCAGCTGTGTTCATCATAAGGGGAACAGAGCAATGATTCTATTTTAAAATAATAATAATAATAATAATATGAGTTATATACTATTCTACATAAATAAAAATAAATCAACTTACAGGCAACATTGATTTAGAATTAGATAAAGTAATCAAATTAAGATCAGTATCAAATTCATATTGGCTGAAAGGAAATTCATAACTCAAAGTTTGGTTTTGAATCAAATCATTCAAAGCTTGAAAATTTCTTACGCCAGGATCAACCAATTGACCTTCATCCAACACTGTTTCGTCTACCAAGACAACAGTACCATCAATTAATTGAAGGAGACCTGCTTCTAAATTCTCATTGACACTCTTGGGAGTAAATTTGGTCTTGTTGAGACTATCAATAGTTAAGGGCAATTGAACCGTATGCAAATTCAAGTTATCCAACACATTTGAAAATGATTTCGAAGCAGGGTTATTTAATGTAAACATAGGGTTCTTCTTTTCTTGTTCGGTTGTTTGATGTGCAGGAAATCCAGAAATGTTTAAAGTGAAATTACCTATTTTTAAACCTCTATTTTTGACAGTACTATATTTATAAAAATATAAAATTAGTGTATTGTATGAGAATGTGCATAAACAACATGAGACACTTTACACTCTAGATAATAATTGTAATAAAACAAATTCTGCTGCTAAACGATCGTTACCTAAAGCTGAAGCAATATAATCAATCAATTGAGTGCGGACATCAAGGCTAAGGTTGTTTTCTTCTCCTGATAAGGGATTACTATGAACTGCATTCAAGTTATTGTATGCAATTGCATGTAATACAGGAATATCAGAAAATAAATCAAGCGCAGAATCCAATTCTGTTTCTTGCTGTTCGTTAGATAATGGTGTCATATTTTGTCCACGAATACCAATGATTTCAATTAACTGTCCAACTTTAACTGATTCGGCCATTTCATTATAAAATTTAACAATGCAAGATGTATGGTTGTTGCTTTGAGGTAAAGGATATTTTTTGTTGATAATAGAATTAGGTTCCTTGATTTCGAGCTTATTTAAACAATCGATCAAAGGGTCTAAATAATTAAAGGGTGGATTGGTTTGTAACTAAATAAGTGAAATCCTTCATATATCAATAATTACCTGAATTGACTGTATAAGCTTCCTTTGTCCATTGCGTTTCACCAGGTGGAGAGACACAATAAACAAGAGATCGTTCACAAAGATGATCATTTGATAATTGATGATCCAACTATTATTAAAGATTTGTTTAATAACAATAAAAAAAAAAAAAACCCTTGAACCCTTTTTTTTTTTTTTTTTTTACCTCTGCTTCAACTGGATCATCTGTATATCGATAACAAGTTAATTTTGGTTCACCATTTGGATCTAATTTTTCATAAGCAGAAATAAACATCTCTTGTCCTAATCCAGTATCTTGAATCATACAACGAAAGCGAACCAAAGTATTTTTAGGTACTTGTTGCACAGGTACTTCATTTAAGGAAATAATCTATCAAAGTGTGTTTGTAGGGTAAGAGAACAACTTGTCAATTATTTTTTTTTTTGTTATACTCGTTTTCTATTTAAAAAACGTTACCTGATTTTTATAGTTTTTTAACAGTTGAAGAAATAAATTTGAAGGATCAAATTCGGACGAGGACTGATGACTCAAATGTTCGTCTGAAATAAAATATTAGTAACAAAATAACGGGGTTTTCTTTTCCTATCCCTTTTTTTTATTATTTTCTTTACCAAATAACTCTGAAATATATCTTAAAGGTTGTTGAATGTATTCACTCATGTTGATAAAAGGATAAAATAAAATAAAAAAAAAAAAAAGCAAGTCAAACGAAAAAAAAAAAGAAAGAAAGAAAAGAGCTGTGTTTGGTGTGATGGTGGCTTGAGTTGAAATTTTGGTGTTCCTTAAGTTTTTAAACTTTTTCCCACTTTCTATTTTCTCTTTTTCCCTTTTTCTTTCTCTCTTTTCCTCCTTTGTTATCTTCTCTTTTTTTTTTTTAAAAAAAAAATCCTTTTTTTATATAATTTATAATTATGCTACCTAACGGTAACCATAGCAGCAATAGTCTTGATCATGTGAATAATAATGGTAATCACGACAACAACAATGCCACATCAAATTGGGATAAGTTAACATTATCTGATATCAGTGTTGGGGAAATTTTGGATATGTACAAGAACGATACTGATTTACTGAAACACATACTTGCAGCTAAAACAGAAGAGGATAAAGTAATATCAAAAAAAAAAAAAAAAAATAGTAGCAAAAAAGAATATATATAAATATTTCTATTGTTTTACTCACATAATATATAGAGAAAAGGTGCAGAAGAAGTCAGAAGAGCGGAAGAAGCAAGATTACATGCTAAATTTATAGATTTACAGCTAGACCAAAACCGACGTTCTTCTATGTTAGATGGTAAACAATAATCATATTATTATTATTATTATTTTTTTTTTTTACATGTGTGTACTAAATATATATCTTATATCACAAGGTTTATCTCAAAATGATTGGCTATCACCCGTACAAAATAATCATGATTTATTATCACCATTTTTGAATAATACCCCACCTTCACCCTCATCACAACTTCAACAACCTTTATCACCTTATACTTTATTTGAAGTCCCTTTTGCAGACCTAAATCTTTCTGCTCCATCTTCACCTGAACCTGTCCTCGTTGAAAAAATTACTTTAGTAGACAACGAAAGTCTTTGTAGTCCAGTGAAATCGGTTGGAACGACGACGACGACTACTACTAAGACAAACACAACGAATACACTCAGCACAGGATTACCACCACCACCAATACCTTCCTCGCCTACAATTAATAAAGAAAGAGCATCGTGTAAGCGTACATTATCTCGTACCAGATCCACTCGAAAGCCATCCATTAAAGCATTATCTAAAAAGAACCGATCTCAACCAAAAGAAGAAGAACAACCGATACAAGTCAAAGAAGAATTACCATTAGATCATGATAAAGTCATGGAGGCTCTGAGAGCTAAATTACAAAGAAGTACTCAGCAACAAAAGGAACAAAAAAACGTAAGAGAAGAAATCACTTCCATGTCTCCTTCTGGTATCTTGTTACTTGATTTAAAAAATCCTAAAAAATCTTTTCCTGTAAGACAAAAAGCAACACCGCGTGCTTCTGTCGTTAGAAAACCAAATTCTTTTATATCTGCTCATAAACCTCCATTGTTGTAAATAATTCCACTCTCTCCCCTTTACCTATTCTCTCTCTCTCTCTCTCTCTCTCTCTCTCTCTCTCTCCCCCTTTTTTTTTTTTTTCTCCACACACAAAAACCCTTTCCCTCTAAACCCCTCCCCCCTCCCCCTCCCCATACACACAAACAGCACCATTTTAAAGTAATCGCTTTTCAAAATGAATAAAAAAAAAACAAGTCACTGAATTTTCCCCTCTCTTTTAATAAAAAGGAAAAAAAAAGTTTCTTTTTTTTTTTTTTTTTTTTTTTTTTCTAAGTAATTTGTTAGATCTTAAAACAATGGTCGAAGTTAAAAAGAGACAGTTAGCTTCAGATCGTTCTGTATCAGCCAAAAAGCAAAAAAAAGATGGAACAGACGATAAAGAGATGGATTTTGGAAAAAAGGAAGATATGACGGTAGCCGTCAGTTACGATTTCAATTCTTTAGACTGTTGTGACCGAACCAAAGACGCTATCAAAGACCTTGGATTTGAGAAAATGACTGAAGTCCAAGCACGTACTATTCCTCCTTTAATGGCCGGTCGCGATGTATTAGGTGCTGCCAAAACTGGTTCCGGAAAGACGCTCGCCTTTTTAATCCCGGCTATCGAAATGTTATATAGACTCAAGTTTAAGCCAAGAAATGGTACAGGTGCTATCATCGTTTCTCCTACAAGAGAATTGGCTTTACAAATCTTTGGTGTGGCTAAAGAGTTGTTAAAGTATCATCAATTGACTTATGGTATTGTTATTGGTGGTGCCAATCGTAAAGCTGAATCAGATAAGTTATTGAAAGGTGTCAATTTAATCATTGCAACTCCCGGTAGATTATTAGATCATTTACAGGTAAAAAGATATATACATATATATATATATATACATAAAAAGTTTATCCATAAACTCACATGATTCATTAGAATACCCGTGGTTTTGTATACAAGAATTTAAAGGCATTGATTGTAGATGAAGCAGATCGTATTTTAGAAATTGGTTTCGAAGATGAAATGAAACAAATTGTAAAGATTTTACCTGACGACAGACAAACCATGTTATTTTCCGCTACACAAACTACAAAAGTTGCTGATTTAGCTCGTATCTCATTAAAGAAGGGCCCTCTTTATATTAACGTTCACGAGAACAGAGATACCTCCACTGCAGATGGCTTAGAACAAGGTTATGTGGTTTGTGAATCAGATAGAAGATTCTTGTTATTATTCACCTTTTTGAGAAAGAATATCAAGAAGAAGGTGATTGTCTTCTTTTCTAGTTGTAATTCTGTTAAATACCATGCTGAATTATTGAATTATATCGACGTACCTGTCTTGGCTCTTCACGTAAGTAAACAAATATAAATACAATGCTATTGTAAACTTATATGTATTATGATAGGGCAAGCAAAAGCAACAAAAGCGTACAAATACTTTCTTTGAATACTGTAACGCCGATAAAGGTATTTTATTATGTACAGATGTAGCCGCAAGAGGATTAGATATCCCCGCAGTCGACTGGATCGTCCAATTCGATCCCCCAGATGATCCTCGTGATTATATCCATCGTGTCGGTCGTACGGCACGTGCAGGAGGTCAAGGTAAAAGTTTATTATTTTTATTACCTAGCGAACTTGGCTTTTTGAGATACCTGAAGCATGCCAAGGTCCCCTTGAACGAATATCAATTCCCTACTTCTAAATTGGCAAACGTACAAGGTCAATTGGAGAAATTGATCGATAAGAACTATTATTTAAATCAATCAGCAAAAGATGGTTACAGATCTTATTTACAAGCATATAGTTCTTTTAGTTTAAAAAAGATCTTTGATGTGAATAGTTTGGATTTAGCCAAGGTTGCAAAGGCTTTTGGCTTCTCTGCACCTCCTAAAGTCAATTTGGGAACGATCAAACAAGCGAAAAAATTGAATGAAAAGACCGAGGAGGAAAAGACTGGAGAGGAAAAGACGGAGGTGACTACAGAGGATAAGAAAAAATCCTCTGCTCCTGCACCAAAAAAGAAGTTTCAAAAGCACAAAAAATAGAAACTTGGGAGCGTTTAAATAATAAATAAATAAAAAATGTAACAACTATATAGAATCGATGTATATATATATATATATTTATAAATAATAATGGCTTTTTACTTTTAATTTCGAATGGTTGAATAATGTAAGCACATTACGGTAGCAGAGTCTCTACGTTGCGTTTCGTGCTTGCTATAAACCTTCGTAACGTCTCAGTACGCTACGCTTTGAAATAGTCTCATTACCACGGTCCTTAACTGATACCCAGCATACTGGGCGAACTCCAAAGCAGAGACGGGGTATTCTATATCATCGTACAAAAATACGAGCTTCTAATTAAAATAAACAGTGAACAGATGCAAAGTCTTACCTCCGAACACTCGAAGATTAATCTCTTCGTCTTGTCGCGCAAGCTGTAACCAATTCTCCATCCATTCATTACTTTCTGATCCCTCAATATTAACTATATTGTTATATAATATAATATTCAAACGATACAGAATCTGAAGACGCATCTTTCTGTATCTATTTATTTGAATTATCTATTTATTTGAATTTTTAATATGCAAGATATATACTTGCCTTAACAAAAACCGTAATTTTGTTTTCCTGTCATCTTTCTATTAACCAATTTTATCTTGATTTTTGTATCATTAGAAAGAGTATATACAGTTTTTCCACATTGAATTAACTTATTTTCTCTTTAATTGTCAAGATATAGCTATACTTTTAATTTTTATTAAAAGAAAAACCAAACAGTGTTTTATATCTAGGCTAAAAAAATAAAATGAATTCCGGGGACACAAACAGTTTTATATGTATAAAAAAAAAATGTGGGGAAAAGTGTGTGTTTATATTTGACATGAGATTTTCGGTATTTAACTCATTTGATTGGATCAAAAAATACTTCTTACTCATCTTTTATTTTATTTTTAAGTAAGTGGGTATTTTTATTTCTCACTTTCTTTTTCTATTATTTATTCCTTCTTTTTTTTTTTTTAAAAAAAAAAAAAACTTACATTACAACATGACTTCAACTACTACTACTACTACTTCCTCTTCTTATTTAACTCATTTACGCTTTGCACATGCTTTATCTATTGTACGTGCAATACCAGAAGATAGTACTTTACAACCAGTGGCTGCGGATAAACTTCAATTCTATGGATTATATAAACAAGCAACCGAAGGCGATGTAAATAAGCCTAGACCTTCTTCAAGACAAGTAGTTGAATATGCTAAATGGTACATACATATGACTCTTTTTATATATATATATATATATTCTATTTTTATTAAAATTTAAATAATCACTAATAGGAAAGCTTGGAGTCGTATGAAAGGTATTAGCCCCATTGAAGCACAAAAATTATACGTGGAATCCTTAATACACCTTTTAACGGAGGTAATACAAAAAACCTTAAAAAAATAAATTCACACATTGACTTTATTTTTCTGTATAAATATAGCTTGTACACCGATACCCTCACCATGAACAATCGTCTTTCCTTAAAAAGGCATTGTATAGTTTAGAACATGACGAAGAAGAAGATGAAGGTACAATGATATATATATATATATATATTTTACTGATAAACTAATAAACATATAATAGAACTATACCAAGACGCTTATGACCCTATTGAATTTGAATCACAACACAATTTCTTGAATCACATTGAACCAGATCAATTAAGACGTCAAGACATTTACTCTCCTCCCACAACGCCCGCTCAACCTCAACAATCTCACTACAGACAACAAAGTATCTCGGATATCAGTCATACCGAATACCCCATTACTCCCATTACTTCTCCCGGACGACACCAAAATTCGGTTACAAGTCAATGGGTATTAAATCAATTACAACAAAAACCAACAAATTATGCAGTACATCCTATGGATTTCCTTCAAGGACAACAACAACAACAACAAGAAGAAGAACAACAACAACAACAAGTAGATACATTATCTGAAACTGACTCAATGGATCGTGAAGTAGCTGCCACAACGGCTAATTTAGCTTTATCTTCTCCAAGACAATCTCCTTATACACAACCAAAAAAGTCTTTTTCTTCTTCTGTTGGATCCTCTACTACTAGCTCTCAACAACAACGGCAAAAGAAGAAAAAGAGAAAGGATAGTACAAGAGCATTAGAAAGATTACAAACTGAAGTCACTGCATTAACCGAACAAATGGATCGTCTCAGAAGAAATAGTCTAGTCGAAGCCAACAACAGAAAAGATCGAAAAGGTTGGGCATTAAAGAACTTGTGTTTACTCTTGATAAAACATCTCATGGTGAATTCGGCTATTTTATTCATTGCATTCTATATCCTTTATAAAAGAAAATCACCAGTCGCTTATGCCGTCATGAATTATATCACACCGTGGATGCAACAAATCATTCGTAACATCATTAGACGTATCGTTTTTTGGAAAGTTACTGTTTAATTGCTTTTGTTATTTTAGCTTCTTTATAAATTTACCGTATTATTCTTCATCATTCTGCATTTTATATAAAATCCCTCTTCACTTTTCATCATTTCATCCCTTAAAATATTTTTTTTTCTCTCTATTTTTTTTTTTTTTTTTATACATATATAAATAAAATCATGTATACAATCAAGCATATCTTTCTTTCTTCTCTTTTCATACTCTTAGTTATCGCAATCATTTTAACAGTTTATTTTACTTATCCAATGCCTACCATACAAGAATGCCCAGATTATTCAGAGTAAGTCCCCTCCCCCCCCCCTCCTCCCCCCTTTTTTTTTAAGTAGAAAAAATTGGCCCCAACAACATCTCATAATAATTTATATTCTATGTTTCTATAGATACTCTAAATTGTTTCATTCACCAAAAAGTGATGGATTACTAGGTTTACCTTTTCAAAGACCTGCTGAAGCTTGTAGGAAATTCACAAGCAATATCATTGAATCTGTCATTCGTAACATCACCTCCAAAGTAAATACAGAGAGGATATACATATATATATACACTAAAACTATAGTATCATTTACTTGAACTCTTTTATATATATATATATATATATATATATATATAATAGATAACTGACTTGGACCTGGCTCAATTATTTACCAACACATACCCAAATACATTAGACACAACAATAAAAAGCACATCCTGTCTCACTACGTCAGATATGACCTGCCTCCCACTCTCCTATATCATTACAGGCGACATAAACGCAATGTGGATTCGAGATTCTGCTAACCAAATCCTACCTTACATAAACTACATCAAGCAAGATATTAACCTGAAACAACTCTTCCTTGGTACAATTTACATGCAAGCTCATTTCTTTCATATAGATCCTTATGCAAATGCATTTAAAGAACCAAATGATATTCATCTTTTATCACAATCTATTTATACTACTTCATCACCTTTAACAAAAAGATCTTCATCTGCGCCATTGTTAGACGGAGGTAAATATATATATATATATCATGACTTTCTTCTTCTTCTTCTTCACTTCCTTAATGTTAATTTGTGCGTCATGCATAGTATTTGAAAGAAAATTTGAAATTGATTCTCTCGCTTCATTCATGAGTTTATCCTATCAGTATTGGATTGCATCAGGTGATAATTCATTTATACATCAATCTATTTGGATAGATGCAGTAGAAGGTATTTTAACTACCATTCAAAGACAACAAGACCCTACATTTAATATAACCTCTGGTATAGTTAAATACACAATTACATTTTACCCCCCTTTTTATTTTTTAACATTTTTTTTTTTGTATAAGGTGAACCATTAGATACAAATTACATGTTTATTCAAAATACAGATCGACCAACTGAAACACAATTTTTAAATGGTCATGGTCAACCTGTAAAATATACTGGCATGGTCAAAAGTTTATTTAGACCTTCTGATGATGCGACTGTATTCCCTTTTTTTATTCCAGGAAACGCTATGCTCTCTGTTGAACTGGATCATTTATCTCAACTCATATCAAGTACAAACGACACCACCACCACCACCACCACCACCACCAGTAGTAGTAGACGATTACATCAGTTGGCAACTGAATCAAGTAGATTATCAAAAGAAATTCATGATGCTATTTACAAGTATGGTTTAATTGATCATCCAACGTATGGAAAGATATTTGCATGTAAAGTATATATATATTATTTTTTATGCAGTCAGGTTAAACTTAATATATACTTTTTATTTAGATGAGGTGGATGGTTATGGTTCTTCTTTGATCATGGATGATGCAAATATTCCTTCTTTATTGTCTCTAAGTTTCATCGGTTTTATAAATCAAAATGATACTCTCTATCAAAACACTCGAAAACTCGTCTTGTCAAAAAATAATCCTTACTATTTCTCTGGGCCGCGTGGATCGGGTATTGGTGGTCCTCATGTAAATAGATAGGACACATATACCATTTTATTATATATATAAAAAATACTTATATTCTCTATACATAGGTGGGTTTAAGTTATGCATGGCCAATGTCACAAATTGTTCGCGTGAGTACATTATAAAAATATATATACATTAAAATCTAACATTTTTCTGTATTGTAAAATACAGATTTTAAGTTCGGACAGTGATCAAGAAATTAAAGAAGCCCTAGACATCATCTTGAAAAGTACGGATAAAACAGGCTTAATTCATGAATCTGTAAATGTGTTTCGTGCATCAGGAGGGGATGAGAATAAAGGCTACACAAGATCTTGGTTCTCTTGGGCGAATGGATTATTTGGACAGGCTGTGTTAAAGGTCATGGAAGAAAGACCTCATTTACTTTTTTGAAACAAAATACAAAAATGTATTAGTAGTATCATTCAAGAACCTAAATGATTCTATATATAAAGCTTTTAATTGAAAACAAATAAACTTTTATGAAACTATTAAAATCTTGAGGCAACCATCCTTTTTTTTCTATAATACTTTTTGTTTTGGTTGGACAAAAAAATTAGTAGCACTTTTTGTCACAATGAATAAGCAAAAAAAAAAAAAAAAAAAAAAAAAAAAAAAAAAAAAAAATGTCCCATTAAAAAAAAGACAGTTCACTCTCTATTTGTTACTGTAGTAACTAGTGAACCCGTATACAGCAGTAAACAATATTTGTAACTGCTCCCTTTTTCACGTTAGTTATGCCGAAAAAAAAAAAATTTGCAGTCAAGCCAAAAAAGTGGCGCTAATCTATCCGTAATATCTCAATGATGGCACCATTGCTGGGACTATTTTTTTTTTTTTTATTTTATTTGGCTGTTGTAATTCTACCACGTATACCTTTAAAAAAGAAGCTCTTTGCCTTATCTTTTTTTTGTTTTCTCTCTTTTTTAAATAAACGATGAAATACAAAAGAGAAAGCTATATATTTTTATATTCATAACAATAGTCACTGATGAAAAAAAAAAAAAAAAAAGATTTTCAGTAAGGGGTTCCTCTGAAATAAGCTAAAATATTTTGATTATTGTATAAAGAGGGGGATTGACGTATGCTGTGTGCATCCGCACGCCACTGCTCGGAGCCTTAAAAAAAATCTCTTGGCTTATAATACATTTCCTTTTTTTCACTTTTTTCCTTATTTTTTCCTTTTTTCTATCTTTTTTTTTTTTTTTTTTTTTTGAAATGAGTTCATTACCAGTTGAACGTAATAATAGTTTAGACCATGAAGAAGAAGAAGAGGTTATTATTCCAACTGAACCATATCATGACGAAGAAGAAAGACCAGCACAATCAGAAGGAGAAGAAGAAGAAGAAGAAGTAGTCATACCACAAGCACAACAACAACAACAACAACAACAAGCAACAATTCGAACTCGATTACCTTCACAAAATTCATATGAAGCCAGTGTAGTAAGCATACAATCTTCTCCACCACCTTATGAATTATATCCTCCTGCAAACACTGTATTTGGTAGAATGTTCAATTGGTTACGCAAAATTCCAAGATTAAATACCCATCAAGCTATTTATTTACCGACCTTACCAATTCATACTAGTAGTAGTCGTCGTTCTATCTTTAGTCGTCGTAGTAGAAGAGGTATATCCTCTAGCGCAAGTAGTACAGCAGATACAGCTGCAGGAACAACCACATCAACACATGCTACTGCTGCACAAGGAGAAGAAGAAGAAGATGATGACGATGTCTCTTGTTGGTCTTATCACTATTATACTTGTATGGATCATTTACCCGAACCTCCACACATTGTACTCCCAACATGCTTAGCTCATTACCGAACTTTACTTATTTTCATTTCATTCTTTTCACTCACTTTATTTTCATTCTTATTATTTTGCTCCATCTATTTTGCTCCAATCGATTATCCTCCTCCTGTCTTCCCTGATAAAGTCATTTCCAACAACAACAATCAAACGACCGCTCGTTTCTTAACCTTGAATATCTTTATGCGTCCTCCATTGATAAAGAATAACTGGTCTGACTTTAAAGACGATCGTTTGGCTTACATTGAAAAGTATATCTTACCAGAATATGATGTCATTGCTTTTCAAGAATCCTTTGCTTTTGCTACAAGAAGAAAAGATCATTTGATTTCTGAAGCCATCAAGTTGGGATTTAATTATCATTTAGAGTCGCCTAGAAAGTATCCATGGCAAATTGGTGTAGATGGTGGCTTATTATTGGTTTCCAAGTTTCCTATTCGTGAATCAAATGTAATTGAATACCCTCGTGGACAGCACAGTGATTGGTAGAGTATCTCCTTCTCTTTTTTTTTTTTTTTTTTATATATATATCTAAACAATCCATTACTTTACAGGTTCTCGGTAAAGGGCGCTTTGCATGCGTTAATTGAATTAAATCCAGAGAGAAAAGTACACGTGTATACTACGCATACGCAAGCTTCGTATGATACAAACAATGTGATTAACGAAGACGATACCATCATTCGACTCTCTCAATTCGCACGTTTACATAATTTTATTCATGATACAGCTAGAGACGATAAAGAACCGATCATGGTCATGGGAGACTTGAACGTAGATGCTGCAGTCCATCCAATCGATAGTCCCATCACCAGACCCTCTAAAGAAAGTTCACCAGAATACACTAAAATGGTAGATGTGATAAAGGGTACAGGAGTTCAAAAGCCTAGTTCAGAACAAAGATGGTTTGAAGATATCGATTGGAAAATGAAAGATTTAGTAGATGTTGTGTATACAAAATATGGATATCATCCTGTCACATTTGGTGATTACATGTTGAATGAACATGGTGATTTGATACCGGCAGAAACCGTTTTGACTAATTGGGATCAGTTGATGACGGTTCAAAGTATCGATCGTATCTTTTGGTCTGATCGTGATAAAGCAGGTCTTTTGAAGCCTATTCAACCTCGTGTTGAAAAGTTCTGGGTGAAGGAAAATAATTTAATTTCTGAAGAGGAACGTCAATCAATTGGATTTACGCAAATTTCAGGTAATTTTTTTTTTATAGTGATATATAAACATATATATTAACTTTTTATTTAGATCATTATGGCCTTAGTTGTGAAATACAAGTGATTTAAAAACAAGACAAAAAAAAAAAAGTTTTCTATACATTTTCCTGTTAATACTTATAAACATATACACACATACATACACAACCCTGGTTTTATAATTATTATTATTATTATTATTATTATTATTATTATTTGAATTTTTTTATTGTTTTTAATATACTGTTGTTTGGATTTTTTTTTTTTTTCGTCTAATTTACAAATCCTTGTACTTTCCAATGAGAGATTCATCTCTAAATTGCCATCTCCAAACAGGTTTAGAATTAGGTGTTTCACGGAACACTTGTTTGTAAATAATTCCTTCTCCTTCAAGAGAGGTCAAGATCTTCGTCTTCAAGTGTGTCTTTGATACAAATTGAGTTAAATATGTAGGAACAAGTGGATAAAAGGATTGTGTTGTCATAGGTCCATTCTTGGCAATCAAGTGCTTTACAATCTTTCCAGCTGAAGACATCTTTTGTATATGTGTAATAATGTTGAAATAAAAGAAAAAAGAAAGGCTTCTACTTTACCCCCGGACGTTCTTTTACTTATTTTTTAGCGGATAGTAAATTTTTTTTTTTTTTTTGACAGGTTACCCCTCTGAGGCTAAGCGAATCTTTTGCCTTGAAAAAAAAAAAAAAGGCACAGAAAGGTACTTCAACAAATATTAAAAATAAATAAATACGATGACGATCAGCCCCTCTCGCCTTGTAGTATTAAAGCACTTTTCTATATAGCTTTAAAAAAACAGAAAAAATAAGCAACACACTTGATATATCAACTCATCCACCACCGTACAATACATACATTTGCTATACATAAACCGCACCAAATCAGAGGGAGCCGAGGAGGGGAACAATCAACCTAATTTACCAATCTCAATGCGACCTCTTCTTCCCTCCAAAACAAAATATTATCCCAGTCTTTTTTTTAAAACTCCAATTATTTTTCTTATAAACTCACCCCCAGAGAAGAAGGGGCGTCTTTTTTTTTTTTTCTTTTTTGTATACTTTTCATTCTTTTTAATGTTTGTACCTTTGATTCGTACCGCACTTCCTTTGATCAAGGCTTCTACTCATAAAGTCAATGTCAGTCAACTCAAGACTCTCTTGGTAAAAACTATACTCGATCTCAACAAAATACCTGTCAAAATAATTAAACTTTTTTTTTTTTTTTTTCGAATAGACTTCTCCTGCTCTTACTCGTACAGTGGTAGCCTCTACTGGTTGCGCTACTGGTAACTTAGTATGGTCTACTAGAGCTTATTCAACTGAAGTCACTACCGAGGTAAATACCAAAAAAAAAAATAATAATCGTACCTTTTGTCCTTAAAAAATGATACTTTTTTTTTTTTTTGTAGCATAAAACAACAGACGATAAAGAAATCATTACAGGTTCCGAAGAAGTTCATGAATTCAAAACAGAGACCAAACGATTATTAGATATTGTCGCCAACTCATTATACTCTGAAAAAGAAATTTTTGTTCGGTAAAAAAAAAGTACATAACAACATGCATCCATTCCTTTTTTTTATTCACACTTTTTTTTTTTTACTTATATGTTCATAATACAGTGAATTGATTTCAAATGCAGCAGATGCACTTGAAAAACTTCGTCAAACACAAACAGTTGAATCCGATGTCGATAGTGGAAACCCGCTCGAAATCCGTATCTCTCTCGACAGAGAAAAGAACCAATTCATCATTCAAGATTTCGGTATCGGTATGAATTTAGAGGAACTCAATGCAAATTTAGGTACCATCGCAAGCTCTGGATCGAAAAAGTTTTTGGAAAAGATGGATAAAGAAGTCAATTCTGGAAAGAAGGAGAATATCATTGGTCAATTTGGTGTTGGTTTCTATTCTACCGTAAGTATTTACCATAACGAAAGAGATGTAGAGAGAGAGAATGATGGTAATTGATTGTTTTTATATATATAAAAAGTTCATGGTAGGTCAAAAGATCAAAGTCTATACAAAATCTGCTTTCCCTGGTTCCAAGGGATATTGTTGGACAACGGACGGTCAAGGTTCATACACTGTAGCTGAAGCGGACAACGTACAAGTCGGTACCAAGATCGTCATCGAACTTCGCAACGACGCTAAATCCTACTCTTCCGAACTCGAGATCGATTCCATCATTAAAAAATACTCAAATTTCGTAGGCTACCCCATTTACTTGAACGGTAAAGAAGTGAACGTCATTGAAGCCTTATGGACAAAGGATACCGGTTCCGTGACACCTGAACAACATCAAGAATTCTATCGTTTCATCGCAAACGCATGGGACGACCCACAATATACTTTACATTACAAAACCGATTCTCCACTTGCCATCTCTTCTGTCCTTTATGTCCCTGAGAAACACATGGAATTATTAGGCGAACAAACCAAACCAGGTGTCTCTCTTTACTCTCGTAAGGTCTTGATTCAACCTGAATCCGCTGGTATCTTACCTCATTACTTGAGATTCATCAAAGGTGTTGTCGATTCCGAAGATATCCCCTTAAACGTATCTCGTGAACTTTTACAAGATAACATCTTATCTCGTCTTCGTATGGTCATGACCTCTCGTGTCCTCAAATGGCTTGATACTGAAGCGAAGAAGAACCCCAAGAAATACGATGAATTCTTTATGGATTATGGACAATTCATTAAAGAAGGTGCTTGTACAGACGCCATGCATAAACGTGAGATCAGTAAACTCTTACGATTCGAAAGCTCGAAATCAGATGCAAGCCATAGCATGATCAGTTTAGAGGATTATGCTGCTCGTAGTCTTGAAGGTCAAAAACGTATTTATTATTTATTAACACCTAAACGAAAGTATGCTGAAGAGAGTCCATATACTGAAATGTTCAAGAAGAAGGGTGTTGAACTCTTGTATCTTTATGATACCGTAGATGAATTCGTCGTCAATCATTTAAAGGAATTCCAAGGTTATGATCTTGTCTCGGCTGATTCTCCTGAGGCTGCAAAGGACCCTCTTTTACAAATGGAACGGGATGCTGATAACAAGGCTTTATCTGATACAGATGCTCAAGATCTTGCTAAATGGATTGAAACAAGTTTAGGTGATGAGGTTGTAAAGGGTGTAGATGTCTCTCGTAGATTAAACAGTTTCCCCGCCATTGGTAAGTAAAAACATATATATATATATAATCAGTATAACAATGATTATTCATATTATATCATCTTAGTCCAAGAACATGAAAGTCCTGCCATGAGAAAGATGATGCAAATGATGCAAGGTTCCGCTAAAATGGAAGAAGCTCCTCCTACTCCTACCGTATTAGAAATCAATCCTGACCATCCTGTCATGAAAGGTTTATTTAGTATCCGTAACCAAAACCCAGATTTAGCTAAATTAGTCACTGAACAAATCTATGATAATGCTTTATGTGCTGCTGGCGTCTTGGATGACCCACGATCCATGATTACTAGATTAAACAAATTATTAGAAATCACTGTCAACTCTTCTGTTGAACAAGAGAAAAAAGTGAAAGCTTAGAACTGTATAAAAATAAAATAATCCCCTCCTACTCATAAAATTATTTCAATAAACGAATGTATAACAGTTACATACTAATAGAAATGATTCTCCATATCAGTTGTATAAGTGAATATTCATCTATAAATTTATTTTTTAAAGAAAAGAAAAGGAGTTAATCTTTATTTTCCAGATAACAATCTGCATGTTTCATCATAATTGTATCGATATTTCTTCAAGTTTTCTTTATGAGACTTTTGGATATTAGTAATAGTATCCCAAAGTTTCTTCCAACTTACACTAGTAATAGGTATACATGTTAGTAAGAACTTTTTGTTTTCAAATTGTTATGTACATAATAATGTATATATACCTTCAAAGCCCTCAGTAAAACTCAACTGCTTCTTTCAAGTAGGTTTTCCTTTTTCCTGGAACTTTGGCTTGATTTGAAGTAAACACCTTCTCTCCAGAAATGAAAAATTCCATCTCCGTATAAGAGAGACCAAAGCTTGACTTTATCGTCTATCAAGTATTGAAATGGTCAGATAATACTATATACCTATGATGAAAATCTGCTGCATGAACAAAATAAAGTTTTCATTCTTTTAATGCAACGATCGATACATATTGGTACTAGTCCCCCATGGTTTTGATCATTGCAAGGGAACCATATGTTCCCTTATGATGATCGTACGAGATTTGTCGTGTCTCTTTGTTGAGATACTCGCCCATAACTTTTTTTTTTTGTCTTAAAAATTTCGCGTCTCCAAGACCCACAACTTGTCCATACTAAAAAATGGTGCTCTATATAAGGGCGCGAAAATGGGAAAAAAAAGCACCTTCAATAGTAAAACCTTGTGATTACCATAAACATCAGCTGCCATAATATTGTAACATACCATAAACATCACCTGCCATAATATTGTAATTACCATAAAAAACTTAAAAACTTAAAAAAACTTAATACAAATTAAAACTTACAAAGCTAAATACGGTAAATACCAAAAACTAACTAGAATTTAATATGATTACTAAAAGCCTTATACCATAGCAATATAACATAACAAAAACGTCACTATAAAACTTATAGGCTATAAATTACAATATAAACACAATTACTATAAATAAATAAATAAATAAAATCCCAATAATTTTTTTTATTTTTTACCATTTAAATAAACCCTTGCCGCATACAACGTCTTTAACTGCTTTTACTTATTCTAATAGTTTTTCATAAGCTGCCACTCTAAAAATACTGATTGAACGAAAAAAAAAAAGGGATACGTTGTATAAAACAACCTCTATTGTTTGAAAAAAGATTGAGCTTAAACTATAGGAAGTTATGGCTCATCATTATCATCTTTAATTGAAAGAACTCTTCTAAACTAAAATAATAATCATCTTTTTAAATCTTGAATATCCTGATGAGTTGTGTTTGAATAAGAAGGACCATCTTTTTGATGTGTTTAAATGAATCTGTACCCAATTCCTCTGCTTTTGAATATAAACATTCTACTCTTTCGAATTGACCATATATAATCGTGGATCACATCTGCCCGATTGGATAACAACGTACATAATTCCTGACTAAAGAGTACCTTGTAATTATTTATATGGTTGTTACAGATTTTATTGGTAAGTTTACTTACTTTTAAATTAACAAGAGCTATTTTTTTTTATATCATAGGTACATCCTGATCAATCTTTTAATTTTTAGATTGATATTATGTTTTCCTAGTTTCGGGATTCAATTGACAGTTGTGGGCACAATGTTTATTTTTTGTTTAGAGGTTTTTGTAATAATATTATTTAGTACATATGTTAGCTATGTTTTAATGTGAATGGGTAAATCAATCAATATTTATAGGTACTACAATAAGGGCACTTACTACAATAAGGTCACTGGTTTCATCGAAATAAAATTGACAGAAACAAATGAATGGTTATAAATTGATTCTAAAGAAAAAATAAATGATTCCAGCTTTATTTTTGCATGTACGAAATGAATGTAAGGAATTTATGTTTTTTAATATGTGGGAGACTTTGAATTAGTTTAGGTTTTTTTTTTTTTTTTTTTTTTTTTTTGTTAGAAGAGGAGGTATGCATTGGTGATTCTAAATTAATTTAAGATGGGTATGGTGTAGAGAGTTTGTCTATATGTATAAGTGTTTTCAAAACGGATGATTGTAGCAACGACATGACCGGGATTGAAAGGTACTTCAGAGAACCGATTATGTCTGTGTAAGGATAGAGCCAAATATGAATTGAGAAGTAATTTTGATATGATGAAGGCCTAGAGTTGGGAATTAAAAAGTATACAAGCTTGCAAGTACTTTATCTTGGGCGATTAAATGAAGAGAGATGTGTAAAAGATGCTTTCCGGAATAGCCAGAGCAGTTATAGTAGTTTTGTTGAATTTTTTGTTTTCTTGTTTTCTTGTTCTTTTGTTTTTCTTTTGTTTTTCTTTTTTTTTTTGTTTTTTTTTTTTTTTTTTTTTTTTTTTTTTTGTGTTTTTTTTTTGTTTCTGTTAAGAGCAAGGATTATTTCAAGACATATATTTATATATATAAGAGTAGTAGTCAAGACCATGTTGCCAGATTAAAAAGAAAGAGATTACATATCAAATAGTAACAACCATATCACAGTCAGCAAAAGAGACGTTTGACGAATACATCATGATGAGCAAGAAAGATAATAAATACCTTTGTAAAATTAAAAAGCCATTTCCCAGTTATCTCCTCCCAACGAAACGAAGCCACCTCAGATGGATGGAACATCTCTACTAATGGCACTACTATCCCGACTACGGTGCCCATATTGTACTGCGAGTCAGTTAAGAAGCAAGTCAGCAAATAATGGAATCGGTTATTCGTGGTCAAAAGCTGTTTTCGATAACCAGTACTGAATCTTTCAATTAAACTATACGTATAGACTATACTAACATCTCACACACCAAACAGTATCAACCAGACGAATATCTCTTACACGTGAAATAGAGTCATCCTGAATCAGACATTCTCCCCATGGCAACAACCGTTGTATTAGACCAACCAAGCAATATCAAGACAAAAGCTTAGCAACCAAGGAAGGAATAGCCATTTTATACGCAAAGGATTTGTAGTAAAATAAATATAGAATCATTCTTAAGAACACGTGTGGGGATATATTAGACAGTTATCTATTTCTTCCCCTAATAACGTTATATGTCTTACCACTGATATTATTCATTATGCACATCTCAAAGCTGTTCATTTCTTGCTACAATATCTTGTATGTCATTAAAGAGGTAGTTGTAAAGAATGTGTATGTTTTATTTGAAGAAGAAAAGGAAAAAAGAAAAAAGAAAAAGGGAGAAAGAAATAGAAAAAAAAAAAAAGGTGTTAAAATAAATCTGTTTGCGGTCATGTGTAGCGCCCAAAATTTGTTGAGATTTAAAACATGCATAAATGTATGCACCTATTTAATATGAGACTCATACACAGAACGTCAATAAAAGTAGAAAAAATTTACATATAACACACACAACCATTAATCTTGGCGCCCTTATTTTTGATTACATATTTGAAATAATTTGTACGTATTTAACCCATAAAGTTGACACAGAAGAGATAGCTAATCCACTTCAAAGAGCTGCTATCCAACAAACCTAATTTCAATATCACGAGACTAAAAAAATAATATAAATACTTGGCCCTTTTTTCATGTTTTAAAACATATTTACTTGACCTTGACCTAAAAAAAAAAAATCTTCAAATCGTCGAAAATTTGACTTTAAAGCACTTCAATGGCTTCCAACACATAAAAACTTGATGAAAAATCACATTAGCATGGAAATTTTCTCTATGTAAAAAGAATAGCTACTTTATTAGGAGGACTTATTAAAGCAAGAGACTTTATAAGTAGAATACAATGGAGAGATAAATATATATAAGGGATTCCAATATGTAAAGAAATAAAAATATGAAATATAATAAAATAGCTAAATCAATAGAGAAGTTCTATTTTTCTTTATAACAGACAGTTAAGATACACTGCTGTTAAAGAGCATCATTGTTAGGTATGAAGGATAATAAAATAAGGTAAAAATAGGCGTAACAGCGGATTTTATAAGATGTCTGCATATTTTTTTATATGCGACTAAAACATTTAAACCGCGCCATCAATTTTTATATCACTAAGAACTAAACAGGAATTTTGCCTATTTGTTTCTCTCCCATTTTCTTTTAATGGCCAGGCATGTATTCTATTGTGTGATTGTATTGGGTTTGTTGCGATGTCCGTATCGCAGAACATTCATAATGTTCTGACATCCCTCAATCAGCTCTAGTTGTAAGCTGTTGCAATAGTTTTGGCTCAATCTTCTTAATCTTTGACAGTCTTGGGGTTAGACCTGGGACATCAACTATCGACAGTGGAAGATGGTTATGTCAATGAGAAAGGCTTGACCCTTTTTTTCTATTTGATCTACTGGATTTCCCACTGTTTTTGGGACTCGGTTTGAAAATTTTTGGGACTAAATGTCAGAGTTGTTTGAACAAAATCAGAATTATTTTTTGAACTATCTTTTATAATTTTTAGAAGAACAAACAACGGAAGTATATGTTAGTCTTATGTCGATGATGAGAATTGAGTACGATGGTATAAGCGCAATGGAATTAGATGAGGAAGTGAACGAAACCTTGGCATTACAGCTAAGACGGAACAATTTGAATCTGAACAAGAAGAGGAAGAGGAAAACAGTTCGCAAGAAAAAAAACCAGGCCTACTGGGGATCATAAAAAAAGAATTAAAAAAAAAAAGCTCGCTTACAGAAGCTACAGCGATCTTCAAATTGTAGGCTTTCTTGAGCAGCTTACCGAAGGTGTAAGTACTATGGAAGCAGCCAACTGTTTTGGCATATCAAGAAGCCCAGCATATAGGTTTAGAAGCCAATGGCTCTCATCTGGTGGGGGTATTTCGTAAGAAGAGAGGGCCAGCTGAAGGTAGTATGTCATCCTTAAAACAGGAACATACAGACTTTATTATCAACTATATTGAATAGTTTGCTACAGCAACTATTGAGCACATAAAAGACGAGCTAGTAAAAGAATTTAAGGATTTAGTAATTAGTAAATCTGGACTTCAGCGCCATATGAAGACCCATTGTGCGCTATCCTTAAAGCGATTAGAAAAAATACCAGTCAAGCGTAACGATGAAGACACTATACGACAACGAAGAGAACGTGTCGAAACATTTATTGCTGACAAGGATATGGGTTTTGAGCGCAACTGTGTGTTTTTAGATAGAGCAGGCTTCAATTTACATATAGTGAGAAATAGAGGATGGTCTGCAAAAGGAAAGCCTGCTAAGACCATTGTACCTACGAACAGAGGTACATCCATAACAATTTTAGGAGCTATATCTTCTGCTGGAGTTATAGATATATCGTTAAGAAAACCCACTTCGGCGACTAATGCTAAAAAGAGAAAGCTCGACGGAAAGGCTGTCAAAATCACGAAAGGTACCAATACCAGCCATTACTTAGCTTACCTTTGCAACGTCATGGATGTTTTGGATAATTATAAGATGCAAGGTTTTTACCTAGTAATGGATAACGCCCCAATCCATGGACCAAGAGGTAAGGTTATGAATGATTATATTGTCAGTAGGGGTTATAAGTGTGTTTACTTGCCACCATACACCCCATTTTTGAATCCTATCGAAGAGTTTTGGTCTAAGGTTAAGGCAGGTATCAAAAGATCTCCTATCGATGGCAAGGATACTCTCACACCAAGAATATTAGAATCATGTTCTAAAGTAACTTTGAGTGATTGTAGAGGATGGATAAGACATTCTGTATCTTTTTTTTCTCGTTGCTTAGCTGAAGAGCAGATGCTATAGTTTTTTTTTTAAAAATAATAAATATTCCAATTTTCAAAACCGAACAATTATTAATACAAGAACTTAAAGATACAACTGACTTGCTGGTCAAGTCTATTGATCATCCCGCTTATAACAGACAAAGATATAGTTTCTCTCCAGAAAAAGAATGTAATTTATACTTGTCTGGATTGTGTCATCAAGTGGAACGTCTTGAAAATTATAGATTAGTTAATCAAGATGCTGAATTACCTTTGCCTAAAGATTTGGATTATTTACTAAATAATATCTACCAACCTCTATCCAAAAAAGCCTAATTTAATAAAAAATACCTATTTTCTACGTCCAATAAATAGTCTTTTATCTTTTACATGAGAGTTAAAGAACACCTTCCTTGGATGGATCAAATATGTAACTTGCATTAAAATTATAAATAAACTTTTTTTTTATGTAGTACGAAAAGTCTAGGTTGTCACTTGTTTTGAAAGAGATGATCTTTTTGTAAATAGTTACTATGGCAATCTAGTTGTCTTCATGAGATAATCTGTATTGGACAATGAGAATACCTTTATATACACGCAATGTATATATCATATACTTGTATCTTTAACTTTCTTTAATACTAGTTGTCAGATTTAGGTATCATCATGTTTTGAATTTGTGCAAACAAGAGAATAAGCATATGAATATATGTAAAGTACTATATATTGTACAACAAATCAAATGAGAATAGTTATACCATCTACTTTCAAAAGCTTTTCTGTATTCTATCAAAAAAAAAAGCACGGTCCTTTGAATGCACAAGATGCATATATATAACAAAAAGGAGATAAAATAGAATTAACCCCGATGTTAGTTCCTTCATGTCATTACTTCGTATTAACAAGCCAACATATATTTACCAAAGAGTGGTGCTGCTAAAAACTTGATCTCTTCAATTGCTTTTTATTTCTCTTATTTAACTTTTCTGGGTGAGCGAATACGGGCGTCATCAGATGTGACTTTTACTTCAAGTAAACAAAACGCCCTTTTTTTTTCTTTCTTTTCATTTCTCTTTTCTTCTTCTTCTTTGCCATATTTTATTTTTTTATTTTACCCAATCATGTCCAGAACAAGATATTATACCAAAGATAATAATAATAACACAGGTAACAGAGAAGACTTTACTTCTCATGGTGTTGGACCCAATTCCCCAGACAGTACAAGTTCAATAATTGATCTTCATGACTTGGAACAACAACAAAATAAAGACATGGTCCTTGATGACAGTACTTATGATTTTTTCGTTGAAGCAGGGCTTGAAAACCCATCCGAATGGTCTATGTTAGGTGTTGACATGGAAGACCTTCGAAAGCAACGCATAATTACTCAAAGACGTCAAGTACAACAACAACAACAAAATATTACTGCGCAAAATAATAGTTTCTCCTCTTCTTCTGCAAATGAATCAAATACTACCATATTAGGCAAACGAAAAGAAAGAGAAAAAGAAGATACCATTTTATCCTCATATAAACATATGAAAGGTGATCATCACTCTTCTTCTCCTATACATACCAACAATAACAACTCTTCTTCATCCTCCTCCTCCTCTTCTTCTTCTGCATATAATATATCTTCTTCTTCAGCTATTGGGTCATCATCCTCATCAAAAAAGCGAAAGTTTGAAGGTGAACTCCCTCTTAATACCAAACGTCTCAAGCCTGGACCCTTAGGTTATTTATCAATAACTCATAATGAGGTGCAAAACACTAATGATACTAAACCAAAGTTAACCTTCTCTGGTGGTACATATCACAAAGAGAACATCCATCCAAACAGTCTTCATACTGAAGGTATTTTTTTTTTTTTTTTTTTTTTTTTTTTTTTTTTAAATACAAGTTCATTTATACTGATACACTTTTATTTATAGTTACTGAAAATCATAATGAGGCTACATCTGCTCTTAGCTTGACAGATGACACTCACTCCACAAAAACTGACGCTGATCTTGATGATGAAGTCTGCCATGACACTTCAGAGAGTCTTCGTACTGCTAAAGCTGAAGCTGGTCTTGATAAGAATACCTCCAATACCTCTAATACCTCCAATACCTCTAATACCTCTAATACCTCTAATACCTCCAATACCTCTAATACCTCTAATACCTCTAATACCTCTAATACCTCTAATACCTCTAATGTCTCTAATGACTCTAATGATTTAAATAATCTTCAATTTGAAGGTAAAAAAAAAAAAAAAAAAAAAAAAAAAAAAAAAAAAAAAAAAAAAAAAAAAAAAAAAAAAAAAGACACATAGTAACAAATTTACTAATATAATTACTATTTAGCTAATGAAATCCCAACTACTACTGATATCTCTACTGATTCCAATGCTTCAGAAAGTAATCAAAGCCCCATCATTGATCTCTTTAATGAAGCTATCTTTTCTGATTCTGATGATTATGATACAGATTACCTTGGTGCCGCTTCAGCCAATCTTCAAACTACTATCGAACCTGTTACTGCTACGGAGCCTGAAACTACTGAATTTGAAAATACTCCTGAATCTCCTGAAGTAATAATACTTAGTGATGATAGTATATCACCTATTGAACCCGCCCAAAGTAACTTTATGCCGCCTCCTAATGTTCCAGTTATTGAAATATTTGATGATGACGACGATGATGATAGTGTCATCGTTGCTTCTGGTCCATCTGCAACGTTAATTGATTTAACAGAGGATAGTGATGGTGACGGTCGTGACTGGATTGATTTAACAGATGGTAACGACAATCCTTTCATTAATTCACATTTGCTTTATCCTACACCTGGTGAAGGAAGTGTACCAACACAACCTGTACGTCCAGTACGTCCGCCTCAACCACCACTTCATTCTGCTGTATATCATGTTATTGATGATGACGACGATGATGATGGTGCACAGGCTTTCCCTACTGGTTTCGACGACAATACACCGGATGTAACTGTGCCCTTACTTGACAGAGATAGAAGATATGAATTCCACGGTGAAGGAGAAGGTTCTTTAAGACTTGACCCACGATACAGACGACTTGCTGAAAATGATGCAACACGGCCTAATCCTAGTGCTGATATTGAACAAGATATCATCAACTTGTTACAACATACTGTGGAGGAAAGCCTTCCATCCCCCGAAGAAAGAATCGGTACACCTGACGGTCTCTCTATTGCTCTCATGGAACATCAAAAGATTGGCTTACAATGGATGCAAAAGATGGAGGACTCTCCTAATCATCGAGGTGGTATCTTGGCGGATGATATGGGTCTTGGTAAAACTGTTCAAGCAATATCAATCATCGTTGCAAATCCCTGTACGGATTACACGTTTGTGATCATAGTACAATTCTTCCACGTAATCAGCTCGGCCAGGTGAACTCAAGGTAAAAGGAACTTTAATCATCTGTCCTGTCTCTTTAATCGATCAATGGAAACGTGAAATCGAAACCAAGACGTCCCCTCAACTCAAGGTATTAGTCTATCATGGTCCCAACCGTCCTCTAATCCATACGAGTTTGCACTTTATGATGTCATCCTCACTTCTTATTCAGTGAATGCACAAACTTCAAAGAAAGCTACCAAGGTCCACTTTCCAAGATTAAGTTCCATCGTGTGATCTTGGATGAAGCCCATACCATCAAGAACAAGAAAACCCTTGCTGCTATTGGTTGTTGCTCTCTTGAAGCTACCCATCGCTGGTGTATGACCGCAACGCCTGTACAAAACAAACTTGATGAACTCTATTCCTTAATTCGTTTCTTGCGTATTCGACCTTTCTGTATCTGGGAGGAATTCAGAGAATCGATTACCAAGCCTATGAAGAGTGGAAATACTGAAAAGGCCTTGAGAAATGCTAGAACCTTGATGAAAGCTGTTACACTTCGTAGATCAAAGAAAGCATTGATTGATGGTCGTCCTATTCTTGACTTGCCTGAAAGAAATGTGCATATGACACATATCGACTTTACAGAAGATGAACGAACCCATTATGAATATGTAAATCAAACAGCACAAGCTCGATTCAGTAGATACATGGCTGCAGGAACTGTGATGAGAAATTTCAAGTCGGTCTTGTCACTTTTGTTACGTTTAAGACAAGCATGTTTACACCCAAGTTTGACTTTAAAAGCAAGAACAGAAGCAGATGAAGCATCAGATCAAGCAGAAGAAGATAGACAGATACAATTGGCTTCGGAAATGAGCAATGATGTTGTTTCGAGATTATTAAGTGATTCTGCCAGTTTAATCGATATACAATGTCCTATCTGTATGGACATTGCTGAAAATGCTCAAGTAATTGCAAACTGTGGTCATATCTTGTGTAAAGAATGCTTTGATGGATATTGGAACAGTAACACGGGATCTGATAGACGATGTCCTCAATGCCGTGGTGCCTTGGATAACAACCATCTTGTTTCTATTGATAACTTTTTAAAGCATCATGCGCCTGAAATTTATGAAGAATCAAGAGCTCCCCTCAATGCACAACAGGCTGCACAAATCGCCGAGATTCAACAACTTGTTTCTAGTGCTAAAATCGACAAGATGATTGAGATCTTGGAAGAAACTGATATTCAAACGGGTGGCCAAGACAAAACAATTGTGTTCTCTCAGTTCACTGCTTTATTGGACTTGGTTGAAAAACCTCTGACTGAAAAAGGAATTCGTTTCCTTCGCTATGATGGTTCGATGAATATTAAAGCAAGAGCTGAAGCAGTAAACAGATTCTTTAGAGACCCAAGTATCACAGTACTTCTTGTATCAACTAAATGTGGTTCATTGGGTCTGAATCTTACTTGCGCTAATCGCGTTATTTTGCTGGATGTCTGGTGGAATCCCGCTCTGGAAAATCAAGCCATTGACCGTGTGCATCGAATTGGACAAAGCAAACCCGTGGAAGTACACAGAATTTTCATCAATGATACAATAGAACAACGGATTCTTGAACTGCAATCAAAGAAACAGGTAACGTATGTCATAATACAGTACCCGCTCTATTTAAGGCCGTTCGATTTAAGGCCGTTTCCGATTTAAGGCCGCAATTCTCTGCAAAATTTGGCCATATTTAACTTCCTCAAGTCAGAAATAAGGCTATGATACGATTTAAGGCCACAAAAGTCTGAAATTTTTTTCAGCCTTAAATAGAGCGGGTACGGTAGATATTTAAAACATATTATTAAACATTTCTTTAAAATAGGAAATATCGGATGGTGTCTTTGGTGAAGGAGATGGTCAAACAAATGAAAGAATTGGTTTGCAAGAAATGGTTTACCTCTTCCGTGGTGGTCCTCCTCCTCAACAAGGAAATGTTTCCCATACAAATAATATGCCCGGTCCTTCTACTCGGCCGTAGATAGGTTTAAAAAATTATTATAAATAAGATATTCAAAAAAAAAACAAAAAACTCAGAAAAAAAAAAAAAGTATAAAATTTTTTTAAAAAAAAAAGTATAAAATTCAGAAAAGAAAAGAAAAAAATAACAGTATGATATTCAAAAAAATTAAGATAAAAGTATAATTTTTGTAAAAAAAAAAAATAAAAAAAAAGTAAAATTCTTGTAAAATAAAATAAAATAAAGTGGTGGAAGTTGGGAAAATGGTAAACCGTTGATACTTCTAATAGTTTATAGCAGTATACAAGTGAAGGGGTTATTAAAAGTTGTATAACAAACAATTAATAAAGTAAAATGTGAGCACCAGACTATATAGCTGTCAACTTATTTAAAAAGACTTGGATATATTATTCGCTGAAAAAGTGGGAGATACAGCTAGACTCTAAAAAGAATTATCGACGTCGTTGTAGAATAACAAGGGGATAATAATCAGTTTTTAATGGGAGCGTAGGAAATACAATAGTTTTCAATACAAATAAAAAGAATATAATCAAATATAAGACAGGTAACGAATTATCAAAAGTGAATTCAGAAGATCAAAGTGAAGAGGTAATATATACAGAATGGGTTTGACAGTTCAAAATATCAGAGATAATATAAGGATAACCTAATTACTTATTTGAAGTTTCTAGTAAAATCTGAGTTTTTGTCCAAAAAAAGACATCTACAAATTTGGTCAAAAAAACTTTGCGAAAGCATCTTGAGCGCACCCTAACTTAAAGTTACGGGGAATCGCAAGTTAAGCTTTGTTGTAGTTTAGCGCGACAATTTGGATCAAGTAACGGGTATTCTATAAGAGAGCATCATTGATATCGACCGGATCAACATCCATACAATCTGTAGATATTACAAGAATTTGGTAGCTTATCGTCCATTTTATACTTTATTTGTCTTATTCAACGTATCATCTAAGTATGGCTAACTTGTGCTTTCAATTAGACCTTTGTCAAATTCAACGTCACGATCTTATTGCAAATCACTTTCTGAGATTGTAAACCCCTCAATCCTTAAGCTGGTCGAAGAAGACGATAAAACTGGAATAGCTAGTCTTGGACCATTTTATTCCCTTGTATAGTTGCATTTCAACTTTTAAATCTTATTTTAAATAAACTATGTTATTATTCTTTTTTTATCGACAGTTTTTTTTTACAGCTTTATTATATTGTTAAATATACTTCTACTTTTTTTTACTATTGGTCACTGTCAGGCTTACTAGTTGATTTAAAAGAGAAATATTTTTTTTTTTAGAGGATGTGAGCCAACCTTGTTGTCATATTTGCATCATCTCTACTTGTAAATATAAGTAGATAAGGGTTATATAACAAAAACCCGTCATATCTTTATAATAATATACATGTTTAACACCAAACAAAAAGTCACACCAAAATAGTTATTTCAATAAGCTTTTAAACATTCTTTAATGTAAAATGCACCACCAGTTTGTTCTATGATATATAATTTTTTTTTTTATTCTACCATTTAAAACAAAATAAATTATGTAATATACACCCGATTAATCCCACTATAGAAACAAGAAGGAGTCAATTAAAATAATCTCTTACATAATAAATTTAAACTTACAACTAATCTATCATCTGCTTCATTCTTTGGAACAGTTTGGTTGTGCTTCTTTTGTTCTGCTAATTGTTTACTTAGTTTTCCTCCTTCCTTTACACCACGATTTTCTGCCTATATATAATTCAATATATTAGATGTATAACTTCAATTGATATCCAAATAATTATACCTGTAATCTTCTTTTTTCTGCGGCACTTAACATGGCTTCTCTAGACTCACCACCACCACCACCTGCTGAAGGTGAATTTCCTCCTAAAGTTTGACCAGCAGACTTATTCTTTTTTGTTGGAGTTAACTGATGACCTTCTACTTCATGACTTTCTGATCCACAACAATTACCCTACTTATACAAAACTTGATTAGCTTTAGTAATATACATATATATAAAAGATAGGTTTGTTTCTTGGCAATGTACCATAATAAAAATATGTTATATATTAAAAATAGAAAACTGAGAAAAAGAATACAAAAAATAAATAAAAAAATGAAAAAAAAAGGTACAAGAAACAAGTGACTGTTACAAAGCAATATTGCATTAACAATTTATAATAACAACATTCAGCCTCATCTAAGCCAAAAAGAGTTTATTCTTCATCAGGTTCAAAGATTAAGCTATAATTTTCTAAAATGGTTTGAATGACTTTAACGTGCCAATGAGTATCAGCCAATCTTTGATTATCTTCTGCAGAGGCTATAGATTTATTTTGATCTCCACCTAGTAATGTCATACCAAATATCGTGGATAGGTTGGCTGTAGTCATTTTATTATATTCTTGATGTTGTTGTACCCTATTGATTAAAATGAGTTAATTTTATGTGTTTGTTACATGTAATATATTTTACTTGTCAAGGTGACGCATGATATATTTCAATGTTGCATAATGTGCGTCCGGTAAATCATTTATTATCGTATGTAAACCTAATACTCTCATACGATCATTTTCAATTTCTGTTGTTAATAATAAAGAAGAATTAGTTTAAATCACTTATAGTAAAAGATAGAAGGAGGGACTTTACTGGCTGCATTCATGAAATGCTGATAAGAGGATTGAGGGAACAATGGATCAGGTAATTCACGAAACCAAAGCTTTAATACGCTTGTAATATTATTCACATCACCACTATTTTCTTCAGAGGATAAATCAACTGTTTCGCAACTTCTATCAAATGCGCTCTTTAATCTTTGAATTTGAGTACTTGTACCAGAGATTCGGTATAATCCTACAGTATTTAAACCGGATTTCTCTACTGCTTCAGCGCATTTAATAACAATAGAAGGTATCTCTTGTCCATCACGTTGCATTAATTTAGTTAAATCTACAGCAAATACAGGATTTGGCTTTAATACGTTGAGTGCAGTAGAAGACTATATATATATATATATATATAAATGACAATAAATGCAGGAGAAGGGTTTAGTAAATCTATAAATACATTTGACATACACACACACACATATATTTATTGTACTTACCATTGGATATTCCTGATAAGGTATATCTTTTTTCTTTAAACTATTTGCTTTTACACTAAACTCTTTAACAGATTCTGCAGTATCATGATTAAAATCGATTTTCTCGGTTAAAGATCTTAAACCGTTTCCTTCATCATTATCTAAAGCTAAACCATCTAAAGTTAAAGCTTCTTCGAAGATATAAGCGTATCTTGCTAATTGATATCGAATAGCAGTACAACATTCATCGCCTGTACTCTTTAATGTTTTGATATCAGAAGGTAATTGAGAGGTATAATAATCTTGACGTGCAGCGTTTGTTGTGACGAGTTGATTTTTATAAGCGGTGTGTGCTTGATTTGCTTTTGTACAAGAGTCATCTACTTGACGTTTTAATTGAGTGGGAGTTTTGTTACTTTTGAAAAGACCCTTTTTAGGGATATGTGCATCGTCCATACTGTTCTTTGCCAAGATTGCTCTTTCCCAATCTTCACTGGACATATCATATTTTTGTTTACACTGAAAAAAATATATATAATGATTTTTAATACATGGTTTTCGTTTTATTAGCTATTATTGTTTTTACCTTTTCTAAAGCTAGTTCGGATTCAATTCGATTACGATCATGACGAGTTCCAATTTCTTTAATTTGTTTTCTACTCTTTTCAGTATCTTTACACATAATTTGTACATCATCAGCTACTTCAGCTATATCAGAAGCGAATTTAACTCTTTGATCACCAATCGTTTCATGTACTTTCAAAAAGGAAGTCCAGACTGTCCCATAAGTACTAAAAAAAAAAAAAAAAAAATGATTTTGAACTCATGTTAGTATCATATGTAATGATATGTAAAGAAGTGTGTTTTTTTTTTTACTTTGGTTTATAATGTAATTTCTCATACGATTCTGACATGGATTGAGCTAATTTATTCATTTGCTTTCCATATTCCTCTTCTATTGCAGCACGCTTTTTTAAGAATAAAGCAACATCCTAAAATTTTAAAGTTAGAAGTCGTTGTGTACAACCTAAATTATATGTATTTTACCTTGGCTGCATGTAAGTCTTGTTTCACTTTATCTAATAAACATTGAAATCCACCCTATATAAAGTATTATTATTAGCTCTTATTTTACTATTTTTCTCGGTTTAACTTTTTTTTTTTTTTTTTACATCAAGATCACCTAGTTTTGTAATGACTTCCATGTCATCATACACACGAATGACTTTTGGTTCAGGACCTGTTGTACTATTTGTCATTGAGAATTCACTAATGGAATCACTTTCTATTTTACAACTATCAGACGAGAGCATATTTTTAAGAAAAAGAGAGATGGAGAAAGAAGAAGAAGTAAAAAAAAGGAAAAAAAAAAAGTTTATATTACATTGTATGGACAATTTTAAAACGCACGTGTAAAATAGCAGTGTGCAACATATAATTTAAAGTGAATGATCATGCAAAAACTTTTCATAAATGTTTAAATTCCCTTGCAAGATTTGATCCTCTGCTCGTTCACAAACCGAAACGATGATTGCGTCTATATCTCTTTGATGAATTTCTAATGTATTTATATCGTTTCTAAGGGCAACTGTTCCTGCCTCTCTACATAAGATATATTAACAATTTAAGAATTTTTTTTTTTTTTTACACTATATAAGCAAGTTTTTACCTGAATAAATTTTCTAAATCAGCACCAGTACAAAATTCAGTTTGTTCGGCTAAAAGATTTGGATCAACTTGATGAGAGACTTTGATCTTTTTCATTAACTTTTGAATGATATCCAATCTATCTTGTTTGGTAGGTAAGCCTACGTAGATTAATTGATCTAATCTTCCAGGTCTAAGAATAGCATCATCAATATGGTCTGGTCTATTTGTACAACCGATCACGACCACACCATTTCTTTCTTCTACACCGTCCATTTCATTCAATAAAGTACTCAGAACACGTTCATTCACACCATTTCCATCAATATCTTTTCCTCTTTTTGATCCAATGGCATCCATTTCATCTATAAAGATAATACAAGGAGAAATACGTTTGGCTGTAGCAAAGATGGTCCGTAACTTGTTTTCAGTCTCTCCTAAATATTTCGAAAAGATCTCGGGTCCGTTGATGGAAATGATGTTCATCATGGATTGTGAGACAAGTGCTTGAACAAAAGCGGTCTTGCCACAACCGGATGGACCGTACAGTAATAAACCTGAAGGTGGTTTGATACCTAGCTTTTTAAATACTTGAGGTTGGAAAAGAGGTAATAATACTGCTTGTTTCATTCGATCTTGAATGGATTTGTATCCGCCTAGTTCGGTCCAGTCTCGTTTCGGTAATTTTGATTCGATTTGAGTTCTTTGTGAAGGTCGGTAAGTATCTAGAGCGTACTCGAAATCTGACCATTGAATTGAAGTTGTGGCCGTGTTGGGTTCTGTTAAGCTTAGTTTTTCGAGTTGGTGAGAAATGTCTTGAGTAATGGATCGCATAGATTTTAATCTTGCTTGTCGTAATAATAAAATTAAATCACGTACGACGTAACCTGATGTTCTCTATTGTAAAAATAAGTCAATTATTTCATTTTTTTTTTGTTTAGTAGGATGATTATGTTTACCATACTAATTTGTGTAGCGTAATATTCGATCGTATCTACTTCTTCGCTAGGTCTTTGTAAATCAAATGGTTTTAATAGCTCTTTCAACAATGTCTTTCTCTGTGGTCTACAATAAAGATAAGAATTAAATAAATAAATAAAAGAGGGGTTTTCGATTCAGATGTGTACGTACAAGGTGGGTATAGGTAGTGTCATATGTTGTCTAAATATATCCGTCTTTTTCAATGGCTCAGGTATGGATTTCAAATGACGTCCTAAACCTACAACACATACTTGATCTGTATCACCTAATCTGTCAATTTCTTTTGACAAGATTTCCAATATTTTTCGAGTTTTATCTCCTCCTCCTCCTCCTCCAGTACCTAAAGTATCTAAATCTTTCAGGACGACAATGGAAGGCGCGTATTGAATGGCTTGTGTGATGATTAAATGAAGTGGATTATAGCTTTTGAATTCGGGTAGATCGTATTCTTCTTCTTCGAAAGAAAGTAAGTTATGGCAAGACAGATGGAATAATTGAGTTCCAAGTGATTCACTTACACGTCTATTTTTTTTTTTAGTAAAGTGTTAGTTTGTAATGTATGATGTGTATGATGTATTTTCAATTTACTTGACGAGGTGGTTCTTGCCTACACCAGAGACACCATGAATTAAAATGGATTTTGCAACTGGGATACTTAATTTTCTATAAGCTTCTGAATTGATAAAGGAGCTCTCTGACAGAAAGATTTGAGTAAAAAAAAAAAAAAAAAAAAAAAAAAAGCATGTATGTGTTATCTTTATGTAAACATACCGATCATATCTGCTAAACTTGTTAAATAAATATCTTGTTGTTCTTGTAAAGAAAAAGGAAGTACAAGACGACTGGTTTCAAACTCGATCAAAGTATTATGAGCATGTATTTTACTTTTAGAAAATTCCATGGTCATGATCGTCAAGTGGATCTCTCTTCCACATAGTTTCCAGTGGATTTCTTGGCCTATAGATACCTGTGAATGGAAAGACGATCAATATATATATGTTATTCTTTTGCAATTGGAAAATACTTTACAACAAGTCCAACTAAACGACGTCGGATCGCCTCATGAAAGCGAGTTGAAAGAGGTGTCTTGTTATTGATTTTTATGGTGACACGCGTGGTAAAAGGAACTTGTTGACTTATTTGATAACCCATTGTATATAACTGAAGAAAGTCTTTATTTGATTTTTTTTTTTTTTACTATTTTTTGAATTTCTCTGAGCTTTAAAGTAGTGGGGGGCTCAAACAATAAGTATCTGATACACCAGCTTAAAAAGTACACCAAAAGTACAACTCTTTGAGCTTGATCCGTCAAATGGCTCATAAACGAGGCAAACGCAGAATACGCTCGCCAGATGACGAAATCATTAAAAGTTGGTCATTATTCTTACAAGCCAATGACCTGAACTGACAATGTCCAACAAAAGAGCCAGTCATATTAAAGTTTGTAATAATACCTACTATCATCCCTTCAATAGTTAACCGTAGAGTAAACGTGCCAGTACACATAAATTAAACTGCACGGACGACTCACGAGAAGGAGACAGATAGCCAACTCGTAGTAGTAGTAGCAACTCAAAATCAGTTTTAAAACAAAAAACAAAAAAAGAAGTTTATTGACATTGTTTTTCAATAAATAAACAACTATACTTACTCTAACGCCAACACCAAATGATCTATGTTTAGGTTTCTCGTCTTTCAATTGCAACCTCAAATGTCATAACTATTTCCCATCATACAATAGTTCCAAGAGAGGAAACACCTACCTTTAGTAGAGAGAAAGAAATTGAGAAAAAAAAACAAGGGTTTGCCCTCCTTTCTTTTAAAATATATTAAAACAACAACAGTAACACCAGCATTATCATCAGTGCCAGCATCATCACCAGTATTATCATTATCACCAGTACCAGCGTTAACTTTTTCATCAACACACCTTTGGTTCGCCAAACTTCCTTACTAAGAGCTCAGTGACCAAGTTCATCTCTTGAATCGAGCATAGTAAAGAAAGAAAGGGAGATTAATATAAATATAAATATAAAAAAAATGAAAAAAAAAAAATGAAAAAAAAAAATGAAAAAAAAGGGGTATGGATCACATAAGATGATTGAGTCCATATCAACCGGGGTTTTTTTTTTCTTCTTCTCACTCCTTTGCAACGACAGAAAAAAAAAGGTTTATACCAAAGACATAAGGTGCAATAGCAAATTTTTGATACTCCATAATATAGATACAGGTCTAATTTAGAAAGAATGTTTATAATATAATTAATCAGACGATGAATTACTTTCTTTGTGATAAAAGTATTGCTATTTCTTACCATTGACAACAACATGCATAATACGCGTTTTAAAGTTGCTCATTTCTTGATACCATCTCTATTATATGTAATTAAACAAGATAGTACAGTACCCCGCTCTATTTAAGGCTGCAAAAAAAAAAAAAAAAATCAGACTTCTGTGGCCTTAAATCGTGTCATAGCTTTATTTCTGACTTGAAATATGGCAGAAAATTGTGGCCTTAAAACGGAAACGGCCTTAAATCGAACGGCCTTAAATCGAACGGCCTTAAATCGAACGGCCTTAAATAGGTGCTGTAAAGTGAAAGCAGCAAGAGTATTCATATCTTATTTAGAAAAGAAAATATATATATATATAAAAGAAAGAGAGAGAGAGAGAGAGAGAAATAAACCTATTTGTGATGATATATGTGTATACATCATGTGGTGTGCGCCAAATTTCAAACCCCTCCCTAAAGTCAAAAATATTATCATTGACCTCTGTATCAGTGGTCAACGTGAGTATAAATAAATGATGAAACTGTAAATAAATAAAGTTAGTCCCTTTTACAGAACATCTCTCACAATAATGATGTTTCTTGTTTAATTAACTATAACTCAACAGTATAATCTGTCAGCTGATAGTAATTGGTATGTCCGCGGCAGTAAGGCTAGAAATAGCTCCTTTTACTTCTATTTCGTATATTAACAACAGCAGAGTCTACGTTTAGTCGTATAAATGCTATTGCTACCTATAAGTTGAAGAAAGCTTAAATTGAACTGCAAATTTACCAATAATCATAAAAATACATATATCCACTTTTTTTTTTTTGTAAGTTGTCCCTTTTATAAACAGCATCCTTATTGGAAAGTGAGTAGGGCATAAAAACCACCGCTTCTTTATTGCCAAGGTATGTATATATTAGCTCAGGTACAATTGTTTTTTAAATTGACTTTTTTTTCTTTTCTCATTAGAGAGTGTCAGCAACTGTCACAAACGGTTGATCCTTTGGATCGAGCAGAGGGCAAACAATGATATGCGATACCCAATACGGTCAACTCTAAATTTCCACTAAACAAAGAAAAAAAAAAAAGATTTAAACTACTCATATGATTTTAGGTATTATTTTTGTCTCCGCCATTTTGTGGGAGAAAAAGCAATTAACAAATCCAAGTTTGATGTTTATGGATTTTATAATACTCCATATTAAGATAAAAACAAATGAGCATGGTACCACATTTTGATCTGCAAAAAAAAAAAAAAAAAGAAATAAATAAACTATCTTATTTCGATTTTGTGTAATAGTTGCATTAAACAAATAAAAAGAGATCAAAAAAATGAATAAATGGCGCTTTAAAAAAAAACAAAATAGATTACACGCTATATTAGGTTCGAACTTTATTTTATTGTAAAAAAAAAAAAAAAAAAATTGTCATAGCAACACAGTGTTAAAACACAAGATTCTTCTTTTTTGTTTTATAATCATCAAACAAAAAACATCTAGAATAAAAAATCATTGATCCCGGGAAATTTGAGTTTTAAATAAAAAGAGAAAAAAAGAAGGAAAAAAAAGAATATTTCTGTGATACATTTCAAGTTGTAATTGAAAAAAAAAAAAAAAAAAAAAAAGGACTACCGAATTAAATTGTCTCGCGTGGGCTTATATTTTGTGAGTATATTATAAAAAGGGGAAGAAATTCTTATTTTGTTCTCTTTTTTCCTCTTTTTTCTTTTCTTTTTTTTTTTTTTAAAAAAAACAAAACAAAATGACTTCGGTAAAAGAAAAGAATTCTGTGGTCACTCCACCTAAAAAACGATCTCAATCACTTCAAAAAATGTTTTTAGAATATGAAGCAGGTAAATACAAGAGGAAAAAAAAAAAAAGGGGGATCAAAAAAAGGCTAATATAGTTTTTTTTTTTTTTTCTAAAGAGTTTTCTGGCTCTATTGTATTAAGTGTTGTGATTTATTATTTACTTGGATATCCTATTGCTAGTCAATTTTTATTCATTTCATATGAAGTCGGACCTGATCAATTCGATAAAGGTGTTGGAGATGCTTATTTTGTATTTTTTTGGGCAATCATGTTTACCTTCCTTCGTGCTTCCTTCATTAAATATGGTTACCTTCCTCTTGCTAATTATTTCAATATTGCAGACCCTTCTAAAAGACAAAGAGTAGCTGAACAATTGTATATATTTGCTTATTATGTAGTTTTTGGTGGTGCTGGTTTGGTAAGTATTTTTTTTTTTTTTTTCTTCTTGGTTATACACAACATATTAAATTTTACTATGGTAACAATAGTATGTTATGTACAACGGCCCTCATTGGTTAAATACTTCTTATTACTGGATCGATTATCCTCATATTCTTATTTCAAGAGACATGAAATATTATTACTTGATGCAACTCGGTTTCTGGTTCCAACAAATTTATAGTCTTCATACCGAAAAACGTAGAAATGATCATGTTGCTATGCTTTCACATCATATTATTACCATTATTCTTGTCGGTTCTAGTTACTATGTCAACTTGACTCGTGTTGGTAATGGTGTACTCTGTTGTATGGATCTTTGTGATATCTTCTTATCTGTAAGTAAAAAAAAAAAAAAAAAACTTTATCTGTGTATAATTGGTAAAACTCACTAAAAAAAAAATTTGTCAAAAATAGATGGCCAAGATCTTAAAGTACTTAGGATTTACCAATGTATGTGATATTGCATTCGGACTTTTTGCTATCGCATGGCCTATTACACGTCATGTCTTATTCTCTATTGTCACCTGGAGTGTTGCAGGTAAATAATTCAAGAAAAAAAAAACATACAAATAGATTGAAAATCTAAACTTTATTTAATTATAGTTGAACCTGCTCGTTATTTCAAGTTAGAATGGATACCTGAGGAAGGAAAGTATTTCAGTGCTAATACACAAAGAGTTTATGTTGGTCTTTTGGTGACGTTGAACGTCATCATGGCTTATTGGTTCATGATGATCGTAAAGGTCATCACAAAGTTGTTTACTGGTAGTGGTACCGATGATCCTCGTAGTGATGATGAAGATGAGGAGGGTGAGACAGTTGTTAAAAGAAGCACTAAGCCTAGGTAAAGTCATTTAAAGCACTTTCTTATGGCTTAAAAAACTAAACACCTTTTTTTATATATATATATATATTTATAGCAAAGAAAAGAAACTCACAAACTAATTTTTTAATATTCCCTTTCTTCCTTCTTCTTTCGGGAAACACACACAATCTCTCTCTCTTTTTAATGTTCATTATTATACCTTTTTTTTTTAATTGTATCAATAAATATTTTTATTCTATTAATACATTTTTGACACCATGCAAAATTTCATCAGGTAATTTTGTCACTGGTCTACGATCATCATTATTCACAAACACATGTGTAAATCCACCTACAACACAAGCTAAAGCTTCATTCGATTCAAATATACCAACTCGATACGTAATACTGGATTTCCCTACTTTTGTAACTGCTAATCCTGCTGAAATCATGTTAGGATACGAAGCAGACGCGTAGAAATTAGCTTGACTAGCTACTACTAATCCAATAGGTTTCGTCGTACTATTTGGTTCTAATCCACAATTTTTAATCAAATATTCATTGATAACCGTATCAAAATAATGATAATAAATTGAATTATTGACATGGCCATAACAGTCCATATCACTCCATCTTTTTATTGTTGGTTAATATTTTTCTTTAGTTGGAACATATATATATATATATATCTTACCTGGTTTGAATAGGTAAAAAGTATTTATAATCTTGTTTATTTCTAAAAGTCTCCTTGACAACTTTCGTAGTCAAAGTACGTGTTGTATTTGGACTGGAGCTAGCTAATTGAGAAGCAATTTGACCAAGACGTCTTTTACTAACAGACATGGTTGTAAAAAAAAATATATATATATATATATATATATATATGTAGAAAAAAGGAAGGAAAAAAAAAAAGGTGCTTACTAACTTTTTATCCACACGTGCATAATTTCTTTTGCTGTGGTACAGAAATACACACATATATGCAGGGTGAAAGAAATCAAGTACAAGTGAATGGTGTACATTATTACTCATTTTACAATAAGAAGCAGTAACTGTCGTATAAAGATCTCATTTTTTTTTTTTTTTAATATGTATATAAAATTTAAATAACAAATACAAAACAACATCAATATGAATCCAACTAATTATTATTATATTTCATCGCATGTAATACACGACCATAGATAGTAGATTTCTTTTTACTATTCGTACTTGCAGATGATTCATATTCTGCCAACTTGACTTTGGTCGCAGCCAAAGACTGTTCCAACTGATGAATACGTTTATTCTTGACAATAGTCAACATACAAGAAGATGTAGTACTATGTCGACGCATTCGAATTGGATTCGACCTCACAAGCCGTGTCAATTCATCATCTTTTTTACTTTTCAATAAAGCCAAGTCTTGATTTAGTACTCCATTCTCAATACGACAATTCGATAAAGATTGTTTTAACCTCTCTATTTCTTGTCTTAATTCTTGATTCTCTTCATTGACGGATGCCACAATTTTGTTCTTATTCTGTACCTCTGTTAAACATTCATCCATCTCCGTCTTCATCACCATCAATTTATCTATTAATGCAATCTGTCCTTCATTCACCATATCAAATTTAGATGTAATTTGTTCAATATCCGAATTCAATTTCTCAATCTGTTGCTCTAATTCAAAATTCTTGACTTTCAAATGAACAATTTGGGTTGAAAGTTCTTCTTCATCTCCAAAAATCGCTCCATTCGTTGTTAAAGAAAGTGATAATCGCTCTTCTTCTTCTTCATCTTCAAATTCGGTCGTAGTATAACTCTGACTACTACTACTACTCAACATATGTATTGAATTCTCTCGACTGCTACTCATCAACATCAAATGTTCTTCTTCTTTACTAGCAATAGCTAAATCACTAAATGACCTAGAACTATCTATCCCACCACCACCACCACCACCACCACCGCCACCATGATTCGAATCACCATCACATAAAAAGATCAACTTCGCTTCCTTATCTGCAGAAAATCTTCTTTTATCTAACCGACGACGTTCTAACTCAAGTATAGTTAATTTCAATGCATCTCTTTCTGATTCTAAATCTTGTTTATCATATCTCAACTCAACCAATTCATTCACCATCTTTTTATGTTGTATAATCAATTCTTGCATTGCATCTTCTTCATAAGCAGCAGCATGACGATAGGCTAAATCTTGTCGAGAAGAAACAGAAGACCATCGTTTCTTTAGCACAGGAACCGGTAAAGTAGTTGTAACATGTTGTGTCACTGGATTATTATCATGACTATTATTACTCACAGATCGTTTCATATCTGGTTTATTTATCATTCTCTTTTTCCAAAACGCACCAAATCTTCCTGCTGCTGCTGCTGCTTCTGCAGTCGTACTTGTCACTACGGTACTATACTCGCTTGAAAGTTGATCCATTTTCTCTCTTGTGATCATATCCGAAAGTGCCATCGCATCCCTTATCACATGACTATAATTCTCTGCATAAGGTCCACACAATTTTTTTGTTGTAACAAAATCAAGAATATCTTCAAATTCGTCAAATCCAAGGATCGTTTCTGATGATCGTTTTAACATGGCTATCGCTACTCGCATAATCGTTTCCGCTGCTCCTTCTGCAAAGATGATATCGTAGATACGTGTCACCAAGTCCATAGGAAATACATAGGCGAATAGCGTTAGAAACCATTGTGAGGCATACATCGCTGCATGTACGCCCAATTTAGATAGATGGTCGGATAGGTTAGGTATCATCTCTTGTAGTAAGCTAGAGAATTGATATAATCTTAATTGAAGTCCTTCCATATTTAGTGTAAACATCGATCTCATTTCGTACGTCTCCATCAACCTAGTAAAACAAAAATCCGTGGTTAGCTTTTTTTTTTTTGTATTTATTTATTTAGGTACTACCTAACAAATACACAAAATGATTGTGATTCTGGCATCTACATAAACAAAAAACAAAAAAATCAACAACTACAAAAAAAAACCCCATCTACACTATCTCATTTTTTTTTTCTTTTTACATTCATCAAAAGAGGTCCTACAACAAAGGCTAATCCTTGACAATACCCCACTTCAGTATCATACAGACTATACGCTTCCAAAATCCGTCTCATCGAACTCTGTCCTTGTCCATTTTCCTGTTTAAACATATCAATACGAGGAAACGTTCTAGCCAGATCACGTTGAATGATTCTTTCCTGGGGTGATTTCTCTTTACACAATTGTTCATACACTGTTTCTAAATGAAGTGAGGCGGATTTCGACATGGCCTGCCACATTAATCCTCTGACGCGTGCAGGAATACCCGATCTTAACTTTAATGATAGCAAGTGAGGTAATTTCACTGCCACTTGCTCTGAATCCTGAATTACCGCTTCCCAAAATCCCCAATCAATCTCTTCTTCTAATGTTGCTTCTTCTCCTCCTTCTTCCTCTATATTATCTTTCACTAATCGTTGTACCGTTGAAAAATGTGCTTTGAGTTCGTTCGATTGGATATAAATTGATTTTGGATCTTTTTCTAATAATGCATTTTGACGTTCAATTTGTGCTAATATAAATGCTGTGGAATCCTAAAGGGGGAGGGGGAGGGGGGAGGAGAGGCAGAAGAAGAAATATAATTTTAATAAAGGGGGGAGGAGATGATGAGTTGCTCACTCTCTTTTATATATACATATATATATATTTACTTGGGGTGGTAAACGAGCATTTTCTTTTTCAAGTCTGTAGAATAAATCGTCATTGAAATTATCATCTAAACTGGTCCTGGTAGAGGATGAATTTATACTGGGAATAGGTGGTTGAGGTTTATTTAATATCGTTTCAGGTAAAGAGTAAACAAGAATGATATCATCTTTTAATTCTGGTATTTGTGTATTGTATTCTTTTGTAGACAGCATTTATATATATATATAATAAAGAGAAAGAGAGAAAAGGAGAGAAAGAGAAAGAGAAAAGAATAATAAGAGTGAAATAAACAAAAAGTCAACGTTTTAAGAAAAATAAATAAATAAATGACCTTTGTTACGTTATATACAGAAAAAATATATAAATATATATATATATTCAGAGCCAAATAAATAAAAAAAAAATGCAAGGGGTTCTTTTCTTTTTTCTTTTTTTTTATCTCTTGGATATAGGATAATAAGAATATAAAAAAAAGGGATCAAGAGTTGAATAAAACTGGGAATGCAAAATAAAAAAGGCGTCTCTCTCTCTCTCTCTCTCTCTTTTTAATTCCATGAGAGTAGACGTGTTAATTTTGTCACTGGTACCTCAAAGAAAGAATAACCTATTTAAAATAATAAAGAGAGAATATTATTATTATTTGTTTATATGTATCTGTTTTTGTAATTGTTTTACCTTTACTTGCTACCAAAATATCAATAATTGGTGAAATCAATTTTTCATAGTCAACCTCAGGATCTCTAAAGACACTCACTTTCTTTGTCCAATCTTTATCAATTTTATTCCAACTGTACATATCATGTTTTGTAAAAGTACAAGGAAAGGATTTTATCATCGGACCAAATAATTCCAAATGTGCATAGATATCATCACTATAAACATCGTTAGATAAATAATAAATCGGATATCGTGCATCTACTGCTTTTCTATAATCAATGCAAGCCAACAATAATTCATGTCGATTCTGAATACTATGATTCACTTGCTGCTTATTATTTATCAATTCCTTTAATAACGATTCTTTCAATGGTAAACCAGCTGAAATCGCTTGATTGATTGGCATATCTCCACTCAATTCTCTTACGACTGCAGACATCAGTTCTGTTTGCCCTATTGAACTCAATTGATCCAACAATTCTTTCCCACCATAAGCTCTTCCATCTTCAAAACTAAACTTTGTATCATCCTTAAACTCTTGTCCTTCAATCACCGCATTCTCTCGTTTCATATTCATTTGATTGATCAATTCTGTCATCACCAATTGTTCAAACGATAATTGAATACTATTAAACTTCTTTTCTCCACCCAAAGTTTCAGTTATCGCTTGTGCAACCTGATTCACTGCATAAAATCTATCCGGTATCAAAAATACCCCAGTATCTTTTAGTCCTTGTTGTAATGCAGTCTGCTGTGGGCTAAGACTAGTCAGAAATCGTAATCCGTATACTAAAGATCCAAACTGAATATACTTTTCTTCAATACCCATTAAATCTTCAGATCGAATTACATTTTTTAATCCACTCTTTAACTTTAGACTCTCTCCTTCTTCATTTTTTTTAACTGAAAAGAATCTAGAAAATAATCCTTCGCTATTAGATTTAACCATTGCTTGTCCCATGCTCTCCCAATCGGATCCATTACTTGGAAAACTAGTTGGATCTACTACAATCACTTCTTCTTCGCTTATAAACGGTATCAATTTATCATTACTTCCCCATCCATGATCATAGACACGTTCAATAATACGCAACTTGAATTCTTTACGTAGTCTATCCAAATTATAAAAAGTAGACCAAGGTAACTCTATCCATTCATTTAATTCAATACAGGGCTGGAACTGAGTCATCCAGTTTCCTTCTTTGCGTTCACACGTAATCTTCAATATGGCCTTTTCTTGCGATTCATAATGTTTTGCCAAGATGGGGAAAGGTGCCCAATCTCTATTTTTACCAAGTCTTAGTTGAGGTAATATTAAAGTACGGTTTGTTTCTAACGCAATACGTAAAGCATTTCTAACCGATTCATGTTGTGTAGCAAAGTTTCTATATTTTCAAAAAAAAAAAAAAATTAGTTTATCTTCTTGTAGCTTATATAATATATATATATTTTTTTTACCCGTGAGGAAAAAACGACATGAACTTTTCGCTTGGATTTTTATTTGCCACTCTTGGTTTCGTTTTAATTTCTTCTTTTGGTTGACTTAAAAGACGTAATATGAAAAAAGTAAATAGGATGAATCCAATACTGATAGTTGCTGAACGCAACGTACCTCTTCTCATTTATAATATGTATAAAAATGGATAGAGAGAGAGAAAAGAAAAGGAGAAAAACCCTTTATGTATATTTTTGCGTCGTTTATACGCTTTATTTTAAATTTCATTCTTCCTCTTTTGAATCTGTGTGTGCCTTTTAGTGTTTCACCCGAGTTTTTTTTTTTTTTTTTTTTTTTTTTAAACAAGTCACCTAAAAAGCTTATTTTACACTTTAATTAGTATAATGAATCTTCTATAAGTGACGCAGATAATAAAATGTTTTAATTTATTTCTTTATTATTCTTTATCATAAAAAAAAGGGGGGGAGAAGTGTTCATATACAAAAATAAAAAGGGGTTGATATTACCAAAAGATTAGATAAAGATTATTTTTCTTATTAAGCATCAGGCATAAAAGTAGATTCAATAATAATTTCCGTAACTCGATAAGGATCAATATTAGAAGCAGGACGACGATCTTCATAATATCCTTTTCCTTCAATACCGACATGACGAGGAATACGAATCGATGCACCACGATTAGCAACACCTGAACTAAAATCATTAATATGTCCAGTCTCATGTCGGCCCGTCAAACGTTGATCATTATCTTCTCCATAAACTGCAATATGTTCTGCATGGCGTACACTTAATTTCTTGATAGACTTTTCAATAGCAGCAATACCACCTTCTTGACGCATCTCCTCTGTAGAAAAATTCGTATGACACCCTGCTCCATTCCAATCTCCCTTAATAGGCTTAGGATGAATCGACACAATAATTCCAAAGTCTTCTGACACACGTTCAAGAATATATCGAGCAACCCAAAGATGATCTCCCATATCAATTCCAACACAAGGTCCTACTTGGAACTCAAATTGACCAGGTGCTACTTCTGCATTGACGCCAGAGATGTTCACTCCAGCATATAAACAGGCACGGTAATGGGCTTCAACAATATCACGTCCAAAGATCTTACCAGCACCAACACCACAATAGTACTTACCCTGGGCTTCAGGAAACCCATGCATTGGCCAACCATAAGGCTTGGATGTCTCTGGATCAAACAACATGTATTCTTGTTCAATACCAAACCAAGGCTTGGATTCTGCATGCAAATCCATCATTTTTTTACAAGCGTGTCGGTAATTGGTTGCATGGGGTGTACCATCATTATTAAAAGTCTCGCAAAGTACAAGTTTATTGTTTCCACCACGGAATGGATCGGCAAAGATTGCAACCGGTTGAATAAGTACATCTGAATCATGACCTTCTGCTTGACCTGTAGATGAACCATCGTAATTCCATTCAGGCAATTCACTAGGTGTCTTGGGTACAAAATCGAGTGTACGTGTCTTAGATCTTAAACCATTCTTAGCATCAATCCAAATATACTCTACTTGAACCTTATCATGTTGAGCAAGAGAAAGATATTTTTGAAGAATTGTAGGGTTAGAAACAACAGCCATTTTTAAGTATATGTAAGAGGAAACAAAAGAGATGGAAAATTATGGTTTTATTCCTTTACATTTTTATATAAGTCAAATAAAAAAGTCATGTGTACATATATTGATATATAAAAGTTAAAGTAAATAGCCAAAATTGGTAAAAGATTTCACTTATCATTTTGCCCTATCTCATGTTTTGGATTTTATTTAATCTTATAATACGACTTCCCCCTTTCTTATTTTTGTTCTTTCATGCATTCATCTTTTATCATCTCATCATTAACTTATATGGCTTTTATAACCTATAAAAAACTGTTGCGCTCACATCATTGGTCTTTTTTTTATATATATATATATGCATATCTCTTCATCTAGAACCACTATTAATCTCTGGATGATATGTGTAACCCGTAAAAAAAAAAAAAAAAAGAGTAATCTTATCGAATTTCTTATCACTGATTTTATAATCATTCGACAGAACAGTTTCAGGAAATAAATATTTATTTACTCTATATATAAATTATGCAAAAAGCAAATCAGAGAGTGTGTTTCAAAAGAAGTTTATCTTTCTCTCTCTCTCATATCACACAAAACCTGTGTGCCATTCCCTCTTTTACTATCATTCTTTTTAAAAGATCATACTACTTTTTTTTTTCTCATCATATCGCTTCATCTTTTATTTGCAATTCTTATTCTATTACATTATTATGCTTATTAGTTACAAAAAAAGAAATAATTGAGATATATACTTTATTTGCATCAAAAAGATTAATCTGTTTCCCGGATTCGTGCTACAGGTTTATAAATCAAGGGATAATAATCATTTTTTAGGAAACTACTTCATATTCTATGCATTTTGTATATCAATAACTACCAATTCATCACCTATGCTATATATATTTATATAAAAACGCCTCCAAAAAATTAGTAACTATTATCACGTTAACTATTGTTAACTTCAGAATCGTTATTTGTTCAAATGACTCTGCATCTTTTTGACATTCACAAACACATAGTTGGAGCTTTTATCAGCAATAAAAACATATAAATAAAAACGTGTACTTTGTGTATTGACCATTTTTATCGAAAAATATATCTGATTAAAAAATGCGAACATATTCCATTCCTTCTTAAAAAATTATTTTGAGTCAATAACTATAATCAAGATAAAAACCTGTTTTAGAGTGTGTATATTTATAGGTAGTTATGTATACTGCTTTTTACGAGTAAATGATATTTATATAATACATAGTAAATAACTTTTTTTTTTTTTATTGGCAGATGTGTGTGTGTGTAGTAAAAGTAGATTGACAAAAATAACCAGTTGTTGTAGTGGAAATTGAACTTTTTATATTTGAATTGCTTGCATAGATAAAACAGAAATCATGTTGTTTGTCATAAAATACCCAATGGCATAAGTAACAGTGCCAAATAAGATAGATATAGGCAATGCAGGAAGTGCTTTTCTATTCAGTGTTAATATAAGAATAGTTAATGACAATCCCTGGAAAAAAAAAATGTTAGATTTGAATATATATATATATATATATATCATCAAATTATTATAAAACTTACAGTAAGAATAGCTATAACACAAAGACAAAGCGTCACTAAATCAGTCCGAGATGCTTTTCCTACAAGCACGCTATAAAAGATGAAATCACCCAGACCTAATTTGATAGCATTCATATCATCTTCATCCCCATCTTCATCATCAGAGTCATGACCTTGTTGTACTGACCGGCGACCTGTTTCTGCAAGATTTTCCAGTTCATTTATGGACATATGAGAGCTTCCCTCTGATTGGTCTTCATTTTCTATCGTGGTATAACCTTTACTTTTAGAGGAAAATGGCAACCAAGACGACCAGTTGATCTTTTTACTACTATTGGATTCTTGTGTTCTATATCCTCCAATAGGATCATCTTCTGCGTCTAAACTCGCCATACCTGCTGAATAGATTAATGCAGGAATATCTTCTTGTCGTTCTTCTGCCATTGAAATCAACAGCCTTAAAGGACCAGAAGGACAAAGCACTGCAAATAAATCTATAGGTTAAGGTTTAGTATAAGTATGTTCATGCTTTTAAGTAGAAATTGCTAACCATAGATTGAAATAGCTATTAAAACAGTCCATGTAGTCCAGGGGGGCATTCTTAACATACTAATAGACTATACAATACAAAAAGAAAAAGAAAAAGTAAGGATCTAAAATAAAGGAAAGAATCGCATTACTTACTGTAGCTGTACTAACAATAATGAGATACGCTTGTTGTAACCAAAGAGGACTATTCCAAAAAATAGCAATGACACCAACAATTGAAAAGTTCCAGCTGCATACTAACATAGTGATATAATCTAAAGGTATTCTATAAACTGTCATCATCTCACTATGTATGAATAAAAAGAAAAAAAAAATGTCAATAACTAAATAATGCGATTTTTTTTTTTTTTTTTTTTTGTAACCTTACATCCATAATGTAGTTGTTGTCACACCAAGAATTGAAAGAACTGATAGTCCCAACCAAAAAAATATAAACTAGAAAGAGAGTAATTTAACAAGCTATGTTCTCTTTTACTGCAAACAGATTAGGTTACCTTGTATAAACGATATTTAAAACAAAGGACAAATAAAAATGTCATAGTGGTAATACCACATACAACCAAAATAGCATTTAATACACTTCCACCGAGTCGGACGCCGGTACTGTCGGAAGCTGATTCATCATAAAACATTAAAGGGTTGCTAATACAGCCCAAGTTAAAAAAAAAAACGTTTTATTAATTCTTGTTTCAACTTACCTGATGACCGAGTTGTCAATATTTAAAGTGATCTCGATCCAACAAACGAGTGCAAATGTCAATATTAAAGGATAAAACAATAAAGTTAACTGGTCAACATAAAACTGTATCGTTTCCTTTCTTTTTTCCTCTTGTCTTGGGTCTCGAATAGACTATATTTTTATATACTGATGAATATTCATTAGTTCATTCTAAAGTGAAAACTTGACATTCGCTTCTTTCGTTGCCTCTTACCTCTGAAGGTTCTTGTTCAGTCGACTCGTGCTGTAATAGAGGCTCTTCTGCTTGGTTTTCACCTTGCGTATCTAACGAAGTCATTTTTTTTTATATAATTACTAAAAGGGAAAACGATGCTAACCAGAAAAAAAAAAAAATAATAATAATAGACAAATATTACGACTTTAAAAAGTTAAAATTTATTAAAGTAAAAGTAATTTGTAGCATTTAGATGCTGGAAGGCTTATCTTTAGAAAGACATTTTACGCCAATACCTGCAAAGTTTTCAAATCCATGACGTACATATAACACTCCATCTCCACCCATCATCGATGCACGTTTACTATTTTTACCAATATGTGATGATCTTCTCGTCAAACTTTCAATGACTTCGGCTGTAGATTTATCATGGAAGAAGGGTGATTGGAGTTGAGCAGGGCTCAAATGAGTTGTCTGCTCAGGCTTATGAGAACTAATTTCACTACCACTTTGGCTACTAGGCGATGTTGACATAATGTCCAATTGTTCTTCAATATCTCGTTCCAATTCTTCAATTTGGTCTGATTGTCGTGGAACAGTACCTGTCGTTGTTGTATTCGTAGGGACTGCACGGGTATTTCCGTCACCGGACTTGAAACTACTATCAATAACTGGAGAAACCTACATCCATAACGAAAAAAAAAAAAAAAAGTTTGTTGGTTTTAGCTCAAATTATATAGAAAAAGAGGATTTCAATAAAGAAAACTTACCATGTCTTTTTTGTTATAAAAATCATCAGGATGATCTTTAATTCTTCCATCATGATCTAAAGAGCTAAAATGTTGCTTATCTTCAGAATCATCTTCTACAGGCACAATAATTATAGCTTCTCCAAAAGATTCTTTATTCTCCATTGGAGCAGGTCGATCATTCATAGCTCCATCCATATGATCATTTAAAGAGTCAAGATCAGTATTCATACCGGTATCCAATGGCTTGACAACTCTTGAAATGGGTTCTTCAATGACAGACTTGACAGTATCAGCAACATCAGACATAAAGTTTTTATCAGAAGAATCAGCGTTGTTCTTCTCACCATAATTTTGCTTGTCATTATTATTTTCATTATTATTCTTTTCATTCATTGCTTGAATTTCCAAAGCAGTCTTTTCATCCAAAGCCTCAGCTAATCTTTTGGCATCATAGACTGCAGACAAGTGGGAGGATCTGGGACTGTCAGGGGTATTAGTTACGGGTATAGAATGAGCAATTTCCTTAAGAGCATCAGCACCTTGATTAATTTCTTCTTTAGTTAAGTTCTGATGTTCATTGCTGTCGTTGTCTCTGAGTTTGGAATCAATAGGTGCATCAATGGGAATTGAATCATCTACATTATCAGGTTTGATGGGTAAAGGTGTTACATCTTTAGCTTCAATAGGTTGAACAATATCTTGGTTTGTCTCTGGAACCACATCTAAACCTCGAGTTTCTCCTTTTGGTGAGTTGGAAAGACCAACCAAACTTGCAATACCTGTAACGCTTGTAGTAATATTTGAAATAACATCAGTTATTGCCAAATGAGAATCATAAGAATATTTTGCATCTTCCGATTCCTTTTGTTGTTGTTGTTGTTGTTGTTGTTGCTTTTCAGAGTTAGTATCAGAGGTGATGTCGTCATGGACTTCACTAGAGTTTCTCTTTGATACAGAATGAGGTTCTGGGGAAGGAGTCTGGGATCTTAAAGTTAAAGTAGAAGCTTCCTGATGAGATTGTCCGAGGAATCCGGGGTTACTTTGAGGTACAGACATCTTGTCAGAGTCATCACGGACTTCTCTTTCAATATTTTTTACATGCTCATCATCATCAAAAGATCCAGGCAAAACCTTTTCTTGAGGGGGTGAAGGGATACCTTGCTTTTCATGAGAAACTATTATGTAATGATATAAAGTTAGGTAAATAAACAAATCATGTCACTGTGACGTGTGTGTAAATAAACTAAAAAAAAAACCTAATATACTAACAATTAAATTCCGGTTTTTGTTGGATATCTGTGTTGACGATTTGTTTCAAGATGTATTCAAGTTTACTGAATGCTTGAGAGAATTTAGTTTTTAATTCTGCAAGTGTTACTAAAGAAAAGAACTTGTAATGTTCGATTGCTTGAAGAGCCTCCTCACAATGACGTAAACAATCACTAAATTCAGCCAAGTAAGAATTGAAGTCAACTAAATAGCATGATTTATCAGTAAATCTATTATAAAGTGTGCCGCTTCATTTGTTATAGGCTTACCTTCTTCAGCAATGATATCTTTATGTCTGTATTGTGCAATATACATGATGAGAACAAATTGCTTCATAATTAAACAATCACTTTCCTTAATGTCAGGAATAGCATCATGAATAATACGGTACTCTTTACCAAAGTCAATTGAAGTGAGATATAATTGGGCTTGATTACCTAAAATAATAAATGATGGGTTAAATGAAATCAGTTCTTCTCTTTTCTTTTTTTTTTAAAAAAAAAAAAGTGTATTACATACCATCCAAATATCCTTGACGTTTGATATCTAATATATCGAATATGTTCATGTAGTTTTGAGAAACAATCAATACATCCTCCAAAGACTTCAAGCTTCGATGGTTATTGTGCATTTTAATTATTATTTTAAAGAAAAGAAAAAGAGAAAAAGATGATATCGTAAAGAGAATTGAAACGATGTAGTGTTTATATCAAAAAATTAATGGTGCTATAATAAAATTGACGTCGATGATATTTACTCCGCAAGAATGAAAATTCGCGCTAACCATGAAATGTATTTTCCAATCTTTTTTTGAGTTTAAGTGATCGTAATAAACTCGATCATATATTTCGCAATGCTAAACTCTAAAATTGAATAATGACTGAATAAATGCAGAGTAATAGTACATCTATCACTGAAAGTCTTCTTTAAAACCAACTACATATCAATACTTACTATGTACTGAGTTCAATTAACTAATAACTTGTGTAATATGTGTAACTCTAAATAAAGCAATCCCGAGAACATTATTCATGCAAATAATGAGTGAAAAAAAAAACATTCAAACAACAGTCAGTTGATATTTTTTTTTATAGAATTAAAACACCTCAGATGAGGTGTAAGTTTATTTACGTTAAAAGATGTTCAGGATGTATAATATTATCGAATATTCCTAAACAAATGTTTGGTAAATTTAGGTGATTTGGCATCATAACATAAATGGCCATGGCCTGGTAAAATATATACCCCTATTTTTAAGTAACTACAGGAAACTGATTTGCTCTACATTCGATATCCACCAGATGAGTGGTTTAATGCTATTTTTTTTTTATTATGATTTATTAATACGTCATTCAAAACGCAGTTTATGTACCTTTTTTTTTTTTTTACCCAGGGTTAGTTGATTAAAATGTTAATCATCTGTTGAATCTTTGTTATTAGACTTGTGTTTCTTGATTTCCATTTCAACATTGCGGAAAGTGTGGAATTGCGGGCTACCACTATACTAGTGACAGTTCGGGTCACAATCCATTTACCTTTTGTCAACTATATGCGGTTTAATCAAGATATGTCTATGCCATCAAAATCAAGCAGTTGCTGTATTGCTCTGATTAGCTTTGCCAATTCAGGTAAAATAAAAAGATAGATAAAAAAACAAGATGCTTTAAATGTTTGTTTATATTTTTAGACTGTAAAGAAGAACATCCCTTTATCAAAACTATCAGATCAGAGTCTTGTGCAGCAGTTGCCTTCTGGTCCCTTTGTGGCTAAACGCATACCATTCTCTAGGCTTTCACTCCAGGACTTTAGAAAATACACTACAGCTGTGAATATAATTACTGGCCTTTTCTTGAAAAGCATTATAACTCATTAATGCGGTATGGTTTTTCTGGATCGAACTTAAACCAACAGTAGATTGTGATGAAGTTAAGAAAGTCGCCTTATCGGCTTCCCAATAACCTCCCTTAAATAAATTAGTTGTTTGTCCCTTCTCCTCTTTTCTAATTGGATCTTTTAGTTGTTGCATTAGTTTCAAGTTAATATAAAATTTAGGAACTACATAAAATTCGAGAAGATAGCATAGCCCTTTTTATAATCTGTATTCGACCTTCAAAATAGCTTTTAGATAGTTTATTTTATTTCTTTAGTCTTAGTCAATCTTAGAAGTAGACCTGTAAATTTTCTCTTGCGAAATTGACCTACTTCTTTTTTTTTTGTATGGGATCCGATGATCCGGTTTTATTTTAAGTCCTAATTGGCCTACTTCCAAAATATGGAAACATAAAAAGCCATATGCTCTCACTTACGACTACTGCTTTATAAACATATTAAAAAAAAAAAAAAAAAAGTAGGAAGATTTTATTTTACGTTTTGAATATTATTTTTTTTTATTAACGAATTATATGAGTAAGAGTAGGCGAATTAAAATAGGATGCTTCCGAAATTGAGCCGATACAGTACAGGCCGTTCGATTTAAGGCCGTTTCCGATTTAAGGCCGCAATTTTCTGAAAATTTTGGCTATATTTAATTTTCCCAAGTCAGAAATAAGGCTATGACACGATTTGAGGCCAGAGAAGCCTGAAATTTTTTGCAGCCTTAAATAGAGCGGGCACAGTAGTAGGGCCACAAATGTCAACAAGACCAAGATTTTCTATGATGAACTCTTTTTGGATTACTTGCGTATTCAATACGTCATCCTAAATAAACACAATAAACATACAAGTATAATGATTGTAATATAAATATCCTTCATATTACCGATTACATACAAACAATGTGGCTAGTAATTCCAGGTACTGGATAATTTCGAGCCTGCCAAGCGCTTCTCAACGAGTTTCCAAAGTGATTCACTATACAAGAAGATTTCTGATAAGGTTACTTGTGTCTTTATGATTTGAACACAGAGTAAACCTTCAGCTTCTTGAATATACTCAATGACGCATTCTTATAATGAACGGCCTTCATTTTATATCCATATTTCCTCTGAAAAGTGATAACAAATATGGATTATAATTGTTGATATATTCATCGGCGAGATTTGTGAATATGAAAGAGGCATTGCCTTGGAACTGTGAGTAAGTCTTCAATGCCGCTACTCCGCATTCCAATATTTTCGATGGTATGGGTGGTATGCTCCTTTAATTTTCCACTATGAAACCAAAAAAGAGTAAATTTTTATTTTGTCTTATCTTATTTGGATGTAGTAACTTACCTAGAGGATTCAATCACGATTAATTCCATATTGTTCTGGGTTGATAAAATTCTTAAAGCGTCGATATTCTTGCAAGGAAGAGCTTCAGGAAGATCGTAATCGTAATTAGCTAAATTTAAGGTCTTTGTAGAGTAAAACTGCGTTTCAGACCTGTAGTAGATAGATATAATAGAAACGTAAGTACAACTTTGATTTTTTGATTTTTTTTTTCTTCCATACCATTTAAATTCGATAAAGCCTGTATTTTTTGCTAAAGACAACATTGAAGGGATAATACCTTCAATGAAATACGCTCGCTCATGATTACTCATATATTCAGGGACAGTATTACTAACCAAATGGAAAGAGCATAATGTATATCTTACGATATCAAGAAAGATGTTGGATCGACGTTATTTAACCAAAGAGTAGCGTTAAATTGATTGTAGTCTACTTCTTCTAGCAAATAGACTAAATGGTCTAATAAATTAAGTGATTTAAGACACTTGTTTGTTCGTTGACCTTTTTCGTATGCTAGATATTCAGTATTTGATGCTGAATTACTTTTTGAAAAAGAAGTGCCAAAGTGAAACAATTCCATTTATAAGGGCGAACCATTTTGGCGCTACGGATACCACACCCGGTTCGGCGGAAAGGAAGAAATTTGGGAGTTTAGTCGGTTTTAATGTTGGTGGTGGTGCGGGAAGGAAGAAGTTTGGGAGTTTAGTTGTTGTCGAAGTTGGTGGTGGTGCGGAAAGGAAAAAGTTCGGAAGTTCGTTTGTTGAGGTTGGTGGAGGTGCAATAGGTGTTGAAGCGGGAGGAATGACTTGAGGAATAGCGGAAGCAGTTGTGACAGGAGAAATAATAGCGGGAGCAGTAGTGGCAGTAGGATTAGCGGGAGCAGTAGTGTGACAGGAGGATTGGCGAGAGCAGTAGTGACAGGAGGATTGGCGAGAGTAGTGGTGACAGGAGGATTAGCGGGCACCATTGCCTTCTAAAAACACCACACCCGGTGCACCAATTTTTCTATAAACACCCACCACACCCGGTGCACCATTGCCTTCTAAAAACACCACATTCGGTGTGCCATTGCCTTCAAAAAATACTATATCCGGTGCACCAATTTTTCTACAAACACCCACCACACCTGGTGCACCATTTTTTTTTAGGATATACGCGCACCATATTTAAGCACCATTTTTTTTTCACCAACACCAATTTTTTTTTAAAAAAAACGAGTTGACCACCTCACCACTAACAGGTTTGGACGAAATACTCTCTGTATTAGATAGGCACACTCTTCACAAAAAAAAAGAGCATTTGCTATTGAAATTTATTAAATAATGAATCACTTTTTTGTGATAAAATTATTAGAGCTATAATATATCATACCATTGACAACATGTCTTATTCAGTTTTTGAAACGGTCCCTTATCAGGATAACGTACGTGATCAAAGAAGAGAGTAAGAAGGGGTAGGAAAGGAAGATTCATTTTGAAATGTATTTAAAAAGAAAGAAAGTGAAAGAAAAGAAAAAAGAAAGATAAAGAAAGAAAAAGAAAAAAAAAATATAAAACTAAAAAAAAAAAGATTATGTTATCAATAACAAATCAAGTGAGTGGTTAATGGGAATCCAGTAACAATCAGCCCTTAATGAGATACTGTAATATATAAGACCAGACGTCATTCAAGTCTTTTTCTTTTTTACTTTTAAGATTAAAAATGGTGCGCGAAAAAATGTGGTGCGCAAATAGGGTGCGCGTATCTATCCCCTTTATTTTTAGGAATTGAGTCCATAATCACGCGTTTGCAGTAGAATAAAAAATGACTTTGACCAATGAGTAAATCATCCCACGTACGACTTTTTTTGTTTAATATTTTCGATTTATGAATATACAGATGCATGTACGATTGTAAGTCTCGCGATCGCTCTATTTTATATAAGGATTATAGTCGACTGGAATTTACAGAAAAATTCTGCCATTTTAAATTACATGCTAGTTAGATGTATACCACGTTTTTTTTTTACTTGAGATTTCAAAATATCCCTGAAGGTCCCCATTTAATCAGAGTCGGTGTTGGAGGTACCATACTTGTGTCAATATAACATGAACTTTATAATAAAAAAGGGATATATATATAGACCTTGTCAAACAAAGGTCAAGTTAAATCGCTCTTGAAATTACGCCGAAAATCATGTATTTTTCCTAACTAACTATAAACTGAATTAAAAAAAAAGAAGATATTACACGTAGATATTAATGTATGTATTACTGTGAATGTTTTCTATTAGCGCTTGTTGGTAAAATAATGATCATCGTTTATTATTATTAATTTTAAATGCAACAGAAGATGTTACTTTCTACCTCAGCAGACTTTGGTGAAAGCTCAGCCTCATTGTTGATAACACAGGTTTCACCTTGTGTGACTGACCATGATTCCTCGGGTTCAAATCCATTTTATAGAGTTGCGTTTTATTTTTAGTCATTGATCGAATTGCTTATTTTGGACTAAATAACTTGGCCACAAACTAAGTAGTTTGATCACATTAAAAAAATTGACTTTGCATGTAAAATTATAAGCCTATCTGAATTTTGATGAACCTTATTCCAAAGTCTATTAACTAACTAACTGACGCCAGTGTTATCTTTATTCATAGGATTTCAATTAATTTTCAGCACATAGATAGTTTGATATCGTCGTTTTTTGGTTCAAGAGATATAACTTTTGAAACTGATATTGATTTTTAAAGTTTTTTGGTGATTGCCTCCACTAATAACATTAAAACAAAACATTCTTTTATATCAGACGATATGACCACTCTGTTTTCTTCATTGCTTTTTGAAAGGTTTCAACATTCAGAGAACAACTCAGGTATATTTTGAAATGTAGTTATAATGCTATAAAACTGTTTAAGTTTGCATTTATTTTATAAAACAAAGCTGATCAGATATGTTGTTTTCATTACACAAAGCAAATAGCACTACAATTATTTTAATTAAATCTATTTCGTGCCGACAGTTGCTAGATGGTTTTACTATGAATGAAACTACTTTAATGTAATGAGACTGAAAGATCAGAGCCCCATTCTTTTGATGTCTACTACATAACTTTCTTTCATTATTACTAAGATAAACTTGCCTATTTACGGTATTTTAAGGATCTTGAATCTTGATAAATTATTTTATTCTTTGAGTGCCACATTTGCTATTTTTTCTTAGACTGAATGGAATGTCTTTCTCCCCCTTTGTTTATCATTATTATTCAAGTGATACAAACAAACATGGGAAACCTTAATATTTTTTATTAAATGTCTAATTATACAAGAGAAGAAGAAATTTAAGATGATAGTGTAAGGGACTTTTTTTTTAAAAAAAACATATTCAATAACTTTCTTGATGGACTGAATACTAATTTTTTTGTGATATATAATTATTTCATCTTTCTTCAGCTCTTACATACCAAAGATGGCCTCGAAAGGTACTAAATTTTATGAATACAAAACTTCCTTTTCTATCAAATTATGAAATATGAATTAACAGATTTTAAATTGCTTTAATTCTTAAAATATAGACGTACTGGACCAAATTCGCGACTTGCAGTCTTTTATTGATGACTTTGTTGCTGATGGTAATGAAAAACAGTGTTTAAAAAAATATATATAAAAATCGGAGAATTTACCCTGCTTTTTTTTTTGTAAATGCATGTAGCTGGATCGCCAACTTCTGTATCACCACCACCACTGTCACCAGAAGAAAAAACAGAGTTGATCATACCTGAACCATTAACAAAAGACACCATGTTACATAAGCCTGATGAAGTGGAAGATGTAGTTATTGTGGAATCCAGAAAAATTATTGAGGATAAAACAGCTGAAGAGGAACCTGTAGAAGAAAAAGTACTTGTTGACCAACCACTTTCTATGTTATCCTATGACTTGAATCTATCCGCCGATTTTTCATCTCTACTTACCCAATTCAATGAAATTAAAGTATCTCCTGTTGAAGTCAAGCTACCACAGCCTCAATATATTTTTAGCGACGATGATAAAGAAAAAATACAACTGGACCCGATCATAATAGATAATTTTAATACAGGCACACCTAAATTTAGCGATTCTTCCTTTCTAAATGAGAATCCTACAAATAGCGGCGCTAGCCCAAAGTCCCAGTCTAGACGCACGTCTATATCCAGTAAAAAATCACAACGTTCCGCTAAAAGCGCTAGAAGACAAAACGAAAAAAAGCTCCAATATAAACAACAACAGCAACAGCAGCAGCAACAACATCAACCTCAAAAATACGTGGAAAGATCGTATGATGAAATGATGCGAATTCCCGATATATACGAAAGATTGGCTTTTTACGAAAAGACGTTGGATCTTTGTTTAAAAGCCGAATCACCTATTGCCCACTGGTGTAATTTAAACAAAGAGAAAGGAAAGCCACAGCCCATGTTGGAAGGGTATGTACCTCCAGTACGCTCATTATCACCCGAAGTACCCTTGTCTGATAATGGGTTCGGAAACATGAGCTCTACATTTAGTGGGTCGATTTCTATGTTTTTAAAGAAAGCTGGCGGCTCCCACTCTGCCCCTAAAAGGCCTGATAACAAGTCTTTGCTAGTGTCTAGTAGCAATTATAGCTCTCCATATATATCAAGTAGTGGTCTGTTCGGTAAATCTTTGAGTAGATTGAACCTTTCGCGCTCAACTCAAGTCCCCCGTTACGATAATCAATTACAGCCTATTTATACACCAGTAGTATCTAGAAGTATGTACAACAAACAAATATCATCACCGAGAAAAACAAATTCATCATTATCACCTTTGTGTATAAATTATGGACACGACAGAAGTATTAGCTTAATTCGCACACCAAGATCTAGTTCCAGCACACCAAACTCATTTGGTAGCACGACTACAATTAATAGTCAAGGCGAATTTACGAGTAGAAGTACAGAATTAAACTATATGATTAATATTTTGCCACAGATTGATATCAGTATACTACAAAATGCTCTGGATGAAGCAAAGGGCGATCCTATGGTAGCGATATCCATCGCCGTCAGCTTAAATAAATTATCAAATAATAACAATAATAGTCATCGGTCTCCTATGCAATCCTCAAAGAGATATCAAAATAAAAAAATCAAGTAATATTTTTTTTTTTGCCTCTCCCTACCACGACTACCTTTTATAGAATAGCAACTGATCACAAAGAGTCAATCACAAACAACCCTACTTTTTATACCTCACGCTTTTACATTATTTTATCACACAAAACAAAAACAACTTTTTTTATTTTGTATAACAACTTTCAATCGTAAATAAATAGTACATAAATAAAATATATGTCCAAGACAGAAATAACCACATACTTAATATTTGTTGTGATTTCGATCTTATTGGTAATATATTCGTGTTTTATTTAAAAAGATGGAGAAAGCTAGATTTAACTATATTAGAGTAGAGTGCATTTCAATATGGTTACCACAATGGGGAACTAAATACTCCACAAGCCGTCATTTCAAAATGTTCTAACCCGAGTTTAGGATTGAATGGGTTACCACCATGTATACCCATGCCGGATTCACAATATTCTATGGTGGTCTCAGTGTTAACGGCAGGAGGATTGATAGGAGCACTTAGTGCATCTTATTTTAACGATCGTTTTGGTAGAAGATTAACATTGTTTGGTACAAATGGATTATTAGGTATTGGATCATTGATTACAACTTTAGCAGCTACACCACAAACGATGATGATGGGAAGATTTCTATCCGGCTTAGGTAGTGGGGTAGTTACAGTTGTTGTTCCAGCCTATCTGGCCGAGTGTGTGCCCAAATCGAGTCGCGGCTTTTTTGGTACATTGAATCAGCTTGCTATCGTGGTTGGTATTATGGCAGCTCAAATCATAAGTTTATCTTGGTCCACTATTAGTCGATGGAGATACATTCTAGGTGTTGGTGTTATTTTAGCTGTAGTTCAATCATGCGTACTGCCATTTTGTGTAGATTCGCCGCGTTATTTAGCTTCATTGCCTGGTGGGTTTAATAGAGCGCGAGAATCTTTATTGAGACTACGTGGTACATCAGTAAATCAAGTAGAAAATGAAATCAACGAATGGCGCAGAGACTGGGCGAACAGTTCTCACACGCTAGAGGATGGGCAGGCAATTGTACAACAAACAACCACAAATGTTAACATTTGGAATTTCCTAAGTTCCACGCAGTATCGTAAGCCACTCTACATTGTGTTACTGTTACAATTATCACAACAACTCTCAGGCATTAATGCTGTCATCTTTTTTTCTACATCGATTATGTCAACCGTCTTCCCTGAATCATCTGGAACCATTACGGTTTATATATCTATAGTGAACCTGATTATGACCATCCTATCAGCTATTCTTATGGATAAAGTCGGTCGTCGTTTATTGTTCTTATGGTCTGCATCTTTAATGACAATCATGGGTTTACTCCTAGGTTGGAGTATTGAAGGCGGACATGATCAAACTTCTGCGGTTGCTATTATCGGATTTGTTGCCGCTTTTGCAATCGGTCTTGGACCAATCCCTTTTTTAATGATTCCGGAATTAGTAGAGACCCAAGCAGTATCTAGCGCTTGTTCTGTTGGTTTATCAGTCAACATGATATCCAATTTTGCCATATCTTCTGCCTTCTTAATGCTTCGTGATATTATTGGCAAAGGACAAGTTTTCTATTTGTTTGGATTTAGTTTATTCGTATTGATTGTGATCGCTTTCTTTATTTTACCTGAAACAAAAGGGCGTAGTTCAGAGAATGTTATCCGTTCCGGTTACTCTATTTACCCCTGTAGCTATGAACCAATTCAAGATGACTATCAGGAATAAATAAAAGAAACTTGTTTTTATTATTAATTAAGCAAGAGTGGCTGTACCTTGCAAATATTTTGATAGTTTCTGATTTTAAATAGATGTCCCGAATTTTTATAAACTGATTTAGTAATACAAAATGCAACAATGTTTTAAGTCTAGCTAAACTAGATATGGTAATCTTTAGAATTTCCTTTCTAAGGCATTTTCCTCCATCGACCGTTTTAACTTTTTTGATATAAAAAGTGCTTTATTTTTCTAAACTTTTTTTTTTATTATTATTTTGTTTTTGTATTCCTTATTCAAATCATGACACAATTTTTAAAGGATCTTGCTCCACCTGCTAGTTGTCCACCAGATGCTTGCAGAGTGATGGATACAATCACCAATACAGTTGTCACAATCACTGAATGGATTAATCATGAACTATACCGTATACAAAAAGATGTTAAGCCAAGGCACTGTGTAAATTATGAACAATTAACTGCAATTATTGAAGATACAAGAGTACTTGATCCGCTACGTGTTGCACCGCCACCACTTCCTATATTCAGTGACCAAGAAGTCTTTGACTATGAAAATAACGATGAAGAAGATGATGATGAAGAAGAAGAGAACGATGAACATGACGATGAGTATAATGATAATGATGACTTTGAAGAGGATGAGGAGGAGGAAACCGAGGAAGAGCAAGATGAAACCATACACAAAGATATACCCGTTGACGTTGCCGCGGCAGTTGACACCACTAATTATAAAATTATCCCTACAACCTACAGCAAAAACAGTAACTTAGACATACAATCATTCAAAGTTTTATGTGGAATATTTGTGAGAATTATGCGTTATTGTAGTAGAACTAAAACAATGAATGCACCCCGCTTGTTTTTAAATGAATTTGAGAAGTTGCGTCTGGAAGTGAAATTGGGGAACATAGTAAATGCAATTATTTTTCGAGAAAGTCTACTCAAGATTTTATTTGGTAAAGTACAAATGACGAAACAATTGGCAGAGTGTTGGAGGCTTGCTTGTAAATGGGTTACAGTTGAACCTTTAAATGATCAAAAGAATGCTTTACGCTGGATCGAAATAAGCTTAAATGCTTATATTGCAGCACAGCAAGTCGTAATCACTGAACATATCTTTATGCGCAAATGTTTACAGGAACAAATAAGAAGAAACTCAGATATAAAAATAAGTCCTGACATAGCAATTTATAAGAAATAAAAATAAAATAAAACAGAACTATTTGTTCTCATTTCTTTTTTTGGTTTATTTTGATTAAAAACAACTTATTCAAATGTGTGTGCAACATCTGACGGCTGTGCCTCAATCTGATATTTTTTTCTTAATTAATAATACGGATAATCTATTTATTCGTCAAACTCTTCTTCCTCCACTATAACAGAAGTTCCAATATGGCTTAAATTGTATGTTGTTGGGGTATCCTGATTTTGTTGAAAATATTTGCGATACCTTTGATATGGAAACACTACGGCTTTTTCAATTGTATCGTCAGGAAATAACCATTCCAAAAACTTCCAAATTAAATAATCCAACGCAACAATCATACAAAATACTTTACCAGCGTACATACCACAGCCATAATACCTACGCAATCTTTCGATCAACGGCGAATTCTTTGTTTGATAAATCGAAGCATACACCTTTTCTGTACGCTCAGCAACGTTAGACCAGTTATACATTTCTTTTAATTGATCATTAAATTGACTAGGATCTATTTGCCCGAATTTAAATGTATGGATGGCTTTTGATACTGCAATCACAAGGTCTAAAATACAGTTAAGTACAAAAGAAAGGGTGTACTAATACAAAACTTAAAAGTCTTACCATCTTCTTCGGGACTTGCATAATGAATCATATGGCTGGGTAAAACTTCTGGCACACCTCCAATTTTTGTGCTTACCACAATTAATCTGGATACCACAAATTGATTTTAGCATTCGGACAAATATGTGCGCCTCGTTTTTTTTTTTTTTTTTTTTGTACACATCTTACCCGGCACATGCGGCCTCAACAATGGCGATACAAAAAGCCTCAGTTAAACTGGTATTTAAAAATATGTTCCCTTGTACCAGTACATTACGTACTTCATGATGTTTAATGGGTCCTAGCAATTCTACTCTATCATGTAATAAATGTTTCTCTCTCATTTGTTCCAAATCAATTCGTTTAGGTCCATCGCCCCCAATAATAAAGCGAACATGTTTGTAAGATTCACAAATACGTGGTATAATCGCTACCAGTAAATCTACACCTTTTCTATACACCAATCTACTAATCACTACAATCGTTATCCAGTTAGGATCTGGAACGCTTGGGTCGGGCAAAAATTGAGATGCAACAACTGCGTTGGGTATAACTGACACATTTCTCGGTGATAACGCTGCTCTCAATACTGTATTTTCTTTACTAATTTTTTTTAAAAAAAAAAAGACCATTAATTTCGATATACTCCAAGCAAGAAAACAATGATTTATGCCCTTACCTTGTATGAGATACACAAATAACATGATCAATATCGCTTAGAGTGAACTTTAACAGTTTGTTGGTTAAAATAGAAGAAGCATCAGCAAATCCAAATAAGGAATGATCTGTAAACACTGCTTTTAAACCCATCGTTTTACTATGTAAAATACCTTCGTGGCAAAGTGCAGAAAAAGCTCCATGACCGTGAACAATCTGTATCGATTCGCGAATCAAAATATGTCGAAAGATGGGAAAGAAGCCGTAAAATGAAGGTAATGTCGCTTCAGCATAAATGACTTGTGCGGGAATATGATAAACTTTAAGACCATTTGTCAGGTACCGCACGCCTTTTCTGTTACCATAAGCATGAGTCACTATAATCACCTAGTTTTTATTTTTTAAAAAAATAAATTTAACATTCGCTAACGGTTGGTTTCGACATTGCTGTTTTTAGGGTACCTTTTTACCTTATGACCTCTTTGAATTAATCTTTGAGATAATTCGTATAAATGAGATTCGACACCACCCATATTTGGGTAGAAAAAATCAGATACCATACTATAAGTATTTTTAGCGTTCACGTTTGATTTTCTTTATTGCTTCCACCTACCAAATATTATACAACATATTATATCAAAGACTAGTATTCGGCAGAAGTGTGTAATAACACTGAAACTGTTGGTCCAAAAAAAAAAAAAAAAAAAAAAAAATAGCAAAGCTCCGACTTTATCAAGGAGTTTCTTGGAGAGATTGAATTATGTTATATTCCCTGGATAATTTTACCTATCATTAAGCCTTTGAAAACTTGTATTATCTTGGAGAACAATACTAATCATATCTGGACATTGAGTTTACATTTACGTTTGTATTTCAGGCTGAAACAACAATGTCAATCTGTAAATATTTTTTAATCATCATTGCCTCTTTTCTAACTAATCCGTTTATTTTTTCTCAAGTGGATTTTTAAAAAGGATATATGTAATCGATGGGCGGTTTGTTTAGTTATCCTTTAATTTCTAATTTTCAACACGAGTATGATCTTTCATTTAGTATTATAATGACTAAGATAGAAATATTTATAGAGAATAACGGAAAGCCATAAGCTACATTGCTAAAGAAACTGTAGCCAAAACAGTTTATACTATCAAGTGACAAAAAAAAAAAAATGCTAGTTAATTATTTGATTTTTTTTACGCCAATTGATGCCATAAGCATTTTATAATGTGCAATACAGTTTTTGATATTTCAAATATACATATATATATATATATATATAGTTAGCAGCCTACGATGTTAATTGGCAGATTATTGTAATAAATATAAAAAGGCAACTTCTTTCTTTCTTTTGCTTTTTCGTTACCTATATATTTCTTGATTTTTATCATGGTTACTTACAAGGATTTAGAAGCTGTATTTGCCCCAAACTTAATTATTACAATATGTGGTACATTACAAGCTCAAGCTGTTTTCAAAAACTGCAATGGAAGCTTTCTACTTGTAAAAACCAGTAACGAAACGTTGATGGAAAAGTTATTAAAAATTAAAATACATGAATTGTGTGATGTTAAAGGTAATAGTTATGAGCAACATGGTCAATATGTTATTATGACTTTATTTTAATATCTAGTTATCCATTTCTTTCTGCCGACATGCTCATATATTAGGTGATTTAATAGAAGAGTTATTTAGGGAGGTTAATAACCATGAGGAATATGGTAAGATTGTTAACGCTACAATAATAAACCGTTGTTCAGAAAAATATGATCAGCCTTTATTGTTACTCTTATATAAGCATGCAATCAACAATTACTACAATAAAGACCTTGTAATTGTCAACGCTCCTTTAGAGTTAGTTAAAAAGAAGTTTGAGAAGTTATGGGACCTTGTATGTAAGTGTATTGCATATGACATTTTTACATATTTGCAGTATTTCTTATTTTATTTTAAAATAGCTCCTTTGAGCACTTTTAAAAATATTGTACCCAAAGTTCCTGCAGATATGAGAGAAGAATGTGAAGAGTACTCAATGAAAGCCTTGGAACTTGTTGATAAGTTCGCCACTCTTCGTCTTTCTTCAAATCAAGCCAAAAAGTAATCAGTATTAGTACCTCTATTGCTAATAACAAGTGGGTGGTACATTTAGTTATTTCCCTTTAAATACATAAAACTTTTTTTTTTTTTTTTTTTTTTTTTTTTTTTTTTTACTTTTGAAGTTTAAAACTTAGAAAAGATGTCGTTGTACGTTTGATATATTTGTTTATGAAGGTTTAATGTGTACATGTATTCATAGTTTTTACATGATACTTATCTGATTTGGTACGCATGTTGTTGTAGATACTTATAATGATGTTTCGATACATCAAACTTATCAGATTTTAAAATGATATTCTTGCTCATTAAAAAGTCAACAAAGACTAAGCTAAGTAAACAGCCAATTTATTTACATAATGTAGATAGTGTATAGTGGCTAGCCGTCAAATCTGGGTACTTAAAGCAAATGTATCCTCCTGTCAACCATCTGTATTTCCAAATAAACATGTCTTACTCGAATATTTTTAAAACTACTTGGAGTCTTTTCGGTCAGTTTCCCAAATTCAAATACACTTCAAAACTTGCCCTAAAAAAGAAAATGGATTTCGAAAAGAAAAGAAAATGTACAGTGCTTTATAGCATAAATATAAAAAGGTAAATTCCTTTCTACTTTTAATTTCTGGGCAACTTGTGATTTTAACATTTACCAAAAACAGATGAAATTTAAGGTAATTTACGCCACAACTATAAATCTTAAAAGAAATAGTGATAAAAAAAGTCTAAATTCTTGGCGAGATTATCTATATTGTGTGTGCCTTCTTTTAGGGAAGTTATAAAAACAAGCACGTGATTAGAAAAAGGAAAAAAAATTAAAGTTTTTTTATTTCTTCCTGTAATTCATCGTCAAGATAAGATTCAGATTTCCATAATGCAATACAGCCCGATAAATGTTGTCGTGTCGCGAATCCGTCACCAGATACTGTTCCTCTTATACACTCCTAATAAAACACATGGAATTTTAGTAAATTTGTTATTTTATTTTCTTTGTCTTTTTTATTTTACCTTGACCATATATTCTTGATCATACATTTCAACACAATTTCTCATATAATTTAATTCTTTGGGTATATCGTTGTGGTTTTCATCTTGTATCACTTCTTCTAAGCCTAATAAATTCACGGCACCAGAATATTCTTCAAACATAATGTCCAGCACCTGTTTTACTATTCATAATAATTTTTTTTTAGAAAAAAAAAAAAAAAAAGATGCTTTATTAACTTACAGTTATTTACAATATCATTCAAATCTTCTGAGGGACTACCCAGTGTTTGAGCGTTTAGACACTGTACACCTTTTTCATTATATTTGGCCCAAGTATCTAAGCTAAAAAAAAAAAAGTACGTTTTTTCTTGTTTAATATATATTTCTTTCATGTTCTTTTGATAAGAAAACTTACCAAGTTTTAAATTTTGTGAATGAGAGAGATTCCATTATATTATATATATGTGTGTATGTGTTATATTAAAAGGAAATGGAAAATAATAACAATAATAAAAAAAAAAGTTTCATTTAATACTTTTGTTGAATCCCAGTCACGGCATGTCAAATAAAGTATTAAATTGGTAACATTTTTGTACAAAATAAAACATATGGGTTGTACAATAAAAAACCACACAACAACGAAAAAAGTACGATCCGAATCTTTTTGACTTATTATTACCATTGTACCTTAAATAGAAAAAATTTCGTCCCAATACTTGAAGTTTAAAACAAAAAAAGACCCCATCAAGTCTATTTAACCACACACACATTTATTAGCTACACTGTCAATACAAAATGTAAAATGAATTCATTTTAAATGTAACACACGGAAACTAAAATAGTAACTAGTAGGCGAAAAATCTAAAAACACGCTTTTTCATTGACAACATTTGTTCTTTATGTGCAACGTCTTTTTTTTTTGAATCGCAAAAATAACGCGTAAATATAGATCGTAAAAAAAAAAACTGTTTAAGATTTACCAAGAAATCGGAAATATGCTATATTTATAAAGAACGTGCAATGACTATTTTACCTTGTTTTGGCTATATCACATAATGAGTGTAAGTATATTCACATTTTATGCATGTGTGTCGTCATAAAAGAACTTTTGTCTCCCCCTCCCCCCATAATTAAAAAAGAGTGTTATTAATAAAATACACGCTTCTCCTACTAAATTTATTAAACATCCTGCATGATCCACCTTAAAAAAGCATTTTTAGACAAGATGCCAAAAAAAAAATACAAAAAACATTTTTTTTTATGCTTTATTCATTTCATCTCCATATTGAGTATAAATTAAAGCAGAAAAAGCTTGTAATTCCTTCATATGAGCAAACGCCTAAAAAAATGAATAAAAGTTAAGAATAAATGTAAAAATAAATATATATATATATATATATATATTAAAACTTACATTAAGATATTCGTTACCAGCGATAATTAAATGTGCTTGTCTACTAATGGTAGGTAAAAGATTAGCAAGAATCACCTTCTTTTCTTCTTGTAATTTCAAAGCTTCTGCATGAGTCACTTCTTGAATACTTGATCCCATCATAGGATCATTATTAGGTAATAAAGTCGATACAAACGCATGTTGATCAAAAATTGAAAACACTTCATTCAAACAACTCGTTAAAACTTGATTAAAATCTGGACTATCAATAAAATCTTTTGTCTCATCTAATAATTTACAAAGTGAAATAGAACTTGTCTTTTCGTCATCTACTACATCTTCTTCTTCTTCTTCAAATCCTGCTCCACGAATAAATTCTAATTCTTCTTCTTTTGTATCTGGTAACATGAATTCACGATAATTAATAGGTTTACCATCTATTTCAAATTCAATACGTCTTCTAAGCTTTGCAATCAATTGCTTTGAGTCCTCATAATTCAAGAATCCCTTGATTGGTATACTATTTTGTATTAAAATTTACTTGTGATTTATATATATATATATATATATTTATAATATTATATACTTTACCCAGAAACAATTTCATCCACTGCTTCTTGTACTCTAGCAGCACACTTTTTCCATCCACGATGAAGTAACCACCAGCTCACACTAAGATACATACGTTCAATCTTTGGATCTAAAAATCCAACATCGGGTTCTGCTCCTTCTTGTTGTAATCGAATAGTAGGTTCACTTTTATTAAGAATCGATACTGACCAAATATAAGTAAATCTACCCAACAAATTCAACTGGATATGAGTAAGTATCGTCAATAAAGTAACAGAATAAATCGATGTAAAAGTACGTGTGAAACCTTATATAATTCTGTCTTTTTAGTTATCCATTGCCATCATTCATATGTATATACCTAAAACTTACTCATTGTCTTGATTTCATCCCAAAGAAGGTTCTTTTCTTTTTTACTCAAAATACCAGGTGGAAGTGGTGTCTCTTGTTCTTCAATCACTGAAGTAGATAAACTACCTACACTTGAATCCATCTCCTGTCTTGGTTTCTCGGTTGTCTTCTTACTCTCAACCTGTTCCTTTTTATCCTCACTTGTTTCATGCTCTACCATCACAACCGATTCACTTGTATCTTGTTCCCTCAATTGTTCCATAGCCTCTTCTTCCTCTCTTAAGGAAGCAGCTACCTCTCTTTCCTTTCGAAGTCTAGCCTCAATCTTTTCCAACTTTCTTGTCTCTTGAAGTTTAGCCCACCCTTCTTCAATATTCATTTCGTGTAAAATTTGCTCTCCTAAAGTGGGTAAAAGTGATAAGACGGTAAATACACAATCATTCTGGTTCTGTTGGAAACGACGTTTAAGACTATGTGTACAAGTAAGTATGTATGAATAACACCTAATAATTTTTTTTTTTTTTACTTTTCTTTAGCAAGTCTATCTGCTGTTGTCTTTTCTTGGATATTTCTTATTTTTGAAGTAGCATATTTTCCTGCAAAATAACTACCTCCTGCAATAGTAGCGGTTATCAAGAGCCCGTTACGATGTCTTTTCACGTAATCTTTAACTGATGTATAAATCGTCATTAGTAATTATAAAAAGAAAAAGTGGGGTAATAAATAAAAATTGGGATTTCATGTGAAAAAAAAAAAAAACTTATATGGGCGGGGGTAAAAAATCAGTGAATTTCTGCTCCAGTCATATCATTCATGATTTGTAAAAACCTACATATTCGAATAAACCAAATATTTGCAGACGTCAAGAAAGACATATTCCATATTAAATGAATTAAAAAAAAAAAAAAGGCCTTCTATATTCAATAGGAGAGTACCCAATCCATTATGTATTATCCTTTCATCTGCATCTTCCAATTCAAGTTCTGAACTTTGTTCTTGTATTGAAATTATTGTGAGGTTACACTTGATTGCTAAATAGTTATCTTTCCAAATGCAATTACAATGGATCGAACTAACAGATTCAGTTTTTTTTTTTTTGCATGATTTGGAGTACGATTAGCTAAATCTGTTAGCGATACTTATATCACTATTTTTCCAAAGACATTATCAATTTACATTAGTACAATTAAAAACGATAAAGGCAAAGAAGGCAAAGCAAGTGATTGTTGTTTTCGTACATTTCGTCCGTGATATAGATAAAGGAGGAGGAGGAGGAGAAGGAGGAGGAGGAGGAGAAGGAGGAGGAGGAGGAGGCTGTGAAATCTCGACTTTGTCAAATTATGAGACAAACTTGAAATAATCAAAGACATGTATATCTATTTGTCTTCAAATTATACAGATGCCACAAGTAGCTCACTTTCCTTGATCATATTTCTACTTTAATAAGTTTACTAGCACATACATTCATACATCTTTTTGCATCATTGCTGTTTGCCAATTTGGTTGTTTTGTTGGTCGCGATCGATTTTTACATTACTTACTTCAACCCGGTGGAGGGTATTTTTTTTTTTTTTTTTTTTTTCAAGGACAGTTCTCGGTCTATTTTGATTAAAAGCCAGAATATTTTTAAAAGAAATTTTCTTTGAAAAAAAAAAAGAGAATGCTAGAAAAAAAAATCCCTTTCTTTCTTATTGATTTAACAAATTTGTGCTGCCCAAAAATGACAGCTAATACAAAGAAAGCGATTTTATCCCCCATCAAAATTGGAAACACTATTTTAGACCATAGAGTAGTTTTAGCTCCTTTAACTAGATTAAGAGCTTCAGTAGATGCTGTACCTACAGACATGATGCTAGATTATTATACACAAAGAGCGTCTAAAGGTGGACTTTTACTCACTGAATGTACTGCAGTAAGTCCTACCGCTAGAGGATACCCTCAAGGTCCTGGAATATACAACAAGAAACAAATTGAAGCCTGGAGAAAGATTACTGACTCAGTTCATAAAAAAGAAGGCAAGCTATTTTTACAACTTTGGCATAGTGGTCGTACCGGTAAGAAAGCATTACATCCGAATGAAGAACAAGTAGTGTCCGCATCCGCTATTACTGCATCGGGTAACGGTATCCTTGGTGACCCATTTGAAACCCCTCGTGCTTTAGAAATTACAGAAATCAAGGATATCGTCAATGACTTCAAACAAGCTGCACTCAATGCTATAGAAGCTGGATTCGATGGTGTAGAAATTCATAGTGCTTTCGGATATCTTTTGGATCAATTCATCAATACTTCTAGCAATCAAAGAACAGACGAGTACGGAGGATCTGTAATCAATCGATGTCGCTTTACTTTAGAAGTTGTAAAATCCATTGTAAACGCTATCGGCCCTGAACGTACTGCCATCCGTGTTTCTCCAGGTGGTGGTGAAATTCATAGTGCGACTGAAGAATTCCCAATCAAAACATGTAGCTACCTGATGACCCAATTACAAGAAAACTATCCAAAATTAGCTTACGTACATTTTATGGAGTATCGCACAGAGGAAAGTATCAGTGAAAATCTCGCTAGTCCTTATCGTTCGCTCTGGAAGGGACCTATTATTTCAAGCGGGTTTTCGTCATGTAGCGTAGATTATGCTGTCGAATACGCTGAGAAGACGGGTGACTTGATTGCTTTTGGGCGATTGTTCATCGCAAACCCTGATCTTCCTGAACGTATCAGTCATGGATATTCAGTAGTTCGATCTAATTATAGTACTTTTTACACTCATGAGGCTGAAGGATATACTGATTATCCTTCATATGTAGTAAAATCAATCAATGAGAAATAAATAAACTATTGCCAGATTTATTTTTAATTACATATTTACACTTGACTTATAGTTGTTTATAACTGAATTTACATGATATTATATATTTATTCTTCATCTGATTCGGATTGAGGTAATTGATGATGATGTAAAGCAACGTAACTTGATTGGCTTTGTCTAGTAAGTGCCCAATAATCAGGAACCATGAGGAAATATCTTTCCATTGCTTCCCTAAATCTAATTCTATATTGACGAGGCGAAACAATGGTAGGTCCTTTGCCTCCACCTCCTAATATGCCAGACTCTTTAACCCAACTTTCAAGTTTCTTGTCCCAGGTAAATGTACGAATAAAATCTACAATACCAACTACCAATTCTTGTCTTTCTTCATCGATACCAACAAGTAAAGAATAATCCATGACGTTCCTGTTTGATAAAAATAAAGTATCGTTGTGAAGTGAACTTCGAAGTATTTCTTTAGAGTGTGTTCGGATAAATAATGGTGATTGATAGATAACTAAAGTCACAATATTAGTGAATGTAAAAAAAAAAAAAATTGATCTGTTGAATTTATACTTTACGTTCTACTAGATTTTCGTCCAGCAAGACTTCATCTTGTTTTCCAGTTGATTGCACATGACGATTTCTCATGGATCCTTTTAAATCGAAAATCTAATAAATTACAGTCTTTAATATATATATATATGAATTTTTTTTTTTCATTTGTTTTTAGATGCCTACCTTTTTAATATTTCGTTGATAGAACAAATTTTCCATTACCAATACGTCCATTCTCATTGATTTACCAGTAGCTGAATTTTTATAACCGATACTATAAAACCCAAATATTTTCGCAAGAACAGTGGGTAATTCACTAAAGAAAGCTTCAGACATGTATTGAAAATAAGCAGGTGCAAATCCAAGGAACGCATCCAGTTCATATTTTGACATTTGTTTCATTAATAAACGATCGTCTAAAAATATATAAAAATTAATATAAATAGGCTAGTTTTTTTTTTTTTTTTTTTTTTTTTTTTTTTTTTTTTTTTTTTTACCTTTCGTTTTAAGGAAAGCAGATCCGGATTTTCCACCAGATGAATCCCATTTAATACAACTCGCCAATGACATAATGTAACTTTCATCACAACCGCAGTTTCTACGAAGTGCATCAAATTGTTCAGAGAAAAATATCTTACAGAAAAACTTTGTAGAACCAGTGGAAAAGTCTAATATCAGGATATAAGGTTAGAATAGTTTTTTTTTTTAAGTATTGTTGTTCAGTAAGCTTGATACATACTATATCTCATATGAGTACCAGACTCTCTTAGAAGCGTTTCTTGGATATCATCAACAGATGGAGCTGGATGATTACCGTTGTCTACAGTCAATTCGGATGGTGCCTTTGAATCGGCTAAAGATACATTACCAGGCTTTATAGTTCCATCATTTGATTGATTATCACTACTACATTCTTGAATATCGTGCATTTTTTCAATGTAATCTTCTGAACTAAGCGTGTAAGCAATAATCGTGCTTGGTTCATCCTCTCGTACAACAACATAAGAATCCGGGAATAGGTACTCAGTAGGTTGTCTATAGCTCAAAAAAAGTTAGTAAATCAAAACTAAAAAAAAAAATAAGCAATATAGTTACGTACAAAGGTGATTCCAAAGGTAGTAAGTTACCTAAACCACTGTCTGTCAAAAAGTTTGTCAAAGTCTTCATAAAAGATATTTTTTCTGGAGAATGACGAGAATCTTCTAAAGCTTCAACGATAGTAGCACGACTATAATATGGACTATTTTCGTGTAAACTATCTGCTATAATGCCAGGATGAATATTATGTAAATCACCAAGACTCATATTATCAACATTCGCTTGTTGATCCATTAAAAGATCCGAAGCAGCAGGTAAATCACGATCATTTTCTTCTTCTCCAGACATGCCAGAGGACATATCTAATTGACCATCACTAAAAGGAAAGTAGGTTCTAGCGAATTGGTATTGCTGCTGTTCACTGTTGACAATATTGGTCGGTATGATTTGGTTTTCAACAGATGCTTTGTCGTTACTTGCTGCCAGGACAGCGGCTGCACCTTCGATTACTTTATGAGTATAAGGCGCCAATGAAGAGAAGTAATCAATTTGATCCCTATCAGAAGCGTCTGCAGAGTCGTCTGAAAGATCATTATCATCGTTATCAGCTTCATCGCCATTACTACTAAGATGTCTCAAAGGTAATTTACCCGGAAGCGTACCTCGTCTTTTGATGTATGAGTGGTCAATCGTATTTCGTTTTTTACCACTATTACTTCTATCTTGATAATAACTTTTTCTTTGCTTAACTGTTGAATCAATAGAGACTGAGTCTTCAGGTAAATCACCACTTGCATAAAACTCGTCATCAATATCTTCTTCGACAAGATCATTTGCTCGACTGTAGACTTGAATGTACGTCTTTTTTCTTGGTAATCGAGATCTAAATTTACGAGTTGTGGTATTTTTTTGAAGAAAATTATTAAGACCGTCTTCTTCATTGATATCATCTTCAGTATCTTCATTGTTTCTGCTTCTCAACTGTTCAAATAAGCTTTTATGGTTTAAGTGTTGACTATGACCAATAGAGTGATGTCGAAGATGGCGGCCTCGCTGTTGCACGTTAATAGAAGTAGCTGATCTAGGCATCTTATTATCTGTAGTCTTTACAGGAAGAGTAATACTACTCGTCTGGTCTTTCTTAGTCCTTTTTTCCTTCTTTTCAGTGTGACGTGAGCTTGAATAATTTGTATCCATAGTTGAAGATGGTCGTGTTGATACAACAAATGAATTCATATTGTTTCTTTGTCTTCGATTGAATAACTGGTACAAAGGTGGAGTTGAAGGAATACTTCCCTTTCCATTGTTACTATAGAGTGGAATTGGAATGCGTGAAGGAGTAAAAGAAGCAGATATAGAGCCAGGACTTTTAAGTCTTAAAAACTTGTTGGACGTAATTTGATTCAATGCTTCAATTCCTGTAGCTCTTCCTTCATCTACTTTAAGCTTTGCATTCAATTCATGTAATAATTCCAGTGATAATCTTCTTCTAATTTCAGGTCTCAAGAAAGAACCTTTATGATCTGAATCAACCAGTGTAGAATTATCTTCTTTTGAAGACTGATCATCCGTAATAGTACCTGTAAGACTATTTTTCTCGGAAGGAGATGATAATAACGTCGGATATATCATTTGAGTATTCTTCTTTGTGTTGTTTTCGTCACCTTTTGCAGAATATTTCCGCTTGTAGTTATGACCTATCAGTGTATCATCCGTTTCACCATCAAGACCAATATCTAGAAGAGGCAAATCTGTTAATTCAGTGGCACGTTTTGTACGTTCGTTATTCATATTAGAGATGGCATATTCCGAAAGTTCAGCAGGAAACATTTTTCGTAACTGGTTTGTTGTAATTTTCTTCAATTCGCGTTCAGGTTGTAAGTAATATCGAACGAAATCAGCGTATACAGCATCCCAATGGTTAACCACTTGGAACAGATTTCTTCTAACACCATTGATTGATAAAGTATCATAAGGGTCAGAATGAGCGTAAACATTTTGAACAAGTTGTAAGGCATCTTTCTTTTCTCCTTGAGCTACTGTCGACATCTCTTGAAGTTCGGCCTTACAATTATCTAATTTATGCGGATCTACCAAATCAAAAGGGAATGCTTTGTTACGTTCAATAATAGACTGATAAAACTTGTTAATTTTAGACCGGAGTAGTGCTAGTTCAGCATCTTTGATATCCATCTGTACTTTACTAAGAATAAATAGCTTCATAGGCGGTACTGTCACTTCAAGCAAATCAATCGAATCATATTGGAATCTTACTGCCAAATTCATATAACCAAAATATCTGACATGATTTCGGTTCATCTCATGTGGGCAAATATCTGCTCTGCAATAGACTCCTTTTTGATAAAAAAATATTTCAAGGAATTTACCAAATGAATAATTCCAGGTGTTTTCAGATACAGGTAAAACAGGTGTTGGTTTATCACATTCTTTACAATAGTTCCACATTAAAAGCTTGTCTTGCATACCGGGTAAAGGGCAGGCAAAAGGCTCTATCATGACATTGACACGTGCATTCCCATGAGCATATGATCTATAATGTTGCAACATTGTATTATCACACATTAATGACGAACATGGCTGATGTGCATCATTACAGAAATCAGTAATGTATTGACCCAAAGTTTTATCTGATGGAAATCGATAAAAACTAAAGATTCGAATTTCTGGTCCTTGACAAGGAACAGTAGTAACAGTACATACACTTGAAAACAAGACGACTATATTTTGGTGATAGAAAGGACTAATAAATTCAGGATTTTCACCAATGTAAGCCTCCCAAGCTCTTGAAATTTGTCGGTATTTTGTGATCAAGTCATTTTCTGCTTCAATTTCTACATCTTCTTCGTGCCAGTGTAGGTGATGGTAATGTTGATCTAAAGAATCTGTTTTCGCTACAAGCGTACTATGATCAGTACTATGTATCGATTGTTTCTCAAATGTTGAGCGAGTTGGTGAAGCAGATAAGGGAGCAGTAAAATCCCTTGTTGTTGCTGTAGTTAATATGGAAGATCCAGAAGCTGATTTACGGCGTTTTTGATCATTAATTAAAGCCAACTTATCTTCGGTCTCTTTTAAAGCCACTAAAAGATATGGGGGAGGGAAAACGACAAATTGAGATACAGAAAGTATGGTGTTTTGGTAAAGCTGTAATAGACTTGCTGTGTATTGACTATTTATTGTGTGAGCGTCTTCTTCTTGATATTCGACAACAGATGTCGTGCAGACACTTTCCGTAGACTGGTTTATTAATCTTATCGATGTTGATACAGGTGCTCCAGCAGACACTAACGGAGATCTATTTCTTTCAGATAAATAAGATGTTGGTAGCGTTGGACCAACATGAATTTCCGTACTTCCACGACTTTTGGCGAATGAATCTAATAAGAAGGAAGTTTCTAGTTTCAGATTATTCACAACAAATACCATGAAATCGATCAAACGTTTTATTACACGTAAAGTTTCATTCTTTTCGCCCCGCAATACAATGGTACCACCTAATTCAGGAGCACAATCATCAAATACCAAAAAAGTCTTTCTACGATTTGGAATCCATTCATGTATGACTGTCCGAATTTCAAAAGACCCACATCGACCAAACGACAATCCATGATGTAATTTATCAACTGAAGTCACAATACTAGCTTGGGTGCATCTTGCTACAGCTTCAATCACGCTATGTTTAACATTATGGATCACGGGAATATTAGCCTCTAACAGAAACTCTAACGCCAAACGAGATACAGTGGATTTAACTACTAGCAAAGAGGGCTTCAGGGCAACAATACGGCCTACTAATTTTTTAATGTGTTCTCGTTCTTGAGTAATAACAGGTGCAATAGAGAATAATTGATTCTCCATCTCGATACGAGAATAATCTAAAGAGAATAGCAAAATCAAGATACGAGGGTTTGAAATATTATGCATCATACGTTTATGAGCCACATTTTTTGTACATACGACGCCTTTTACATAGAAGCTATCGGATGGTAAACCACCAGGAATTTTCTTGATTTTAACATAATGTCGAACATCCATATCGTCGCCAGCACGAATATCAGGTTGTACGTTATGAGCCACCTTTAATAGGATACCCATAATAACTTCTTCCCAATCATGCTTATTTGTATCTTCTAACGTAATTTCCTCCATTAATTGTCTTAAAATTCTTCGAGCATGTGTTCTTGCACTTAAACTTAATTCTACAATTTGAGGTGGACCAGATATTCGTCTTTGACGGGGTGGTATTCGAAGTCTATTTAAACTAGAAGTACTAGATTCTTGTTGAGAAGATTGAAGCTGATTTTGTTGCGTACTGTCATTAATAAAAGGATTGGGTGACCAATTTTCGCTCATTTGTTGAGATCCAAAGTCATATTTAGGTAATCCTGAGGTATTGATTCGAATCAAATTATTCCTGAATAACTTTTTATTATTACCTGCACTGATTGTACCTGTGTTACCTGCAGAAAATTACTGATTTTGTTAGAGAATTATGAAAAAAAAAAGTATAATTCTTTACCTCGAAGTTCTTCTGTCCGTTTCATACGAAGACGAAGGTCATAGGATTCATCATCACTTCCTATAGTAGCTATTGCATTACTGGAGCCATAATTAAAGTTAGGAGGTAATTGTTCCCCATAAGTAGACTTTGGTAGCATCTGATTAGAGTTTGTATGAAACATGCCATAGATTGGTGGTTGTGGTGGTGGTGGTGGTGGTGGAGGGGGTGGTATGAGTTGAGGTCTATCATAATGATGAAATTGATGATGAAGATGATCTTGATAGAATTCATTCGTTTCATTATTGTTATCCGGAAATGGGCTTAATTCACTCTCTGCTAATACTGTACCACCACCACGGTTTAACAAATATGGTGACAATGGATAATTACTGTTTCCTCTAAATGTTCCGGGTGATCCGTATTGTGTCATGACGGGATACCTTGTGTCTTCCATAGGAGCGGATGATGACGTATTCGATCTTGGGCGTGACGATGTAGTTGATTTTAATAAGGAGGTTCCGGCATCTAGTAAACGTTTCAAACCTCCACTAGCTGTTGTTAATTCATTAGTTGAAACACCTGTGGTTGTGATGGTAGGAATTATACCAGAAGATGTTACCATGTTGCTGTTTGGCAACGTTGGGGAATCGCTTGTTGGGTTATTAGATGGTTCCAAGGTATGGGAAGTATTTGAAGAATGAGGCCTTTCAAGTAAGAAAGAAGTTTGAGGCGAGCCACTTAAGTAATTATCAGATCCATGGGTAGGTATTTCTAATGCAAACATAGTGGTATCATCATTTCCATAAGTACTTCTTGTATGCCTCAATGCAGTTGCAGGTATTTGCATTTTAGGAGCAGCTAAAGGTGGTTTTTGGGATGGTATAATGTTTGAATTATAGGTACTACCGGAATGTTGGTTTTGTTTCTGTATTTCTAATTGTTGCTGTTGTTGAGTATCGGTGTCTGCATTACTTCCAGTAGTTGTCGTTGTATTTGCTGCGGATGATGGATTCTTTGATGTGGAATAATCATGAACATCCGAATTTGAAGAAGGTGTATTCTCTTTTAATTGCAACAATTGCTCAGCATAACAGAAATTACATACTCGAAATTGACCTTTCTGTTTATAGATCTTTCCAGATATAACGTGAGAAGCACACCGACCGCAAAAAATTTGACCTAAAAAAATGCAAATCATTTGATTGTTTAATTATCAATTTGTTTGAAAGAACCTTATTATTTACCACATGTACGACAATGGTGTCTTCTTCTTAATAAAGTAAAAGCTTTTCTACACTTGTAACATTCTTTGCACTGCTCATCAGGCATCCAAAATTCTTTATCGTTCTTCTGGCCTCTTAAACGAGCCAAAATCTTTGAAAGTGAATTAGAATTGGATATAGAGAAATTAGTTGCAACTGATTGTGTATCACTATCAATAGATCTTCTTTTAATTAATGGAGAGCCTAATAAGTAATCGAGAGATGCGCGACTATCGTCTTGTGATACCCTGTTCGTAGGCATGAGAAATTGAACAGTAGAATTATTATTGGGTTCAATAATATTGTCATCTTTTTGATTTCCCACAGTAATCGTAGTGGTTGTGGTTGCTGTAGTCGAATTAGAAGGACGCGGGACTGTTTCAGGATTGATGGAGGTTGGAAAGTTAGCGAGAGCTTGATCTTTATGTGAATTAGAAGTTGTGGTTGCAATAGTAGTAGAAGACGAAGCTGTAGTCAAATGTCTGCTCAAGCTTGAGTTAGTGCTTATTGAGTTAGGTAAAGTCAATTGTTGATGTTCAATGTGATTCGAATCGGTAGCAACAATATGATCGCCACTCAAAGAAGAAACAGCGGAAGGTTTTCTGTCATTATGAATACTGGTTGTACGAACTGAAATATTATCGTGTGTTTGAGGCTGTCCAGACACGGCACTCTTGACTTTATCGAATATTTTTGATAAAACACCTTCTTCATTTATGTTATTTTCGGGTGTCTGAAAGTTGAAACTAGTAAGACTGGACCTGCGTTGTGTATTATCCATTATATTATAGTAATGTCAAAGTTGAACATTGACAATTCCAAGAGTATAAATAGAATAAAGAAATTGAATTATATTAAAAGATAAAAGAATACAGTTTGAATCAATTGAAGTGCAGTCACTCTTTCTCCTTGCGTAAGAAGACAAGATTTAAAAAAGAAAACATGATGAAACGCTTTTCTTCTATTTGAAAAACAACAAAACAATGATGAGGTCATTGCGTTTTTTTTCTTATCTTTATTTGGACAATGACAGATGTTATACTTGAACACGAAAGACTTAAAGGGGATAGATGTGAACATTAAATCTGATATACAAAATAGATCAATTATTATAAAGTATCGATATGAAATATACCTATCACTTGATAGATCATGTAAGTAAAAATTTAATTTACCATTCAATACATTTTTATGACAATAAAAATGTCAGTAACTCAACAATGGTTACATAAAGATCCGATAAGGAAACAATGCTTTGTACTACATTATATTCTAGTTTGACAATTATTAGTTTAAGGAAGATCATGATCTGGAACAATTTATTCTTTTATTGCATGATTTAATTACTTTGATGAAACTATAGTTAACGAAATTATAACTTAGTCTATTAAAGTGCTGATAATCAACTACCTACAATTTTCATATTGTGATAGCTATGATTTTACAATGAAAAGAGAAAAGCTTTAAAATCTGTTTGAGACTATTTACAAGTGTTTATTAAAATGTAAAAAGTGAAGAGTAAAAATGTGAGAGATATTGTATCTATTCTATTATTTGAGAGGGTATTTATGTTTCTTTATTCACAGACTACTGTGATATATATCAGTATGCTATTTATTCATCATCATCCCTCATCCACTCCAGGCGAAATGTGTGAGCTACATACATTTGATTTTCCTTTGTCTTTATTTTTCTTTTTGCTGTTTTTTTATTATACTAATGAAATTGGAAATGTCTTAAGAGATATTAACATATATCTATATCGTTTACAGCTTTGGCTATATCCTAAATTATGCAAAAAATAAAACAGAATTTTTTAGTTCGATCCATTACAATTGCTCCTAGAAGCAATGTAACAACCAAGTGTTACCCCCATACTTTGAAGACCAGTAGTAACTCCATTAATGGCACCGCTGTTGGCTGTCTGTACTTTGTAATAGCAGTATTCTTAGTTTGTTCTTGGGAAGCTAAACTTGTAAACTTCATGGAGTGCATAAACATCCTTGTCAATAATGTTTAACAAGCTATTATGGCAGTCTATACCCATTAACTGGAAAATTGGGAGCTTGATACTATGAGATATTCCTTGAATGTAGCCATGTAATGTAAATAGAATGTGATTAAGGCGCTGTTTTGTGGATAATGCAAACTTAAGAGCATTATTGTAACATTTATACTTTTTGCTATTCGATGCTGATGCGATTTCACCATCAATATAACGTCAAATTCATAATTGTCTTTTCATTTATCAATCTCTATCAAATTTTGATTTAAGAATTAATAAAATTGTTAAAGTCTTTTCATGTGTCATAAACATCATATAGAGATTTGCCTTTTTAACTGCTTAAAAAAAAGATTTATAGTTTAGATTCAAAAACCTTAATCTTAATATGCAGGTTGTATTTAAATGATAGTCTTCTATTAAAATATGAGTAGTGAATATGAAAGTTTATTTGATAACAAGATTATTTATTATAAAAAATAGGAAAATAATTTGTTTGGTATATATACATGATGAGAAAGAATAGGGAAGTATTATGATAAATATAGTAATATACAAAAGGAAATAAAATGTGCTTTCAATTTAAGCAGGACAGAAAGCAGCAGGAGCTTCGCCAGCTTCAGCTGGATTAATAAAGGAGTCGATGGAAACATATAAAGTATAAACCATGATACCAACTCCAAAGATAATAAGAGCATAATTTAAAATATTGTCCTTAATCTTCTTGGAGATCTTAAGATGGAACATAGCAGGGAAAATGAAACATAAAGGTACACAAGCAACTGAACCAACTAACGAAACAAACTTATCAAGATTTTCGCCACCAATACCAAATGCAATTGCGGCACAAAGCACACATAAAACTACTCTGTAAAAGTTCTTTGACCACTTGACAGCAATGCTATCTTTACCAGATCTGAATCTACTGAAAAGACCATTTTCGATAATCTTCAAAGCAGGGAAAAGCATTAAAGGTGCGGTCAAACAGATAGCCAAAGAGTACAATAATTGAACAGCGATGGTAAGCTTATTATCAGGAGGAAAGTTGTAAATAATAGCAGATTGAACTCTATCACCGTAGGCCATGTAGGAAATAGTACCAATAAGGATATAAATAACACAAACGATCAACATACCCAAAGTGAGAACGAATGGAAATCTTTCAGGGCGTTCCATAGATTCAACAATAGGGATAACTAATAATAATAGAATGGTTAATATGATAAATATAGCTAGTTTACATATTGAAATACTTACTAAGACCGATTCCTTCAAATGAGAAAGTGGCAGTACCAATCATCAAGGCAAAATTAGCAGGATTAACAGCGGCAATATTGGGTCCAACACCGTGAGTGCTCAATTGATCGGCGCTGAAATAGATAATACAAACTAAACCAAACAAAATGAAAACGTCGGCAATAATAGCAGTGAAAGATAACTTGGCGATGTGACGGACTAAAGCTAAAGGAATCAAGATAACCAAAGGCATCCAGATATAGTATTTCTGCTCAATACCAGCAGTACAATTTGAAAGAACATCTACGACACTAACAAGATTACCCGAAATAAAAATGAAATAGGAGCATACAAAACCAATTTGAGATATAACGATAAAGAACAATACAATATAACGAACAGCTTTGCCGTATAATAATCCACCCATATCACCATAAGAACCACCAACAATATGTTGAGTATTTACTAATCTTAAGAATGCAAATAAACAGATCAAAGCAATCACAATCATTAACACAATCGATAAAGCTAAACCACCATTTTGGAAACTAAAGAAAAAAAACAGATATAAGTTAGATAAAATAAATTAAAACACATGTATAAGCAACTTACGCTTTAGGTAAAAATAATACACCCGAGCCAATAAAAGCCTTCAAGAACATGAACATAGCTTTTCCAACTGATGCCTTAGGGGCTAACTCTTCAGTGTCTTCTACAAATTCTTCGCCAACAGTAGACTCTTCATGCTTAGCGACAGAAGATCTGGTGGAAACAAAACTTTTTCTTTTTTCCTCATCAATCAAACTTGGGCGGCGACTACCATCTAAGCGTTCACCAGCAAAGTTACTATACATGGAGACAGAGGAGAGTGTTCTGACCATAGATCTTCTTTTTGCTGCATTTGCAAACGAATTGCCTCTACTAGAAACACCAGGTCTTGGGGTACCACGAACATTAGCAGAAGAGTTCGTACGACTGTTTATGGGTGGTCTTTCGTTGTGATTAGGAAGCCTATCAGTACTGTTGTTGAAATTTGCATAGCTCATACGAGGAGAATCAGAATTGAATTTATGTCTTGGGTGACTATATGATTGACTACGAATATCGGCAAGGTTAGCTGTGCCTCTTATTTTTTCGTTATTATTTTCCATTGTTAAAAAAAATTAATTGTTGTGTAAGATAAGTAAAAAAGGATTTATTTTATTCTTTTTTTCTTCATTTATATACAAACAACGGTAATTGAAATTTTCCGATTTATTTTAAGTGAGGGTTATGAAAACCCAAAATAGGGACAATAGCGCTGGGCAATGAGTGAAACTTGAGCAAACAGAAGCCATTTTACGTCATTTTGAATGAAAAGCTTAATTTTTAATCGCCTCTTTTGCCTACAAAAAGAACTGTCACTCCACTGTTTAAACTACGTGATTAAATCTTGATCTGAATCGAAATTTGAACAGTTATGCTCACATTTAATGATGTTATAGCATAATTAATGTTTTGTCCCTGAACGCAAAATGTCAAATATATGGATGCATGTATTCAAAAACATATATTCTGTATTTGGACAAATAATCCAAAAAAAGCAGTAATATCTCTACAAATCTACTTTTAAGTACCTTTTTTTTTTCTAAAAATTCTCACGCACAAATAGAAGATCGCCATATCAAAAACTACAATTATTCGTAACTTTTTTTTACAATAGAAATTTTCTTTCTTTTCGTGTTCCATGAGCCGACGTCAGTCTGTGAGAAGAGTTGTTTGATTTGTTGACAACGAGGATGATATCATACAGGCCCCTTTTTTCTTTGATTGGATAATTTATGGATTTTTCTACAACCGCTCTTGTGTGATGGAAAAATGACATCAAACCGAAATCTGTGTAACTTGAATGCAGTTTTTAACAGAAAACTCATTGTTCGTAAAATTGGTTTACAAATTTACTAATTCTATTAGCAATTACTTAGAAATAGCTTAAATTAATAAGTGCATATATCTCATTTTGTTTATTTTAAAATTTGGACAATTTTAAATTAAGTTTCTGAAAAAAAAATTCTAAGAAAAAAATGTTCTGCCACAATATTAATATTAAACTAAAACCAGTGGTCGAATGTTATTTTCTTCTCAATAAATTCGTGTGATACACACACAAACAGATCTAACCACTCAATCGAAATATATTCTAAAAACGTGCTAAAACATAACAAATCATAAAGGTATGTGGGATTCCTCCAAATAATGAACTCAGTGTGAAGCTTTGAAAAAGCTATTCATCTTCTTCCATAACTCAAGTAATATTCAAAGAGAACTAACAAGTACATAGACGTTAGCTGAAAAACTGTTTTTGTATTTATAAGGGATAAAGAGTTCTTCACATTAGGGAAGAGAAAAATTTATTAGAAATCAAGATACAGGAAGTACCATGTATAGTTAACAAAGAAATTCGAATGTTTATTAGGACTTTGTTTTAAAAGAGACCCAATCTGTTCAAATCAACTTTCATTCGATTAATGTACGCCCAATTTCATATGATATTCAATGATATTGATAGTTATCTTCTTCAACACAATTTACTTTCAATTTAAACATGTCCAATTTGTCACTACCGATTCATAATTATACTGGTCTTGAAAAGATAAATTAATTTTGTCAGAACACTCCAAATTTAAAAATGAAAAAGCGAATCGGTATGATAGTTGATATAATTAACCTTATCAACATCTATAGCCCTGAAAAGTACCTTACCTACCATTCCGAGTTTGCTGTTTCAAAAATAGTAAGTTTTGGGAATACTAAAAGGGACAATGTCGCCAACTACAGTTTTGGTTTTATTTTAAAGGAATGAGCGACAAGCTTTTACGAATTACCCTTCCAAGAGAAAAACTTCATTTTTTTTAAAGTTCGACATGCACACTTAGGAAGATCCCCCGGATTTTCAAAACAAGCTTGCACTGTAAAGTTGTTATCGTTACGTAACTACTCGATCTCTCCGCTTCGGATTTCGAAGTGGCGGTTATTGTTAAATGTGCACGACATTTGACAAAAAAAGTACTAGGCCTTTAAAAGAAATCAAAAGAGATTATTGCCACACATGCAAAATTTATAGATAACTTTCCTTTAAAATTCCCGTGTGTTTACTGAAATTAAAATGAATTTGTATTAAAACCAAAAAAAAAAAGCAGCATCGAAATAAAGCTTAAAGAAGATATTTCGGTAATATTATATAACACCTTGCTGTAAATAATTGTGATTTTTTTTTATCTTAACTACCTTTCTTTTTGCTTGGAAACTAATTCGGCTGAAAGAGATTAGTAATGTTTAAACCTATTTATATAGCAGTTTTTGCACTATTTATTCATCAAGAGGTCACCGCCGCTGCAATAAACAATCTCGTCGATTACAAAGTATTCCAGAGTCCGAGTGATCCCAGTTATAGTGTCCGATTTGTAGAGCCAAAATTATGCGATCCAGATGTTGTACAGGTATAGAATCATTATCATTTTATGATTTGACTATTATTAAGTGTATATTACAGCATTCTGGGTACTTGGATATGGGCTCGAATGGCCATTATTTCTTTTGGTTTTTCGAAAGTAAGAGTAATCCTGATAAAAGTCCGTTAACAGCTTGGTTAAATGGTGGACCTGGATGTTCCAGTATGATGTATGTCTTCGTATATACACTTATATGATATTTTATTAATGATAGTAATATAATATATAAAGTGGGTTATGGCAAGAGAACGGGCCGTGCCGAAGCTATGACAATGGCACACGTATCGCATACAATCCATCTACTTGGACACATTACACAAATATGTTATTTATCGATCAGGTCTAGTCGTAAATATGCTTGACCAATGATAGTAACTGACTTGGGTTTATATTATTTAGCCAAATGGAGTTGGATTTTCTTATGGAGATAAATTACAATATAATGTCAAAGAAGGTGCAGTCTTGTTTTATGAGGCAATTCAATTATTTTACAAAGCTTTTCCGAAATATAGCAAACTTCCTTTCCACATATTTGGGGAATCATATGCAGGACGTTACATACCACACTATGCGGATTATATTATTCAAAAAAATTCGCAGCTTTCAATCGAAAATAGTAGTTACGAGCTATCATCCGGTACTAAACAACATATTCCTATTGACTCTGTTGGAATTGGGAATGGTTGGATTAACCCTCTTTTACAGTTGTAAGTAGCGCTTAGTAAACTGGCATCTAATTATTTACTGATTAATTACAACTTATAGCAAAAGTGCCGCAAATATGGCATGTGATTCCAGCTGTAAGTTTTTCTTTTACCACACATATTATAAGCCTAATCGTTCTGACACTTGTACTTATTAAGATGGGCCACTTGTAACACAGAAAGTCTGTGAAATGATGAAAGGGAACTACTTGCGCTGCGCAAAACTTGGTAAGATTCAACTTTAAACTTCGGCCGATGAAACTAAATATATTTTAAAAAGTCGAAGAATGCTACAAAACGGATGATAAACGTGCTTGTGTGGCAGCGGATAGATACTGTACAGATAATATAGACGGTCTTTTCCAGACCTCCAATCGAAATTTCTATGATGTTAGAGTTGGATATGAGGTGATTGACCCACCGGAGGACTATATATTTATTTTGAATAATCCTAAAATTCAACGAGAAATTGGTGTTGAGTCTATTCCTTTTAAACAATGTGCTGATAAACCTGTAAGTTGTATGAATACTAATACCGTATAAGTTACAACATTTTTAACTTTTGTTTTATCAACAGTATGAAGCGATGAGCTATTCGGGTGAAGGGTATATAAGACATTAAAAAACTATTGAGGAAATATTTAAGTAACATTTCTATTTTAGCGCTCGTGATTCGTCCCCAGCCTTGGTTTCCTTGTTGAATAACGGAATAAGAGTTCTAAATTATGTAGGAGATGCTGACTACTTATGCAACTGGGTATACACATTATTAATATATACAAAAAAGTACAAAAACTGAATTGGGTCCTAATAATATTTTTAATAGTATGGAAATTTCGAGACTATGTCGAAGCTACAATTTAATGGGAGTGAACAGTTTAACAATCAAAGTTTAAAGCCTTGGGTTCTCCATAATGAAGAAGTCGGCCAATACATGACTACAGATAAACTGACGTTTGTCCGAGTGTATGAAGCAGGTCATGAAGTTCCATATTATCAGCCAGGGAACTCTTTGCTCATGTTTCAAAACTGGATTAATAAAAAAATACCCAGTAATCAGTGATCTTTAAATATAATGCTAGTTTTATATAATTTAATTATAATCTAATAAAAATACATATCATTCTTTATAACATGTGTGTGCGTGAAGTTGAGGGGGGGGGGGGTGTATTTATGGGTAAAAAAATTTATCTACAATTTTTGTTTCTTGTTCTTGGAAGCGGGCTTCTTCTTATTAGCAACTGATTTCTTCTTTTCAGCAACAGGTGCAGAGTATTCCTCTACTAAATCTCCGTAATATTTAATGGCTCTTTCGATAATCTTCTTCTCGCCAATACGACAAGTTAAAGCGTAGTACTTTCTCATGTTATCAGTAATCTATAATACAAAGTTAGTTTGATTTTTGGTAATATTATTAATAAGCAAAAGTTACCTTTTTACGCTCTTCAATTTCTTGCTCGATGGGCTTCCATTCGCCATCTTCAAGATATTCTAAACGTCTGAACTCACAGAGTGCACGACAAACTTGATAAATAATGCGCTTGACATCAACAATAGCCTTAGTCTTGTTTTCACCTTGGCTGTTAGAAAGATCTTCGAAATAAGATAAAGCATTTTCAATATCTTCGGCAAACTTAGCGAAAGTTTCCTCGCTAACAAACATGATATGAAGTAAACACATGAGCTTGTCTTCGAAAAGGCCCTCAGAATTAATAAAGTAAGGGCGACCCTTTCCTCCTTCTTCATCATCACTACCACAACATCCACCCTCAGGATCATGTTCGTGCTCTTCATCATCATGCTCCTCATCATCGTGGTCTTCACCATGAGAATGACCTTCGTGTCCGTGGCCATGGCCAGCGTGATCATGGCCTTCATGACCATGTCCCTCATCGTCAGAGCCACAGCAGTCGTCTTGACAACCGTTGTCGAAATCATCCTCTTGATCCTCTTCACCTTCAGCGGAAGGACATAAAGTCTTTTCATTCTTCAAGAAGAATTCCCATCTAGGTCTAGTGAGCTCAATAGCAGCCTTTTCAACTTCTTCGTTGGAAGCCTCGGGCATCTTACTCTTCAAAATTTCACAAGTAATAGCAAGACAGCAATCAACAATAGATTCTTCGCCAATAGAGACATAATCGTTTTTGTTATCATCATAACAGAAACCGTACTTACTTAATAAAGCAATATTAGGATGATCGCCATAAGTGTTGAAAATTTCTTCACCTTTCTTAACATTACGGTCGAGGACCATGTCACAGGTGTCCTTTTTATCTTCATCTTCTTCAGCATCCCAAAAGTTGACACCAGCAGCCTCTAATTCCTCTAAATCAGGTAACTCAGTATCCAAAGCCATTTCTTCGTCCAATTCATCTTCGTCTTCTCCTTCACTGAGGTCTTCGGCATCTTCCCATTCACCTTCAGCGTTTTCTTCGTTCTCTCCTTCCGCATCACTATGTTCTTCATCACTATGTTCATCGTCGCTGTGTTCTTCATCGCTGTTTTCGAGGAAATCAAGATACTGATGTTCACAATATTCAAGAGCACCACAAGCGTCACAAACTTCAAATTCTGTTTCAAAATGAACTTGTTCTCCTTCTCCCTTGTGATTGAAAATATCAGCAAAAGGAACCAAAGCGTTCTCATGGAATGCATCAACTTCAAAAGCACGAGAAGAAATCAAAGTAGAAATTTTGATGAATTTATCGAAAGAGTAAGGGTCATTATCCTCATTAGTTCCACGGTCAAAAATATAAGGATAATCTTCCAAAAGAGGTTCAATTAACTCAGCATAGTCATCCTCAAGATCATTCTATCAAATGTGTTAGTAACCAATAGATAAATCCAGTAACATTCAAAAAGTCGCTACATTACCAAATCATTTCTAACAGCAGATTCCATTTCGGTACCATTGAATAAATCTTTTTCATCTTCTTCCCAAAAGATAGGAAGGTCTTCACCATGATCAGGAAGAGCTTGGAGATAACCGTACCAAGGAGACTGTTCCTTTTGAGCAATTTCATATAATACAGCTAAAGCAAGGGGACAACCGCCTTCGAGGTTAGCTTCATCCAAGATATTAGCAATACCAGTAGTCTTAATAGAAAGAATACAGTTTTTAGGGATCTTAACAACTAAATCGGCATGGTTAGATCTACTATTTGTGTGTAGATAGTCTGGTTTAATTTTTTATTTTTGCTTACTTGGTTTGTCTTTCTTCATGTTCTTTTTGGCATAGACACCGAAAGATCCATTGGTTTCTTTCAATTCCAAAGCTTCTTTATCCCACTCTATCTTGTTCTCGTCGAACCACTTCAATAAAAGTTCCAACTTGTTTTGCTGAGCAGTCATTTTTTATTTTACAAAGAAAAGGGTATGTCAAAATCGAAAAAAAAGATTTTTTTTCTTTTTCAGTTGGAAAAATGTGACTATTTTGCAATTTGTGCCGCAGTTTGTGCAATATGCAAGATGTTATGTAGCGAGAATACTGAAGTGAAAGTCGTTTGTTTTGGTAAGATTCGTATCATTGAAATATATGAGGGTAAAGAAAAGGAGCTTGTTTCAATCTTTAAACAGAGATTTAAAAGTGCATCAAATTCACATGAGTTACATGAACTACTTTTAACCTTTTCATTAAGATGTATTTATTAACCAGTTTATAAATGTATTAGAAACTACTATCATTCTGATACCTTTGTTGATTTGTAATGAGGTATCAGTAGTCAGCTGACTTGGAGCGCAAATATATCTAATCTGAGGTCCTATTTAATTTAATCAAAACAGACTAAATAGTCTAACTAAAACAAAACCCAAACTGAAGGCATCGTAGCTATCTCTTTTTTTTTGCATGAATTTGTTATTTTGTCTTTTGAGAATGATTTATAATTAATGAAATTTTTGGTAATATTTTGGTCTCACAAGACTATTCTTCTGTTAAATAACATTAAATCCTTTTATTCTAATATAAATATAAACTAATGCAATATTACAAACAAAGATTTTTGTTTAATTTCTGGTTATGAATTTTGATGGGGACATTAACGTTACTAAATTTTCTAACTATGTAGTAATATTTGAATGCATCAGCCGATGTCAAAGAGAATATATAATTGTATTAAGTTTGTTAATTATTTATTAAATTATGTTATGTAGGTAAGTATCGTTCTTTTTTTTTTTAGGGAAAGCTCTTTAGCGAGGAGCGTTTGAGGGTTGAAGTGTGGGAGTCTGGTAGCCATGCATGGGAACAGATTCATGATTTTGTCCTGTTGTGGTATCATAACCTTGATTTGGACGAGTATTTAAGTTTTGATTACCAGCATTTGGAGATACAGCATACGGTTGCTGTAACATAGCTCCTTGTTGTCCTGGCATATGGTTTGCTTCTTGAGAAGCGAAAACAGGAGAGGCTGTATAAAATTCTTGTGTAGTCATGTTGTTATACTTACTATTATAATTAGGATCAATCGCATTCTTATTTCTTCTCTTCCTTCCACCACAAGTAACACCACCAGTGTAACAAAGGAACGACATAAGAAGGGAAACGAGAGCACCAATAGTCATCCAGATTATATTACCAACTTGAACACTCCATCCTGTTTCCAGACTGGTAACTATCTTCATACCCAAAAAGACAGCCACAAGTGATAAAATGAAGGCAGTAAACAGAATCAAAAAATTAATTAAAACAAGCGAAGACATGGAATATCCAAAACCTTTACGTTTCAAACAGCAGATGGGAAGACTGAAACACCAGAACACAAAACTAAAACCGCAAGCAAGGAAAAGGAGAATGAATATACCCAAGAAGAGACCAGTTGCAAGATGACTATGAGTTTGTGGTACTGCATCAGAAATGTTGGGCGTAGTTCCCCAGTTATATGCGGCATGTGAGGGTCCACAGCTTGTTATGACACCATCTCCGGCTCCGGAACAGTAATTCCTAAGTGATTTAAGCTTTTTAATACAAACAAACAAATCTACTAATAAAACAATAAAAAAAATTTACCATAAACCAAAAGTGTATGATAGATCTTGTTGCCTATTCCATATTTTTGCAAAATTAATGTTAGGCAAAAATGTACTTGGTCTATTGCCTATGAGAATAAACAACTCTATGATGAAACTAAAAAGAAGGAAGAGAGATCCTACTGCTGTTAAAGTAGGGAAACACATTTTTTTTTCTGCTAATGTTTGTTTGTTAAAATAAAAATAAAAAAAGTTAAAAAGAGATAAAAAAAAATATGATAAAGTGTCAAAGGTTTTATTAAGCAGGTTTGAATTGGCTACTCAAACCGAAAGTCTCGGATTTCCGGGAAATTTTCACTTTATTACAGAATTAGGTAGGTTAAAATGATTAGAAACCCTAGATTTGATGCATAGTTGATGTCATTAACCAGAGACAGACATTTGGAGCTATTATCATAAGGTATTGCACAAAGTAAACGATTTGAATCGTTAATATTTAAAAACGTTTTACTAGTATACGTTGAGTAATAGTTTATGCGAAGACTATTTCTTTTACGGAGAAACAATTTCTTTTGATTGAAATTATAAGATCCTGCCTACATATAAACATAAGCACCATGCTTAGTTCGGTAGCTGTCAAAGCTTTATTCGTTCACTTTTTGACGATATGTCTTATTTCGGAGGTTTTACAAAACGAGTTTAAACTAAATTATATAAGCAATTCTCAATTTATTGACAAATTTACATACATATATTAATAGCAGATAATTATCACAAGTATATAGTACTTTTCACAATTGAAGGGGCACTCTCTTCCTTTTAGATATAATATCCAAAGGCCTGGTCAAATAAATTTATTTTATTGCAGTCCATTTCGTTACTGGTTTTTTAACTAACTGATTTTAAGTAAGTTACTGAGAGAAAACTATCACCCTATTGTTGAATACTGTATCACATAACATGCAAATGCTTAAAAATCCATTCTTAATCTTTCAAACGCAGACTATGTTTGAAAACAAATCGCGTTCTGACAGGACTTTCGATTTCGCTTGTCGCGTTTTTTAATAGCGCTATGATAAAAAAAAAAAGGGACGTGATCAAGTCGCGAAATTTTTTTATTCATTTAGTTTCTTTTTCTTTATAAAAATAACAATAAAAGATGTATGTTGTAAAGAGAGGTAGCGTATTTTAGTTATAATTATATTGCAACATGATTTATCTAACCTTGTTATAGACGGAACCCAAGAAAAGGTCTTCTTTGATAAGATTAGTTCTCGTATCAATATTTTATGTGAAGGGCTTGACGAAAACTATGTTGACCCTCCCAAAATCTCTCAAAAGGTAAGGAGTCAATGTATCAAGCTTTTTTAATAGAGCATACATTAATGCTGAATAATGTGTAGGTTGTTTCTGGCATGTATCCTGGTATTACTACCTCTCAGTTGGACGAATTGGCTGCCGAGATCGCTGTTGACATGACCAATATTCATCCTGACTATGCTATCTTAGCTGCTCGTATTACTATCTCTAATCTCCAAAAACAAACACACGATAATTTCTCTGATGTTATGCAAGAATTATACGACAATGTCCATCCTAAGACAGGAACCCCCAACCCTTTGATTTCTGAGAAGTTTTTAAACCATGTTTTAAAGCACAAAGAAGTCATTAATAAGACCATTGATTACCAACGTGATTTCGACTTTAACTACTTTGGCTTTAAAACCTTGGAACAAAACTTTTTATTGAAGGTCAAGGAAAAGATCGTCGAACGTCCTCAACACATGATGATGCGCGTCGCTCTTGCCATTCACGGAGAAGACTTGGAAAGTGCCTTCAAGGCTTATGACTATACCTCTCGCAAACTCTTTACCTACGCTTCAACCACTCTTTTAAATGCTGGTACCAACTGTGGTCAACTCTCCAGTTTCTTTGAAATTCAAATGAAGGAAGATAGTATTGAAGGTATTTACGATACAGTAGCTACTTGTGCTCGTGTATCCAAGGCCTGTGGATCTGTTGGTATGAGTTTCCAAAAGATTCGTGCCTCAGGTTCCTACATTGCTGGTACAAATGGTACATCTAACGGTATTGTTCCTATGCTTCGTGTATTCAACGATGCTGCTCGTTTTATCACTCCTGGTGCTAGAAAGGTAAAGGGTACTTATGCTGTTTATTTGGAACCTTGGCATGCCGATATCTTTGAGTTCATTGATCTTTCAAAGAACTCTGGTGAAGAAAATCTTCGTGCTCGTCACCTCAACCTTGGTCTTTGGATCCCTGATATTTTCATGAAGCGTAAGTTAATATTTCTAAAATTAAAAAGTTATTTCAGAGTTTAATTTTTGTTTCTCGATTAGGTGTTGAGGGTAACGGTGATTGGTCTTTAATGTGTCCTAACGAATGTCCTGGACTTGATACTTCATTCGGTGAAGATTTCGAAAAACTCTATCTCAAATATGAAAAGCTTGGAAAGTCTAGAAAGATCGTTTCCGCTCAAAAGCTTTGGTTCGCTATTTTGGATGCACAAATGGAAAGTGGTATGCCTTACATGTGTTATAAGGATTCTGTTAATAAGAAGAACAATCAAAAGAATTTGGGTGTTATTTCCGGCTCCAACATGCACGCTGATGTTATGCAATATTCTGATATTAACGAAGTTGGTTCATGTAATATTGCTTCTGTTGCTCTCCCCAAGTGTGTAGATGAAAAAACTCGTACTTTCAATTTTACCGCTCTTCATGATGTTGTCAAAGTTGCTATTAAGAATTTGGATAAGATGATAGATGTCAATAACTATATTATTGAAGAAGCCCAAACTAGTGCTATGAAACATAGACCTCTTAGTTTAGGTGTACAAGGTTTAGCCGATGTCTTTTTAATGATGCATTATCCATTTGATTCTCCTGAAGCTCGTGAATTGAATAAGGACATTTTTGAATCTGTTTATTTTGCTGCTCTTGAAGCATCAAACGAATTAGCTCAAAAGTCTGGTCCTTATGCTTCTTATGAAGGTTCTCCTATTAGCCAAGGTATTTTACAACACGATATGTGGGATGTTCAAGGCTCTGATCGTCTTGACTGGAATACCCTTCGTGCTAATATCAAGGCTCATGGTGTTCGTAACTCTGTTCTTCTTGCTCCTATGCCCACTACTACTACCAGTCAATTCCTTGGCAACAATGATAGTTTCGAACCTTACCAAACCATGATCTTCACCTACCGCTCTCACACTGGTGAATGTCAAGCAGTAAACCCTCATTTGCTTAAGAATTTGATCGAACGTGGTATGTGGAACCCCAAGGTTAAGGAGATGTTGATTCAATCTAATGGTAGTGTTCAAAAGCTTCCTTCAATTTCTGATGATCTCAAGAAACTTTATAAGACAGTTTGGGATATTTCTCAACGTGTTATTATTGATATGTCTGCTGACCGTGCTGCCTTTATTGATCAATCTCAATCACTCAACCTTTTCTCTGCCGAACCTAACTATAGCCGTCTTTCCTCCATGCATTTTTATAGCTGGAACAGAGGCTTAAAGACTGGTATGCAATTCCTCAAGACTAGTCCTGTTGAAGCTATGAGATTAACTATGGGTGAAGAGGCTAAGGAAGATATTGAAGAAGAAATTGAAAAGACTGCTGATGATTTAGCTGCCATTGCCTGTTCTCTTGAGAATCCTGAAGCTTGTGTTAGCTGTAGTGGATAAGTACTAAACCACTTTTAATCTTCTAACTTTTTGTATCATAAAAAAATCCCACATTCATCCCCCACCCCATCTTTTTTATTATCTTATATTTGCATTAAAATAGTGGTATCAAAGTAATTCATTGAAATAATAGTTTTCTTTTTTTATTACATAATAATACATAAACTTTTGTGAAATTACATAAACGAATAAATAAATAAATATCATTCAACCAAAAGGAAGAATTTAATGGAGAGCAGGGCAGCCCTTGGCTTCTTCGCTGGTGGTATCAACGTTACCATGTTCATCAATCTTCATGGCATGACCAGTAGCTTTTTCGTGGATCTTGTTGGCTTCTTCGGCTAACTTGATACGTTCTTCTTCGGATTTAACCTTTTTTTTTTAATAATACGCGACAAAATGTGTCAGTATAATCCCACTTTTTTTTAAAACCAAACTATATATTACTTACCTCGTGGGACTTTTCCAAGATGTCGTGAATAGGATGGGGTTCGCTCATATTGTAATTTTTTTTTAGCTTTGTTGTTAAAAGTAAAGGATAATCTGATTAAAATGGCAGCTTTAATTGTTCCCTTTTATATTACTTTTTTTATTTTGTTTATCTGATCCTAAATAATTTATCGGCAGTTTTTTTTTTTTATAGATCTCATATATCACATCTACTATTGTTGGTACAACAATCTAGAATAGTACACAAAGAAGACCCCTCATCGATTAAATCTTTAGCATCTGCAACTTCATAGCACTTTTTAAGTTCCTTTTTTATTTCTTTTACATGCATCTGATTTCTCTCTCTACAAACATTCTCACCCTTGTACTTTAATACTTTTGTGTGCAAATCACTATAAACAAAGCAAATCATTCGATTTGGAAAGTAAAATTATGCAAAATATTGCAGTGTGTCACAGAGCTTTTCTCACACCATTTGGGAACATGTCCAATTAGTCAAATGTTTGGTCTGAATTTCCGATGTCAATTGGATCACTTTTTGGAAGTTCATTTGGTCACTTTTTCATATTTATTTCAGTTTTTTTTTTTTACAACATATTATGTTATAATGACTTCATTAAGGCAGCTGTTAAAGTGACTCATAAAGTTAAACTACTATACATACATATGCAGTTTATACATTTTTATTGGGTTATCTTTTGGTATTTATATTTTTTAAAAAAATGACATTAAAATAACAATCGTCTAATTCTAGCCTGTAATAATAATAGAAAGAAAAATAAAAGAACAAAAGCAACGTAACCAGACTTAAATTCTAATAATAAACAGCAATTATTTAAGCGCCAAACATTGTTGACATTATATTTTTTTTTTGTTCAACACTTAGACATAGTTGTGAATATATTGATGGCTTTATCATCACATGCACATCGTTTTGAAACTCTTAACTACCTTGACAAAATTGCCAAGGATGAACGTACAAAAAACCTTTAAAAGAAGGGTATAATATTAATAATGACGACAGCATATTTCATTATTTCAATCTAAAACAGTATCATAGATATATAAACATCTTAAAATAGAATTAAAAACAAAAAGAAGCATTAAAGTATTAAGAGAAAGTTTGAAGTAGAAGATAATTCGGACGCGCAAGTCAATCCCATAAAAAAAAAAGAAGCTATCGCCAACTTGGCGATATAATATAGATCATTTCAAAAATTGTAATAAATAAATAAAACATATACTCCCAATTACTTCACATAATATTTTTAATAAATAGCTTAAAGTCTTGAATTTATTAAACTAAAAAGTTAAAATGAAGGGATATACAGACATTAATACTAATATAAATGTGTAAGCGTCATGGATCAAACGTATGTGCATTTATTTGTTATGCACAGTAGTTCAAATGTTGTGGTAAAAAAAAACTTTCATAGATCATTGCTCTGCAAGTAGCAAAATTTGTTTGTATTAATTATAACACATTGCGAAGGATAAATGGAAAACGCAAATTATACGCGCCATATTCAATACATAGTAGATGGAGGAGTGTAATTTAAGTGTCTAAAATGTGGGCAGAGAAACTGTTGCCCGAAATGATGATAAACCTCTAGAAGCTCGTTGATAAGTGGATCGAAAATGGTTACAATTGTGCATCTGTGGATAAGCCAGAATTCTTAGTTTGCGTCGCAATTGCGGTTGGTCAGCACGTGATAAGTAAAAAAGCGTTAACCACAAGAGCTGTTTCGCATACTATTTTGGTGCTGCTGGTGCTGTCAATTGAAAAATTTTAAAACCTTTTGTCCAATTGACGTTGAAATTGCAACAGTATACCAAACATTCGATTAATTTGACCTGTTCTCAAATGGCGTGAGAAAAGCTCTGTGATACACTGTAATACTTTGCATAATTTCACTTCCAAATCGAATGATTTGTTTTGTTTACAAATATGTAATGATTTATAAAAAAAAATATGGTACAAGGGTAGCAAGGTAGCAGATAGAGGGATAAATTAGATGTATATAAGAAAAAAGGGATTTAAAGCGTTATCAAGTATTTGCAGGTGTTAAAGGTTTAATCGATGAGGGGTCTTCTTGTGTACTACTTTGAAAGCTTTCTTCCATGGTTGTATCAACAATAATATTTTGATCTTGCAATTGTAGATGTGTTTGTAAATGAGATTGTAGCTGAAGTTGCTGATGTTGTAAATGTTGATATTGTGGTGATGATTGAGATTGTGGATGATGTAGTTGTGATTGTTGTAGTAGTTGCTGTTGCTCCTGTTGTTGTTGCTGTTGTTGTTGTTGTTGTTGTTGCTGTTGTTGTTGTTGTTGTTGTTGTTGTTGTTGTTGTTGTTGTTGCTGCTGCTGCTGCTGCTGCTGTTGCTGCTGCTGTTGTTGTATTTTTTGTTGTCTATTTGATTCTTTCGTTTTTTGTTTATTCGTCTGATTTAATTTTGTTAAATTATCAGATGATATACCTAATGGTTCAGTGGAATCGATACTTTGAATATGAGTTAATTTGTCATCCATCTTTAAAAATACTTCTCCGCCACTTTTAACAATAACAGGTGGTCGATAATATTTTTTTCTGTACTCATCAAGTTGTGTAAGACTGATATCAGATCCGCCTGTCACCAGGACCACTACGTTACAATCTTGCCCCAAAGATGGTAGAATATCACGAATTAATTGTGTGTAGCACAGGGATAACCCTGCACCAGATGCAGCTTCAACGATCATCTTTGAATCCTCTATTTTTGTATTAGTATGACGTATATAATAAATGACTCTTCGGTATAATCATCAATAAGTTTATACCTGCAAATAGTCTTACAGAGTCAGCAGCCATCGCATCGCTTACAGCAAATGGAACCACAGGGTGAACAAGGCTTAACTCGAGAGATTTTGAGCTTACTGTACTAGATGCTAATCCCGATGCTATTGTTGATATTTTTTCTAAAGTTACTAATTTACCAGCAACAACAGAGGCTTGGAATGCATTGCTACCATGTGTTTCTACAGCAATAACGGGTACATTCTTCCAGCCAACACTCTGCAATCCTGTAATAACTCCATTTAATAATCCTCCTCCTCCCACTGGACAAATAATAGCTGCTGGTGGATTATCTTGAAGTTGAGTTTTTAGTTCATGAATAATGCTCGCATGTCCTTGCCAGATATCAGCATGATCTGCTGAAGGTACATATACACTATTAACTCAGTGTTAATTATCTGTAACACTTCTTTATGTTTTACAAGTTAATTTTACCTATTTCTCTTCACTAATTTTCTCGCATGTTCGTCTGCTGTGGCCCAATCCTCGCCAAATAAAATTAAATGCGCTCCTTCAGATCTTACTGAATCGCAAATTGAACTGGGAGTGTCTTTTGGCATGACGGTGAACGCACTTACATTTAACTGTCTAGCGCAGTATGCTACTGCTAATACGGTATTAGTGCCGGACCCACAAACAAGATGAATATCTCTTCCTCTAGATTCTACTGCTTTATAACAGAAATTTCCTATGCCCCTATTATATATCACTATCTTTAATTTTCAATTGAGAATTTATGATCATTTTTCTAGTATTCTACCTCATTTTTACGGATCCTGTAGGCTGTACATTCTCGATTTTGAAGTAAATGTTGCTATAAAAAATGACATTATTATTTTGTTACCTCTAATAATAAAGGAAAAATTACCAGTCAAGTTTGATACTTAGTTTAGGTGAATGAATCAAAGGTGTTTGAACATGTAATACTTGAGAGGAACCTAAGTGCTCATCATCTGAAGATTCCTCCATTCTTTTTATTTTTAGTTAAAGATAAACGCGCTTGAATAAAAAAAGGTGGAATGCAATTCATCATGGCTTTTTTTTGTTTTCCCGCACGTGTTTTTTGACGCGCATTGTGTGTCCCGTCCAAAAACTCTTCACGCGGCATGTCTAAAATAATTCTTTTTCTTTTTTAATAATAAATATGTTTCAAGAGTTACTGAAAGAGTCAGGGTGCCAACTTGAGTCTACAACCATTGTATTTGGTAAAAATAAAAGAGCAACATAAATATTCAGGCACTTATTAACTTGCGCTATAGAGGTTGAGTCAGTTTTATTTCGTAGATCGCTTGCAAATAAATTGCGTAGTCAAACGAATGGAATTGACGACTTTAACCAAGATCTACAAAATTATACTGAAGATCCTGCAGTTTTTAGAAAGTGTTTATTACCCTCCACTATTGCTGACAACGTACCTAAAACCACTCGGTAATAAGAGGAAATAGATTTCCTATCAGACTTTTATTAACTCTGCCATTGTTTTATTCTAGAACTTCAAGCTCAGAGAGTTTATTCAAAACCCTTTTAGCTATTGATTCTATTCAGCCTGAGCTTATAACTTATTTATTAGAAAGACTTCCTGAGTTCTACGACGAATTAGAAAACGAGTAAGTTTATGAAACTCTTGATAAGTGATGTCGATCTTTATTGATTTATATTATTTAATAGCAACTCCAGCTCTTGTACAGCAAGATTGATCTTACATCAATTGCGTTGGCTGGATTATATTGCCCAACCCGAAGTATTAACAGAAAAACTAATAGAGGTATGGGCCTATTCTCTGTGTTATTTAATCTTTGTACTAACTCTAGTAAAAAGATCATCCAAATTACACCATCCGTGATACAGCACGAACTTATTACTTCGTTACCGGATATGGTAAATGATTCTGAACATAAGGTATTTGTATTATAGCGCTAATAAACATAAATTGTATCTAAACATAATGTATAAAATAGCCTATTGTAGTCTATTTAAAAGAATTAATGACTGAGAATCCAGAATTAACTGTACCTATTTTGGATGCATTATCGAATTTGACACTTCATTCTGAGAGTCTAGAAGATGTTAGAGAAATGGTATTGGATAGATTGGAATCGGCCGAGCTTGATGATTTAGCCGTTATTCTCAAGTTTTTACTTCAAACCGTAACACCTAGTACAATTGATATAGTGGTATATGGAATTCGACAAAAACTGGACTTTAGAGCATTAGGCAAGGTTCAAAATAATACAAATAATCAGCAAAAAAAGAAACAGGCTCCCGAAGCATTAATCATTGAGTCAATAAAATTGGGTTTACAGTTCCACAAATTTGTATGTGATTCTTGGCTGAAATCTATTGTGGCATTGGAAGAACAGGTAAATACAATCTTATTTTTCTTTAACAAAGAGTATATTTCATGAACTGATAACATTTCTAGCGTGAGCATAAAGTGATTGATTTACTAGTGTTAATTATTCTTTATTCCATGACTTCTATGAAGAAAAAAGTAGAAATAATTATCAAGAAAAAGATTGTCCAAGGAAACATTACTGCCGCGTTGATTGAAGAAACGATAATGTGTCATGCTGATGGGCTATTAGGGTAATATATGTATAATACTAATTTGATAAGCATTGTGATTAACTATTCCTACACTTACAGATATTGGAATGTACTCTTATCATTGGCAGAGAGTTTATTGAGATCTTGTCAACAAACCAATGCTATCTCACCATGTGCTAGTACACTCTATATTAGCTCTTTCAAATCCTCCGATGTGTATTATAGACAAGAAATAATTGGAGCCCTTGTAACACATATTGGTAGCGGTATTGAAGCAGAAATGAACGTTGCATTGAATGTACTATTACAATTAGTCAAATTCGATGTATCAAGTGTAGCTGTATATAGTGTATTTGTTAAAGGTATTTTAGATTATTTGGATAACTTGAATTTATACCAAATTCGTACTTTATTCGATATTTTCAGTTTGCTTGCATTAACGGTAAAAAAAAACATATATAAATTAAAGAAAAAAAAGTTGTTACTGACAAATCCAATTAGACTGGAAATGCATCTGCAGATGGGTCAGCTAATTTGTGGTCAGAAATTCAAATTGTCATTAGAAAGCAACTCTCTAATCCTAGAGAAAAATACAAGAATATCGGCATCATTGCTTGTTTGTCCTCAGTCAAAGTACTTGGATCAAGTAAACTGTGTAACGATCAATCAGGAGCAGGTTCAAGTAGTACAGCATCTGTCAAATCCTCAGCAAACAATGCATTGAGACATCCTATATTAAGACAAGCAACTGCTTTGTTAGAATTAGCATTAAGATTCTCTCAAGAAAATCCTGTAAGTGTATTTTATTTTTTCTACACACCACAGATAATTAACTCGAGTTTTTTTTTTTTTTTTTACGTCCAAAGAATTGCGTTGCTTTGATTTATGATGAATTGGCTCATTTAATTAGCGAAGAGGATATAGATGAAAGATTGCAAATTTGGGTCAAAGACAACTTGACTTCTGATTTTACCGAATTTTATGTCGAAGCTGAAGCAGATGCAGATATATACATTGAAAGCGTTAAAGATAATCATTATATCAAGCTAGAACCTTCAAAAATGATGGCTTTGGATGTAGAAGATAATGAAATCATTGTTAAAATGTATGAGTTGTTTTATAATTCTGATATCAAAGCCAAAAAACAAGTGATTGTACCGATGTCCTCGATTTTCAACTTGATACAAAGCTGTGAAAAGAAATTGAATAACGGAAGTCTCCAAGATGTGGATGCACTTTTCGGCTGTGGAATTCTTCTATTTAAGACAGAAGATCTCGAGGACATTTCATCAGAAGAAGCAGAATATGCATGTGATATGTTATTCTACACTATCAATTGGTAAAAAAAAAAAAAAAAAAAAAAAAAAAAATATTGTTGTTAAAACGCACACCATATATTGACACGTATACATATAAAGGTTTAGAGAAATTCTAAACTCATTCATGTTTGCTGAGGAAGATAACTTTAGAGAACGACTCGTTACTCGTCTTCGTAATATACTCCAATTAGAAGAAATGTTATCTCAACTGATGAGACAGATGCCCATGTACGCGCCATTGGAGTTTCATACTACGGTACCTGTTACTTTCGCCAATATAAAAAACTCTTCTCAGATAATTAGCAGTGCTGTATCAACTGAGTCTCAAGAGACTTCTTGTGGCGAACAGCCAATGGGCCCTAAATTAATAAAGAAAGATCATAAAGCGAACACGATGAAATTTAAAAGCGTTGATGATTTAAGACCTTATATGAGGGCATTTAACGTAAGCCGATAACATTTCTTACATAGTGTTTTGTATTTATATCAAGTTTAAATAGGTCAATTTACTGGAGCTTCTCAAGTACAATCAAGATATCAAACTGGAGTCCGATCAGTTGACATGTGAGGAAATCAACTACATCTTAAAAGACTTAAACGATAAATTGAATATCAAGATTATGCCCCCGCCTCCTGTATTTTTCAATAAGAAGAAAGTCGAAGATAAACATCCCACAAGTAATGCTACTATGCTGGCAAGAATGGATGCACAAAATTTAATGAAGAAGGTAACAATTAATTTTAAAATATTATATACACGAAATTAAAGTTGAGTATTCTATTAGGTCGTTTTGTATCTGCCAAATATTCTACAGACACTTGAAAACGTATATAACGATTTACTAGCAAAGGTAAGCAGTATTTAGAAAAAACCTTTATCTTCGGTTACTGATATTACTAGAATAGGATATTGAGCCAGGCCGCATAGACGTGAGGCATATATGTTGACAGTTTTATCAATTGACTACTGATTCTTTTTTAAAAAAAACGCTGTATTTTATCTTTTTAGGGGTCGGAAGAATTAGTAAGCAGTATCTCACTTTTGTTCAACATAATATTCAAGTTACTTTCATGGCCTGATATTCAAAATTCAGATAATAGTTATATTTTACAAGTAAGTGAATCATTTCAATCCTTTGTTTTGATACTTATACTCCTATTTCTGTTCTAGAATATGATATTTGCTATTGCTTCAAGAACTGGAGACCAACAAAACAACTCTCCTGAATTAGTGCTTGAAGAAGCATGCACATATTTATCACAATACATCGATAATATACCTCAATCCAAAACTGCCTTGTTGCTCCTCAGTATATTGCAGCGACTCATATTTCTCTCTGAAAATCCTAACCGTTTAAAGAAAACTGCCCTGAAGGTAGTAAATCAAATTATAACAACACAATGGTTTGACTGGCGCGATATAAAGGTAACATTTGCACTCTTTTGAGAAATATTTCTAGTCAGAATATTGACGTAAAAGCAGAAGGAAATACCATTCTTAATCGAACAATTTATCGAACTAAATGATGATCGTCTGGATATCCTTCATGAACTTGTAAACGGTACACTTCCTCAATTTGAAGAGGAAGGGTCCTTAGAGATCTTCCCATTGTTAAGAGATGAAACGATTGTCCAGCATTACCAGGTATTCATACTATAATCTGATTTTTTTAAAAAAAAAATTAATTTTTTTTTAAAAAAAAAAAAAAAAAGGCTGTCATCCATCAAACAGTAAAAGCATTTGACTTATTCAAAAACACAGACGATGAAGTTGATGTGGTCTTAGTTTTCAATAGTCGTATTGTCAAAATCTTTGAACGTATTACAAGCTATGTTAAATCAAAGGAACATCGGGTGTTAATTGGTATCCTGTTAAAGACAGGCCGATTATTTATCGATCAATTCACAAAACATTCTATTCCTTTCTTTACACGTGTATTTAAAACACACAGTACTAGTATTATAGGCATTTTTAAGGATTTTCAAGCAAGTACACGTATGTTACAGGTAAAATAAGAACATGTGGTTAACAAGCGTCTCTTTTTTCTGATATTTAGTACACATTTAGATTATTTGCTCTCATGTAAAAGCATTAAAAGAAGTAACATTGGCTGCTTATGTACCTCCTTTGAAAAAAGCATTGGAAATTGTTATCTATCAAGTCAAGATGTTATTAACTGAAAACCGTATACCACAGAGTGCTTTCTTTATGGGTAATTATACATGTACAACCGTTCGATATTTTTCATATACTAATAGCCTATACGGTAGGTGCATTAAAACATCGAGATATTCGCGGTGTAGAAATCTCATCTCAAGTAAAAAAAAAAAACATATTATAATGGCCTGAAGTCAAGTATTAACATAGCTTAAAATTCTAGATCCCCCCTGAACCCGATTATGATGAAGGTGAAGAAGCAAATGAAGTTGTATCGGATAATTCTGAGCAAGAAGACGAAGAGGATATACCTATTGTTTATGATAAAGAAGATGATGATGAATTACCTGCAATTTATGAAGACAACATATCTATTTCAAAGAATAAGAAAAACAAGTTGCCAGCAAAGCAACCCAAGAAACGTACTATAAAGGAAAACACGTCTGGAAAAAGAAAATCGCCTTTATCGGCTTCTATTTCAGGTCAACAAGTTCGTACTTCCAGTGTAGTCCCATCTTCTGATGAAGAAGAGGAAGATGAAGAAGAGGAATCCAATAGATCTATTTTAATAGAGGAAGAAGAGGAAGACGAAGTTATCTTAACGAAGAAACGAACAATTGCAACCATTCAAGAAGAGGAGGAAGAACCCAGAAAAAGTTTATTTAGCTCAAGCGAAGAGGAAGAAGATAACGAAAATGTGCCTTCTCCTCTAAAGCCAACGCCAACGTCTGCTAAAAAAAGACGTTTAGGACTTGGCCGTCCAGTAAAATCATCTCAGAAAAAAATCTTTAATTTAACAGGAGACGATAGCGATTAAAGTGTTTATTACTACAAATAATGAAAAGGATCACAATTCTTAAAATAAAATAAAAGTTAGTTTTATATAGTTTAATTTATAAATAAATATATATGTATATATTATTTTATCACGCATAGGTGTGTTTTATATGATGGAAGTGAAAATTATTCAACAACACTGAAGTTAAATTTAGCCAATGTATTTATGCATCTTTTTACTGTGGTAACTAACAAAACTTTTTTTGCCCAACAATGCGTTTATATGGCCTAAGAATGTAATACGATAGGAAAACCATAAAAAAAGTGACAAACAAACCAACTTTAACCCAATGCCTGATGATAAGCATAAAAAAAAAAGAAAAGGTTAAATATAAACGCATGATAAATTTCCACACTTTTTTTTTTATATATAAATGACTTACCAGAAAAACGAATCATCTGATAAAACAATACTTCTGGTTTGCAAATTGGGATTCACACTTATCTTATGAGTAGGAGGGTTTCCAAAGGTCAAAGGAGATACAATAACTAGACATAAAAACATAACCATGAATGTTTTACTGGTATTATTATTGTTTTGAGAGAACAAATCGTTTCTAATTACATTTTTTGGTGTTCGATCTTTTAGAACAGAAGTTTTTGAGTTTGGAGTATCATTTGATTTCGTTGTTTGCTTCTTCTTTGCTCTACGAGGATAAGGTTTTCGTTCTGGTTTTGGTATCAATTCAGCTAAAGCAGCTCGATGAGCAGCGCGCTCACGAAGCATACGTTGGTGTTCAATTTTCTCTTGTTCAATGGATTCCTTTCGTTGTGCTATCAATCGTTGTTGTTCAAGTCTTTCGCCTTCACGTTTTTGTGCTTGAAACTGTTCTAAAACTCTAGCTCCACCAGGCATTTGACTCATGATATGTAACAGTGCTTGATTCTCGTTTTCAGCTACTTGATTTGAATGTTTTAAATGATGAATATATTCGGTTGCTTTATGAAGAATAGTTGCTTTATTCAGTTTCTTGGCAACTGGAACACCTTCCACAATCTCTTCTGTAGTACTATCTCTTTTCTCTAGACCATTGTACTCTTCATCCGAGGACTCTTCATTACCACTACTTCTAGTATCTCCTATCTTGGCCTTGTAAAGAGCTGGTACAACATTTTTAAGATCAAGAATACGCTCATTGATGTTTTTACGGTATCGACGTTCAATAGCGTTATGTGCTACTTTTTTAAATTGTCGACCCGCACCAACTGACGCAAGCATAGTAGCTGCTTCCATCATACTTGAAGAATTATCATAAATAGATTCTTCTCGGTCTATATCTCCCCAGGCATCACTTTCTTTCCTATTCGTAGAATTACGCTATGAAAAAAAAAAAGAAATAGATCAATTTAAAGATACAAAAAAAAAAGGGGAGGAGGGGCCAAAGCTCACTTACTTTTGTCTTATTCTCAGTATAGTGTAAAGATTCTGAAAATATATTATTATTTTCTGAAGAAGTAGAAGAAGGAGAATTCAAAGGAGGAGAGTGCGGCGATCTAGATGTGATATTATTTGAAATGGGAATAGCAAGTCCTATCTTTTTATTGATAGGCGAGGTAGTAGTTAAATTCACCAATCGATAATCCAAATCCATGCTGTTATTATTGTTATATTCAAATCTCAATTGTTCTTCGTTAGACGCCGGATTAGGACAATGCTGCTGCAACTGCGGTGGACTTATATCTGGTTGAGGAAATAACTCTGAAGGTGTCGTGCCAGCGGAGTTAGGTTGTCCAGTTGTATAAAAATAATCAGGCCTGCTGGGTGAAGTTTGGCTACTCGTGAATGAATTATTACCATGTGTTGATACAGTATTGCAATTATTTTGCATATGTAAATTAGGAGTATCCTGTTGATTAAAGCTCCAGTTAATCATTTCAGTTGGTGATTGTTGCTTTAAGGGTTTGGATATATAGTATTGTTGAGGATTGAAATGGGATATATTTAGCCGTTGTGTAGGATGTATTTCATTCTGCTGCATAAGATGGCGCTGATTATACATCATTTGTTGTTGTTGTTGTTGCTTTTGTTTTTGATGTTGTTTTTGTTGCTGCTGCTGCTGTTGCTGCTGCTGCTGTTGCTGCTGCTGCTGCTGTTGTTGTTGTTGTTGTTGTTTCTGCTGTTGATGTGATGATGTTTGCATTGTATTTGATGTAACGTTAAAGTACGTGTCAAATTCCATATCTGCCATTTCTTGATTCATCATACTTTTATCAAGCATTTGCAAAAGAGTGAAAAAGAGATAGTAAATAAAATTGAAGGTCTATTTAGCTTTTTACCAAAATGAAAAAGTAACATGCCACTTTTTCTGAAACAAAAAAAAAAAAAAAATTGTGTTTCCGTAATTAAAAATTATTTATATGTTGATCGTGTGCTTCAGATCAAGTTATTTGGTAATTGATGAATGAGTGTGTTATGATTCCGGTAATTAAACTTAATTATAGTGCGCTTTTTTTTTATACATCTCAATTCTAAAAAATTTACTCCTAAAAAGTGATACGTTAGTGCTCCATATACACTTGCTCTTATCTGTCAGATTTTTTTTTATAAATAATAATCGGCTTTTATCAATTACATATTTATTAATATGATCATTATTGGCTATGTATAAGAATCATATTAAACCTCAGAGATAGGGCCCCTTTTTATTTTGAGATAAAAAAACGAATGTTTAAATGGAGGATGCGAATTTTACCATTTTCTGCATTTCTAGCCAGTTGAATATACTATAAGGTGTGAATTTTAGCATAGTGTAGCCGAATATTATAATAAAGTTCATTATATCATAGTTTTTTCCCTAATTATAATATCAGAATTTAAGATTGTAGTTTTGGATTTTGATGTGCAAAAAAAAAACAGAACTCAAAAACCACGATAGGATCATGTTCCAAGTATCAACTGATACAGAGAATTCTGCTCACTCTGGAGAATACCGGTACATTCATATTACCTTCAATTCCTCAATTCTAATTGATAAGTGCTGTAGCTGATTGTCAAATGTGAAGTGAAAATTAGATATGGAAATATACTCGTTAAACCTAGAATGAAGTGAACTATATGTACATACATTGATCTCTGCTACATAACTTCATATTATTTTACATCATTTATATGAAGAGCAATAATAAGCTTTTCAATTGCCTTTGGGAAATCCTCATACTGTTACAACAATGTCTAAAAAAAAATTTATGTTTAAACTTTTAGGAATCATCCAAGGCAACTACTAATAACACCCATATTTGTAAGCTCAGTTTTGCCATAAATGTTTGTGTATGCGAATCCAAATTTTTATTGACTATATGTCTTTATTGGACTGAAAAAGTATTTTTTTTTTTTTTCGCAATGGAGAAGCATAATTTTATGGTCAGACTTCAAAAAAACTCGTTCATAGAGAAATTACAATGATTAAACCTTGAACACCATTGTAACTATACAAAAACAAAGAGAAAGGAATCTTAATGTGTACCTGGTGTTCCTTTTTTGAATCTATTACATAATATTGAATGGCGTAGTAATTGATATCATGAAAAAACTTGTTTTGCGTTAGTCTTTTTTTTTTTCATAGTTTTCTTGTGTTCCTTTACGTGCATATGGTATAATTTCTCACTGAAAAAAAAAAAAAAAAAAAAAAAAACTTTATCACATCATAAATGTATGAACTGAGCCTTTGGTGGGAAGTCAAGCTTAATAAGGGTATGATATATTCTTAATAGAACAAAACAAAGAAGCAAGAGCTATTTTAATTTTTTTGACTCTGTATAACTTTATATCCTCGGTAAGTGACGTTTTGGAGCTTTAACTATTCAGATAAAATACTTTTTTTTTAAAAAAAAAAAAAACTTGGATCCTTTTCAGCCTTGTTTTGATAAGAAGAATAAAATCCGTATTTTCAGAAACCACACCATAAATTAATCTAAGAGAAGAATTGTGTACAACAAATAGTGGCTGGATAAGTTTTTGCCACATTTAGTATTCCCTTTTTTATTTTATTACGTCCTGATTTTTTCAACATCCTGATTTTTTATAACAAATCTTTGCTTATTAAAAAAAAAAAAAAAAAAAAAACCGCCCACATTAAAAAATTAATATCTAAACAAAATAAACAATTCTAATCCTAACGAACAAATGATTATGAAGAGGCTGTTACAAGTCTTTTTTGTTTATTTTATCACTTACGCACTGCTGCAGGTAATTAACAAACAAAACAGACTTGTATTAGCCTTTTATTTCTCTCCCTTTTCTTTCTTTCTTTCTTTCAACTCAACATGACTCGCAAACAAACTAGAACAGTAGCTATCATTGGATCTGGGTAAATTCAAATCAATCACTTTTTTTTTTTTTTCTGAAAGCAGGTTAACTTTGTATTTTAGGTTCAGTGGTATCTGTGCATTTATCCAACTTAAAAAGGAACTTGGAATTATGGCCACAGTCTTTGAGTTAAATGACGATATAGGAGGAACTTGGTTAACAAGTACCTATCCAGGCTGTGCTTGTGACGTTCCCAGTCAGCTCTATTCATTAAGCACTGAATTAAATCCAAGTATGTAAGACAAAAAAAAAAAGAAAGTAAAGGAGAATTACGTATGTATGATAATTTTTTTTTTTTTTTTAGGTTGGTCAGAAAAGTTTAGCTCACAAAAAGAAATTAAAAGTTATTTACAACGCGTGTGTGAAAAGAATAAAATGTATGAAAATACAAGGTTTAAATCAAAAGTTAAAAGTGCTTCTTGGTTGGATGGTCAATGGCAGTTGAAAATAGAAAAGGAAGATGGTGAAATTGAAACCGTTTCTTTTGATTTCTTGTAAGTTTGATGATCTATAATTATCTGTATTAGTTTTAGATCCCAAGAATTTATTTTTATAATACCCTATAAATTATAGATTCTCAGGAACGGGTAGCTTACGTATTCCACATATTCCTGCTATATTTAAAAACTTTGATGGACCTGTTATACATACAGGTGAATGGGATGCATCTATTGAATATAAAGATAAACGTATTGCTTTAGTAGGTTCAGGATCAAGGTAATAAAAAAAAAACGTTCATTCATGATACAGTCTAACTAGTTTTTTTTTTTTTTTTTTTTTTTTTTTTTTTTACGATTTATGTAGTGCTTGTCAGATATTTCCATATTTAGCTAAAGAAGCTTCACATCTATATTTATTTCAACGATCAACTCCATGGATTATTCCTCAAGTACAAGAGACAATTTCTTCGCGTAAAAAAGCAATCTATTCAATCTTTCCATTTTTAATTACTCTTTATAGATGGTTTTTGATATTATATGTACGTACGAAAAAAAAAAAAAAAAAAAAAAAAAAGGATTACTCTCTCACTCTCTCCAGAAAAAAATAAATTAACTGTGTAATTGTAGTATGAACGCATGTATTCTCTTTTAGGTTACCCAAATTCAAACTATGCTAAAAGTACTTCTGAAAAAATATGGAAAAGTAATCGTAATTATATAATTGAATCAGCCCGCACAGACCTAGTTGAAAAATTAGAACCTGATTCACCCATCGGATGTCGTAGAATCGTCTTTTCACGTAATTTTTACGAGACGGTTGTACAGGATAACGTATCACTTATCAAGAGTCCTATTCAACAAATCAAAGGAAATTTAATCACTACCGAAGATGGGAGTGAATGTCAAGTAGATGTAATTGTTTTAGGGACTGGATATGAGACACAGGAAGGTGTCTTAGGCGAACTCGAGAGTAAGTTTTTTTGGGAATTAACAGTTACAATAAATTTTTGCTCTTATATATCATTTTTATTTATAGTTATTGGAAAAGAGCAAGGAAGATCGTTAACAGATCTTTGGAAATCAAAAGCACCTGAACTTTATAAATCTACAATGATTCATGGATTTCCGAATTTATTTTTATTACTTGGTCCATATACCTTAACAGGTCATCTATCGGTAGTCCTTATGGCTGAAATGTAAATATATGTATACATTTATTTCAAATGATCTTTTTTTTTTTTCTTTTTTTGAAAAGTACATAGACTCATTTATTATAACTATTTAGACAAGTAAATTATGCTATAAAATGTATGAGAGAAAATCAAAATACCACGATTGAACCTACAAAAGAAGCTCAAGATAAATACATGAGTAAATTACAAAAGGATTTTGAAGGTACAATATGGCAAACATCATGCAGCTCCTGGTATAAGAATCGGTCTGGTGTAATCACAAGCTTATATCCTAATCATGTCACAAGGTTCTGGTGGGAGCTTGGTCAATTCAAAAGAACAGATTATGTAAAATCCTTGACACAAGACCAGTAACGGCGTTTTAAAAAAAATAAAATAGTACCAGCAGTAAAAGTTAGGGGGGTGCTTTAAAACTAGTTTTTTTTTTTTTTTTTTTTTTTTTTCTGTTTCTTTTTCTTTTTCTTTTTTTATAAATAAACAAATAAAAAATGAATCCTATTACAGGACTACTGAGTAGTTTAACTGGAGTACCAGAAGCAACACTTCGTTTAGTGTTTACAGTCTTATTAGGTTACCCAACCGCAATATATTACAAGAAGAAGTTTTTGTCTCAAGAAAGTCGTTCAACAGTAGAAGAACGCAATCAGTATATTCTCATTACAGGTCTCGGACTCAACTTCTTTTTCAATGGTATCAATATCTATCACTCATTGATTACGATTGGATTGAGTTGGGCTATTGGACTCTTTGTGGGTGAAAAGATGGGAGACCATAAGATGGCTGCTACAGGTATTTGGATCTTCAATGCACTTTATTTATTATTGGGGTATTATTTTATGCAAACGGATGAATATGATATTACTTGGACAATGACACAATGTATTTTATGTCTTCGTATGATGGGTTTCGCATTCGATTACTATGATGGTAGTAAGAAAATTGAACCAGCCAAAACTTCCAATCCTTTACCTTTATCTTTCCAAGCTGATACACCTTTACCCACTTTACCTGACCCTCAACAATTCTTTGCTTATGCTTTATTCCCTACTGCTTTCCTTGTTGGTCCTCAATTCTCTTTCTCTCTTTACAGTAAATGGATTAAGGATACCACTCAAACCTTGACATCTGAACAAAAGGAAGAATGGAATCGCGCTCAAAGTGTATACGTTTGGCGCTCCGCTATTCTTGCCTTTATCTATTTAGGCTTACAACAAACAATTGGTGCAAGTTATTCTACTTCTTATTTAATCACAAAAGAATATGAATCATTATGTTTGTTTAAACGTATGGTGATTTTTTTGGTTGCTGGTAAATTTGCTTTTAACAAATATATTGGGATTTGGTTGTTAACAGAAGGTAACACAAAAGAAAAAAAAATAATTTTTTTTTTTTGGGGAATTGGGTTTAATAACACAAAACAATAGGTGCAACTGCAAACTTTGGAATTTCTTATGAAGGATTGGATAAGGAAGGTCATGCCTCTTTTGGTGGATTAGCCAACGCTTTACCTGCACAATATGAAACTGCTACCTCTATTGATCATATCATTGCATCATTTAATATCAACACAAACCTTTGGTCAAAATACTATGTATTTAAACGTCTCAAGTTCCTTGGAAGTAAAGAAGCATCTCAAGCAGGTACTTTAGCATTTTTGGCAATTTGGCATGGTTTCCATCCAATCTATTTCATTACTTTTCTTTTGGAATTCCTTTGTGTTCAATCTGAATTAGTCCTTCGTAAACGTCTTTTACCTGTCGTTCAAACCTATACCAAAAAGAATGATATTTTATTTTACGTCTGGAAAATTTTGGCTTGGTTTGCTTGTCAAGCTACTATCACCTACTGTGTAGTCGGTTTCGAGTTATTAAACTTGAGTAAAGTTTGGGTTGCTTACAAGAACGTTTATTTCGTAGGTCATTTCTTGATCTTGATTATTCTTGGTGTAAACCAATATTTACCCAAACCAAGAAAATCTGTTATTAACAAAAAGACACAATAATTAAATATATATATACATAGAATATTTTAGAAAAAAAAAAATAATAATAAATAAAATTGTGTGTGTGTGTGTACATATTTATAAAATAGAAAGAAGAAGGGGTATTTTTTTTTTTATTTATTTATTTATTTAACCAAATAATCTAGCTAAACCCTTCTTTTTCTTTTTCTTTTCACCCGTTTCTTCAGATCCAGGACTTGAACTCATCTTATCTAATGAAACACTCGATCCTTTACTGTTGATTGAAGCAGGAGATGAAATATGCATATGTGACATAAGTGAAGCAGTCTTACTTGCGGATGAATCATTTCTTTGGATTTGAGGTGGTGCAGGTGCTACATAAGGTGGAATGACAGAAGGTGGAGGAGGTACAGGTTGTCGAAGATGACCCAAATGATCAATAAATGAATTGGGTCGTAAAAGTTCAGTAGATCCAATAAATACATCTCGATTATAACTTTCTCCAATTTCATATGCTGATCTAATTTCTGAATAACTTGCTCCTCCAATCACAAATACAATTAATTTCGCTCCATTCGTAGGTGCTCTCGTTCCACCCTATAATAAGAAACATGAATAACTCAAAATACATAATACCTATTTAAAAAAAAAAAAAAAAACTTACATTGATACTGTTGGTTCGTTTAGACCATGTAGGCTTAGTGGTACGAAGTGAAATACCACTTGCAGGAATACCACCTTGTCCAGGTACACTACCACCATGATCCTCACCTGGTTCCATATCAGATTGTCTTGTGAACGCAAACTGATTTGGATCTAAAGTGTTTGAGAGATGAGCTTCCATGACCTTTTTTAAGACGGGTACATAACGAGATAATTCATAAGGTGTTTCTTCATCCTTATTTTTCTTTTGCTTTCTCTTTTTTAAAAAACTGGATTTTTCTGGTCGACGAATACGTGTTAACTTGACTCCGATCAAGGGTAAATTGTTAACTGCATCACGGTATTCTCCTTTTAGTTTTGCATGCTCTATTAATTTTCTTTTATCGTCTTCGAAAATACCACCTTCTTTCCAAATAATATATAACATGAGTAAACGTGCTTTATCTGTAGGACTTTGAAGGCGGGGGGGAAAGGATACTTTCGTTAAAAATAATTCTCATCCGAGAAAAAACATACACTTACCTCACATTGGGATCATCTAATAAAGGTACCATATCTAATACAATTGTTTTAGGTGTTTCTCCATCAGCCGTTTCTCCAGTTACCATATTCTTTTTTTTTTTTTTTTAAGGAGGGAGAGTAAGTCAGTCAGTCAGTTAATCCAATCCAATCCATATTATTTTTTTTTACCTGCTCTAAATTTCCAACTGAATTCAACTTGTGTCTTTCAAAAAACGACATACATTCTTGAGCAATACTCAAATGAGCCGAATACTTTGCCTTTAAATCTTGAAACTGAGGTAAATTCGTCAACATTTCCTTCATATCCTTTAAAGACTTTGCTGAATTCTTGGGTCCTGCATCTGTATTCGCTCCACCCACTTTATTCTCTGTTAAAAACTCATTAAATTTCTCAACCAATCGATCTGAACATTCTGCAATATGCATGTGTCGAATCGATTTATAAATATTATCTTCTTCGTCTAAAATCACATCTTTTGATGTCACAGATCCATCCGCTTGATAAAATTCGTGGCTGTATTTCACTCCCGTATGATTTTCGCTTTCTTCGACTGGTAATACATCGTTAATCATGGCTTGATATGTGAATTCATGTAATAAGGGTGCTGCAGGGTCAATTGATCGGTCTACAATAAGTAATGTTGCTCTAGGTTGAGGAGGTTGACGAGGAGGCTATTTTGTGTGTCAGTTTCAAAATACATATATATATATATATATATATATATATATATATATATAAAACATGATTACTTACAGGAAAGTTGGGATTTAATCTACAAAAACCGTCAACTTCTTTTTGAACAATATGAGCTAATTTACCGGCGGGAGAACCTTGTGGATGAATATCACCTTCAGAGCGTGTCTGATATCTAATAATTGGATCTTCACCTAATGTGGCACATACAGAAAGTAACTTTTAAAGAAATTAAACACATGTCATTTTTTTTTAAAAAAAAAAAACCATTCGAAACTTTACTTGTTTGGCTGTCGTTTTTAATGATTCGTCAGGTTCTGACCGAGGATCTTGTCCAAAAATTGTTAAAAAACTAGTGATTGGGTCTACAGTAAATACAGCAGATTCATTCACTATATATATATATAGATAATAAAAAAAAGTGAATGAGTTAAATAATTAAAAAGTTTTTTTTTTTTTTTTTTTTACTTTACCCATAAAATCAACATAAAGCTCTTTTAAGCTTTGAATATAATCTGCTGCACCTGTTGCTTTTAATCTTTTATTCAAGTCATCAAATAATTGATCATTTAATCCTAATAGAACCCAACACAATAAATAATGAATACAAATTAAAAAAAAAAAAAAATATGTATATTATATTTACCACTTGTGAAATGAACATGTGCGGCTTTATAAGTAGGCGTTCTAGAAAAATCATCTACTAATCGTAAAATACTTTCACGACAAGGTGTCAAAAAATAAATAGCTTCTAATGTTGGATAAGGTTGACGTTTTCTTTCAATATTCTCTACCACTAAAAAAAAAAAAAAAAAAATAATTTGTTAAATTTTCTTTATCATAAAAAAAACAGGGAGTTTGCAATGTAATTATTTTACGTGTGACCTTAATAGACAATAGAATTAAGTTTTTTATTATTATTATTATTATTCAAATTTTGTTAAAGAAAATAGAGCTTACGTTTTCTTCAAGAATATCGTACATCTTGCAAGCTGCATTTAAGATCATACTACTTTTAGAATCAACTACAATAATTTTCCATTTTCCTGGTGGTTGAACTGATCTGATGGACTCCATCAAACCTATGTTTATACTTTTAGTCATGGCTATTATTTTACATGTATATTGACAGAAAGAACTTTACGTTTCTGCATGATGGCAGCAATACCGGAAGCCATTATGAATTAAAAATATATATATTAAAAAAATAAAATAAAGAAAGAAAGAAAAAAAAAAATATGCAAAACAAAAAAAAAACATTTATTTAATTACTTTTTACTCTTTTCTTTAAAACTCAGTGCTCAGTTTTATCACTTAGCAACACATGAATACAGTAATAAAAGGAGAGCGTTTTTTGATAGCTTGACAACCCTTTTTATATGTATATGTTATACATATACGTCAATGGCTAATTATTTAACAATTTTGATAACACACAGAGTTTCAATTTTAATTGTTTGGTTAAAAAAAAAAAAAAAAAAAAAAAAAAAAAAAAAAAAAAAAAGATCCCCGGTTCTCTTTCTGACAGCTTATATTCTTTTGGCGTATTTGTATTTGAAACTAGGAAGATGATTATACCTCAAAAAGGTTATCCGTATGAAATGTTTGTTGTCCAAAATTTATATCTTGGTTATCGTCAATTTGTGTGTTGCTGTTGTTGTTGTTGTTGTTGTTACAGTTTGAAACATGTGAAAATGCGGTAAAGATATATACTACATGAATCGCTGCTGTACAAAGGCTGAGACTGCTGTCCCCAGGTAAAAAAAAAACCATTTAAGATTTCCTATTACTGGAAACTCCATTTTTTCCCCAAAAGGGCTCTTTTTTTTTATTTTTATTCCGAGCTACTTTTAACGTAAATAGTGTAAACACTTTAACTGAAGTGTTCTAATTCCATATGACTTTGTTTATTTTTCACACGCCACATAAACAGGTTTATTTAATCTCATTATACATAAGTAAATCGCTTTTTTTTTTTCGTTCTCTTTATCTTTGCGCATCATTTATTATTTCAAAACATAAATTTCTCTTTTTCAATACTATTTTAATCTTTTATTTAAGTATGTTATTCAGACAAGAGATTGTATCAAGAAATGAACAACATTCAGACTTGCATAATACATGTTATCATCAGTGGTAAGATTTATTATATAAAAAAAAAAGTAATTCATTGTCTAATCAATCTCAATAACAAATACTCTTTTTGTATAGACTACATGTGTTTGATACCGAAGAATATTTCCGTTGAGGCGGCCATCAGCGAGTAAGTCAGCTCGTACAATGTAGATTTTGCATTCATATTCCCGTTGTAAAACTACTGATGAGACGTTTTAAAATTGAAACAACGATTAAAAAATCAAAATGCAGTGCACACTTACAAGCTCAGACTTAGGTGATGCATTATTAGCAAAGGAAAAAATGAAGACATGTTTGAAATCGACGGTGTCATGTTGGATGATGAGTTAAAAAAAAAAATCAGCGTTGGATCTGATATAGAAGCAGAAGCTATTAAATTAGCTAAAAAGCTATATAAAAAAAACTAATATTTTATAACTTGACTGAGGAAGAGAAAGAGTCAGTTGTATACTTGGGTCTGAATCAAATTTTTAATCTCTCTAAACAACTCAGTATACCATTCCAGGCACAGACCGATCATTTTTTCCCTGAGTCTTCATGACATCAATTAAAACATTTGGCGAGAGTACGAACCTAACACCACGGTACCACTAACTACCTCATGACATCGAAGAAGACCTCACAGAGATATTGAACAATTGTAAGTTGGTTTTATAGCTTCGACCACTATTAATTTGAGTGCATTGATAGATGGTCTGATCAGATTTAAAAGAGCTTACCAGTAATGTTAAAAACGTCAAACTGTATATGTTTTTACACCATCGGGATCTTTTTTTTTTTTTGAAATTTATGTGCATGATTAAGGCTCTATTTAATTTAATGTTTTTAATAGGAGCCATTCTCACTGTACACAAGAAAAAATATACCTTAAAAAAAATGACAGATTGAAGAACGGTACTGAGCAGGACTATGGCAGCAATTTTTGAAGTGGTAGGACCGTTTATTGAAACTGAAATCAGATCCTGATTGCTAACATGTTTATAAAGGGGGGGACTCTGTTCCCCCAATTTCAACTGCAACCAAAAAAAAAAAAAAAAAAAAAAAAAAAAAAGAGAGATCATTGCCCTAGGAAAACGCTTTGGTAGATAGAATAGATCTCTGAGTGATGACCAGTGCCGATGGTAAGTTGTATTATGTGATGACTGATGAGTTTGCTAATAACAAACTTGAGTCATCAAAATTCGCTTCTGGTATCATGCGATGGTGACGCCGAGACAAGTACAAAGTGGGCCAGAAGCGCTTTGGTTCCCAAGTCAAAGAGCTGGTGCTCCAATTATTATCCCCGCCAACATCTTTTAACATAAGTTATATAAGAAAACACATATAAGAACCGTGAAATAAAAAGTATTCTCTTGAATCTTCATATTCCATATGTATATATATATTTTTTTTTCATATACATTGTACCTTTCTCAATTACTCTTATACGTATAAAAGTTTTTACCTGGATAGGAGTGACTTCCTCATATTAAATCCATATCATTATTTCCTTGCTCTCATCAACTATTTTACCTTTGGCTGTTTTCATAGACTTAAAAACGAGTAAAAAGTCATCTTACCAAAATAAAAAATGTTCTTTATGGGAAAATTTATTAGCCGTCCTTTTTCTTTTTTTTAAAAAAAAAAAACCTGGAGCGACTGTCCATAGCTTTTTTTTATTACAAGAAAGAGAGACCCGTGTTTTATTTTAAAAATTATTGATCGAATTATCTCTTATTCAAGACGTAAGCCGAGTAAACTATCCTTTCAGGAAATCTGATACGAATTACGGGTTGTTTTTATTTAATTATGACCGAAAAGTAATGCGTTATTCGACATTATCACAAGCTTTTTTTTTTTTTTTTGCAGAGAAAAAAAAAAAAAAAATCGTACTTCAAACAAAAAATATTTCATTTGTTTATTACGATTTAGTTTTCCTATTTCCAAGGCTGTTTTTAAAGATATTTATAGCTGAGGCTGGGAATTCTTGTTTCCCGGACTATGTGTGTGTGTGTATGTGTGCGCGTGTGTATACGTTGTTGTGTCAACAAAAAAAAAAAAAAAAAAAAAAAAGTTTTATCTTGCGACACGAAAAAAGAAAAAAAGTAGGATTAAACTGCCGAAAAAAAAAAAAGGTACATATAAAACCCTTATTGTTTATTTTTTCATCTTCTTTTCTTCTTCTTTTTTTTCTGTTTCATCTAGATATAACAATAAGATATATATATACATATAAAAATGTCGACTATAAGTTATCAATATGAATCTATAAATTATCTATGTATGCCACCACCGTCAAACTATTATAATAAAGATATGACAAGTGATCATAATAGTACCACAGAAGACCAAGACCAAGAACAAGAAAAGAGAAATAAATTAATAGAACAGGCAACAAATAGATTACGTCAAAAGATATTAGAAAAGAAATACGAAACACTCATGTCGCAAATAGTCGAGATACAAAGTAAACTAGATATCATTAAACTCGAAACTCAAATTTCTTTTAAATCCTTAAACTCGAATCATTTGGATCATTTCGAAAAAAGATTAGAAAATCATAAATTCGAGTTGAAAAATATGATTGAAAAAAAGGAATTATTATCTTCTCCAAAAGAAGAAAAAGATGATAAAAGTAGTAGCTCTTCTACTACTAATTCTTCTTTATCTACCTTTTCTTCCATCTTGTCTTCTTTAAAGCAAAAAGATGAAGATTATTTTGTAAATATGGGTCAAAAGAAAAAGAGAAGATCAAGGAGGCAATCATCGTCAAGGCAACCACAACAACAACAACAACAACAACAACAGCAGTCATCCCAACAAGATGATGATGGAACAGTATCGGAAATCGGAAGAAATAATAATGAACTGATTGTGTTACACTCTATTCAGCATAGTAGTCGTAGTAGTAGTAGTAGTAGTAGTAGTAATCATGGTGTGATAAAATATGATTCTTCTTCTTTACTAGAGAAAAGAAATGCTCTAGATGATACTTTAAGCTTTTTAAATGGTTTAGCTTCTGATACAGATGATGGTGGATTTCGTAAAGATATAATAGATTTATTAAATCTTCATCATCCAATAAAATCATCGACTCAAACTACTACTACTACTACTCATCATCATCACTGCTTCTTTATCAAAAATCCTCTCTCTCATCTATTTGTAACAAGTTGGAAATGGATACGTTTTGCTCTCATAATGACTTTAGCTATACTTATTAATTTAAAACAAGGTCCTTCACTATTTTGAAAAAAAAAAACAATAAAAATATACATATATTATTATTATTATTTATTTCTTTAATGTAAACCTCCTCTGCATTCTTTACGAATCATATCAATAGCCTTTGTATCGTTTTCAATGACTTTAATAATATGTTGTACACCATTATCTTGTTCTTCCAACATCTAGAATAAAATAAATAAAAAAAAATTAAGTAACAATAGAAACAAAAATATTTTTTCATTATAATTACCTTTGTTATATCACGCATAACATTTTCATCAACTGCATCCCATTCAGCAACACCATCAATCTTACCATACTTTCGCCCTGATTCTTTAATAAGTTGAAGTTGAGCCCATAACTGACTCAATTTACCATGGAATTGATCCGATCTTTTTAATTCATCTTGAATATTTTCAAGTCGAGTACGCATCACTTCTTCTTCGGGTGTAATAGATAACCCCTTATTACGCAAAACTTGAGAATATTTTAAAACCTACATATAACCATATTAGTTTTTTTTTTTTTTAAAATAAAAATCTATATAATCAATATGTTACCTTGATAACACGTTGTGCTGCTTCCATATGTTTACGTTTATAATCTGCCAATTTGTTTTTAGTTTCTAATATATCTTTTAATTGAATCTTTTTCAATATCTCTTGAATCTTATTCAATTGAGCATTATGAGCTTCAGATAATAATTTTTGTTGATCCATTCTTTTCTCTATATCTTCAAATCCAACAGCTAAAGCAGGTACCATCCTATAAAATTGTATTTTTAAGTTTTTTTTTTCCCCCCTTTGTATGGAAGTAACTTACGTTTTAGGGTCAGGGTTAGCACGTTGAGCTTCATCCCATTGAGCTTGATCTTGATCAACTGGCTTTTGATACAAATGAACTTCTTGTGCATTCACTACATTATAAAAGTAATGCTTGAACCGACAATTAGGAGATTTAGGATCCCACCAAGATTTCAATAACGCTAACGCCTGCCAAACAGTCTCTGGTTTATAATTGTCACTTGTAATAGAGGGTGCGGATGCCTTCCTTGCTTCTTCATCCACTTGACATAATAACTGATAAATCTGTCGATCTCTTTGTTGTTGTTGATTAACATTGTTTCCAAAGCCTGTATTCAATCCTCCTCCTCCACCACCACCACCAAATAAACTCGTTGTATTATTCGTGCCAAATCCACTTGTTGTTGTAGTAGCTGTTGTCTTGGGTGCAAATAACGAATTATTTGTATTAAATGAAAACCCAGTTGTAGGTGCACTTGAGGTCTGTCCAAAAGGTGAAGCACTTGTTTGTCCAAAACCGGATTGACCAAAGGGTGTACTGGAAGTTTGTCCAAAACCTGTAGTAGTGGCATTGGATGTAGCAGGTTGACCAAAAGGCGCTGAAGTTAACGTTTGTCCAAATCCTCCGGTTGACGAGATAGCAGGTTGTTGTCCAAAACCTGTAGTATTAGCTGTTTGTCCAAAGCCTGTGGTATTAGCCGTTTGTCCAAAACCTGTATTTGCTGTTTGTCCAAACGGTGTAGAAGTAGCAGGTTGCTGTCCGAATGGTGTTGAAGTAGCAGGTTGTTGTCCAAACGGTGTGGAAGCAGCAGGTTGTTGTCCAAACCCTGCTGAACTAGCTGCTGGCTGTCCAAACCCTCCTCCTCCTCCGAATCCAGTATTAGCAGCAGTTTGTGCTCCAAATGAAAAAGACATTGTTTTATATGAAAGAACGCGTTACGTGCCTTTTTCAAATAACAAAAAAATAAATAAAAAAAAAAAAAAAAATATTAACACAAGTCACATACAATCTCTCTCTCTCTTTTTGGCCCTTTTTTTTTTTGCATTTAAACAAGGGCTTTTTTTCTTTCTTTCTTTCTTTGATTATTAATTTAAAATGGAACATCAACCTACTCGTGAAAAACTTTACTCTACTTCAAAAGGCTATGGTTTCAGTCCTGCTTTACAAAGAACTCGTAAGCCTTTTGTTGTCCGTAACTTGGTCACTTTAGCTGCTCTCTTAACTTTTACTGGCAGTGTTTGTAAGTTATATACAAGTTTATTAATAAGATAAAACCATTAAATACCTTTTTTTTTTTTTAGATGGATATTCCCTTTATGCTGTTCAACAGGATGATTTCAGTGACGTTCCTTTACCTTCTGCTCTTCCTGGTGTTCAAGACGTCACTTCTAAAGAGGAAAAATAAATGTAAATAAATAAAAAAAAGAACCATGACAGCACATACTTTTGATGGATATAAGCTTTTTTTTATTAGAATAAATATGTATATATATAAGTGTGTATGGGGGGAATAAAGTTAAATTTATATGAATACAGGCGATTTCTTGGTAGTAATAACTCTTGTTCTCCAATCAGGTTGAGCAATAGCTGCAGGATAAGCCAAGTTAGTAGGTTTTTTCAAACTTGCTGGCTTTCTTGGCCGAGACTTTGTAAGCTAAAAATGGAATGGAATGAGTTTTCTTTTTTCTTTCCTTTTTTTTTTTTCTTTTTTACTTACATGAACTAGTTCCTTTCTTGCAGGTTGATCTACTGAAGTAGCAATTGTAGAAGTTTTAGCAGTAGCAGTAGCAGCAGCAGCAGTCATAGCAGCAGGTGTACTCGTTGTTGCGATTGGCTTCTTTTGAAAGATATCAAGTAACTTATTTGATAATTTTTGAGGAACCACCACACCTTCCTTCTTTTTCTCGTTTTTAATAAGAACAGGTATAAACTTTTCTCTATTAGAGGCAATAGGTAACGCAGCAGAATGATTTGATAATTCGTTACTTAGTGTACGAACAAAACTAGAGATTGGACTTGTCGCAGCTTCTTCTCCTTCCTCTTCTTCATCATCATCATCATCTAAATCATCAATCACAGTTGATAATTGCTCGGAGAAAGAAACTTGTTTTTTAATGCACGGACGCTTTTGAAACGTAATATCATCAGATGGTATGTCAAGTGCATTGGTACAAAATGACATATCGGGTGATAATTGTGGAAGGTAAACTAAGATAGGTTCTTCTTCTGTTTCGGTAGGTGTTGGACTAAACCTACGATCAATGACTTCTGAGAAATAGGAATCCGTCATAGTAGTAATAGGTGTTGAACATGAGCTAATGGGTGTCACAGTCGTTTCAGATGATGATGTTACGGGTGGCTATAAGATATATATATATATATATATTTTTTTTAGTTATTTTATCTCATATCTATTTTTATGCAAAAACTTACACTTAGTAGTGGTGTAGAAATAGAGCTAGTAGGTGGTGTAAATGAGGCTGGCATCAATATTTTCTCTTTTGTCTTGGCTGATGGTGTTTCAAACGCAGAGATAAAAGATGACTGTACAAAAAAAAAAAAAAAGAGAGGGTCATTATCGTACTATTTGTTTTTTTTTTTTTCTTCATAAAATAAAAAACTTACAACCATTCCGCTTTTTTTAGTTGTTGGCGTACTAGGTAAATTCTTTCGAATTGAACCTTGTTGTTGATAATTTAAGAACAATTTTTGTTTAGCTTCAATTAAAAACTGATTTTCTGCAGGTGATTTCACTCGTTTCATTGTAGGTGAGGGTACAGCCTGAGTAGGAGCAGGAGGTGGAGGAGAGGCTACAGGGCTAGGTGGAGAAGCTACAGAGGGAACAGGAGACGGAATATCTCGGGTATGAGGAGATACGAGTTTCTCTGTTGTAGCAGTAGGACTTTGGAGAGGTGAATCAGGTTGATTGATTACTAAAGGTGAGGATTTGTTATTTGAGCTATGACTTTCTTGTTGTATGACAGAAGGTTGTGTTACATGTGTAGATGTGATGACTGATAACTTCTTTTTATTTTTCTCGTCCATAGATTTCGGTTTCCATTGACTAAGGTCGATTTTCCCCGGTAATGTTTTTTCTGCTGGTAAATTTTTCCTCTTTGGTAAATTTTTCTTTTCTGGTAATCTTTTCTGTTGTTCTGGTAAATTTCTTTTTTCGGCTACAGAATTTTTCTTTTCCAATGATAAAATACTTTCTGATACGCTTTTTTTCTCTGCTATCAGCAACGTAGTAGTAGTAGTTTTATTTTCTCGTACTGTTGAATTTAGATTCTGTTGTTGATACTCTTTTGCCTTTACAAGTTTTGGTCGCTGCTGTTGTTGTTGTGGAGGTGAAGGAGGTCGCATGGCTTGTGATATCTTTGCGATTGGAATCAGGTTTTGTTTAGTTGATTTTGTAGGTGAGAGAGGTGGGGTTGAAATAAATCGAGTTGTTCTAGCAGACCGTTTCTTTCTCCTTTCATTTAATTCCTAAAATCAGCAAAAATATTAGTTTTTTTTTTTTTTTTTTTTTTATTCCTTGTATGTAAGCATGTATATGTACTAATTCCATACATCATTTAATACTTGTAAACCTTGTGGGTTTTTATAAATCCACATGTTATCTTTTCTTCTTAACGACGCTACAGAACTCATAATAATAATAATAATAATAATAATAATAATAATACAATATTTAAAAGAAGAAGAGAAAAAAGACTATTATTCTGTATAAGCAGATTATATATTCAAACATTTCCTTCCAAAAAAGAGAAATAAAAAAAAAAATCTAAAAATGGGTACAAGAAAAAAAACAATAGGCTATATAAAGAAATTTCTTTTTTTTTTTTATAATAAATAAATATATAATTTTAAATACACTACATGTCATCATGATGTTGTTGATTTTTCTGTAACTCGTTAGCCCATTGGGTTCTTAAATCATCAATACTACTTGAAGAGTATCGATGATTTGCTAATCTTCTTCGAGTAGATGCTGATTTAGCAGATGAGGCTTGAGTATGTCCAGAAGACAATCGATCAAATACATTATTTGTAACAGCAGACTTTCTCAACTCGTAAGAATTATTAGGTGAAGAGTCCATACGCTTCATTGCTGTAGAAGGTCTAGGTACAGTATTTACTGTGGTAGTGGAGGGTGCATGCATAGCCAAGACAGATTGAGATCTTTGTTTATGTAATAAGATCGAACTATTATTAAATGCCGGAATCAAGGTTGTACCGTTGGTAGAGTAATCAGATTTACTATCAAATTGTTGTTGTATTAATGGAGAACGTGGTGTAGGAGGAGTTGCTTCATGAGGTTGAGTTGGAGGTAAATTTGTTAATTCACGAAGTAAAGATCTTCTACGTAATGTGGAAGGTGGTAAAGGTTGTGATGGCGTTGGAGGTTGTTGGAATGAAAAGGCTCTACGTCTATTTAAGATGGTAGGTGGCGGAGGTAAAGGAGGCTCAGGTTGTTGAGGTGGTAACTTGGTACCTGAAGAAGCACGAATCATTTGTTGACTGAATCCATGACTACTTGAATAAAGTGAAGACCAAGAACCTGTATCGGACTGAACTGAAGAACGACGACGAATGGCACTACTACGAACTGAAGATGTAGATGATTCACGGTCTTGTTGATATCTTGCAAATTCGGCTGGTTTCATCAGAGGAGAAGAAGGTGTCTGTCTTACATCTTTTGGTGTTTGAAGTAATTGTTGTAAGAATTGCTCAGGGGAAGACATGGAATCTCTACGATTGGCTAAAGGTGAGGTAGATGGTTTCATAGGTGCGGCAACACCAAGTTTAGATGAAACTCCTGGTTGTGTGTTATTGGTTGTATGAGGTCGAAGGTAAGGACTAAGTTCTTGTTCTGCTAATGAAACAGGGGATTCATTCGAATGTAATCCGTAATCGATTTTACCGTTGATACCATCTGAGTAAATCTTTTCAAACAATGTTTCAACATGTTGGTATTGTTCTTCAGGGTAAAGATCAATAGCAGAATCTGCATCACTACTATCTTCTGTAGGGGAAGAGTGGTTACTAAGCTTAGAACATGATCTATCTCTTGACATAGATGTACGACGAGAGGACACTTGCTGTAATCTCTTGAGTTTCTTTTCATTTTCAATAGTTGTATCAATGGCTGCTTTTTTCATTACAATTAATGTTCGTCTTAAATCTTGTGTTGACTTTTCAAGTTGTTGAATTGACATCTTGTTATTGTGTTCTTCCATACGAAGTAAGACAATATCATCAATGACAGATTCCATAACGTAACCTGATTCATCATCAGCCATAGATTTCAATAACTTGGAAATCATCTCTAATGATTGTTCGGGACTTGCACTAGGTGGAAGGCTATAACGCTCTTCAAGTGCGTCCATATCAAGCCATTCATCTTCTGGTTCTTGATCTTGTTCTTCTTGATCATGATCAGCAAAAGTAACTCTCTTTTCTGGTCTTGTATTATCAACCACCACAACTTCTTCTTCTTCATTATCTTGCATGATTTCAGCAGCTGCGTCATTATGAATAGCATGAATACGAGCATTTAAATAAGAAATTTCAGCTTCAACCGTTTCAATATTTTCATCAATGACCTGTCTAAAAGCATGATCAATTGTTGAAAGATCTTTACTATCTTCATCGAGTATCAAGAGTTCACGTTCAGACATGTATTCAACCTTTCTTTGAGCGAGGTCATTGCGTTTGGCTAACAATTGTTTCATTTCTTCTACTGCTTGTTTTCCTTGAATGAATTGATAAAGTGCGTTATCCAAAAGAGCCTTCTTTTTAGCGGCACGTACGTCAACAGGTACACGATGTTTACGTTGAGCTTGTTTACGACGATGACGAGACATACGACCTACTTTAGATGATTGAATGAGTGCAGATCCCATATCCAAGAGAGAACCACAACTAGCCAATAACTTTTCATCCAGTACACCACCTTCACGTACTGCTTTCTTCAAGATTTGAACAAGGGACTTCAACTTTTCAGCGGTGACAACAGACTCATCCGTCTTCTTCTGAATGGTCAATTGCATTTGCTTGACTTCACGTTCAAGACGTTTCTTGTGATCATTTTCTTTAAGTTGTTTACGACGTAAGCTTTGAATTTCACGTTCATGCGTATGAAGTTTTTCTTTGACTCTTTCAGCTTCATCTTTCATGCGTTTGATCATACGTCGTTTTTCTACCTTGAGTGATTCAACATTCACACGAAGTGCACGTAACATACTTTCGTTTTGGTTACGAGAAGATTGAATGGTACTTGAGGTTTGTGTGTATTTTCGACGTAAGTCAGATAACTGAGACATCAATGTCTTCATCTTGATTTCATAGGCTTGACGAATTTGGCTCATGTTATTCAAACTACTGGTAGAGTCTTTACGTTTAATGACTTTCTGTTGCTGAGCTTGAGCTTGTTGCTGAGCTTGGGCTTGTTGCTGAGCTTGTTGTTGAGCTTGTTGTTGAGCTTGTTCTTGACGTAAAGTCAAAATTTCATCACGTAATGAATAAAGTTTCTTTTCAAACTTTTTACGCATTTGACTGTATTCAACTTCAGTCTTTTCGAGTTGAATCACAAGATCTTCATTGACTTGAATGTCGGATTGGATCTGGTCTAACATACGGTGCAAGTGTGGGTTGTTCTCATAGAATTCGGCAAGTTCTGTATCGTCCATGATCGTTTCAGAAGACATCATACGTGAGCGAGGTTGTCTTGTTGTCTCAACAGGTGATTCTGATTTTAATGACTAGAATGATATGTTAGTTTTTTAGATACATTTTATTCATGTGAAATTAAACTTACGGCTTCTGCAATTCTTTGGTCTTCTTCGATGTCACCAAATAAACTGGCATTGTCTTCAGATTGTAATTTGACAAAGAGTTCATCATCAGCTAAAAGATCACAACTGTATTCAACCTATTGAAATTAAAAGAGAGAGCGAGAGAGAGAGAGAGAGAAAGATTAATATTGAAAAAATAAATGATACAAATGTTTATAAACGTACCTGTTCAGATTCTTTAGCCTAAAGATAAAAAATAAAAAAAAATAGAAGGGAGCATTTAGTATAAATAAATATAAAAAAAACTATTGTGTATGTGGGCTACCTTGAACTCGTCCAAAACTTTCAATGCTTTGTCGATTTGAGATCTAGCATTTGAAATAGAGTGTTTGGCATCAACTCTTAAACCAGACGATTCTGATATTTCAGGAGAACCAATAGTAGCCTTTAACCAAGACTCAATATCTTGATCATCATCATAATCTACTGGAGAAGACAAGACATGCTGTTGGGTTTGCAATGGTTGTTGTTGTTTAGTAGTATTTGGTACTTTTGAACGTTTTGTAGAACGAAAAGTAACGTTTCTAGCAGTCGTGGTACTTCCATTTGTAGTTGTTCTTCTCTTTTTACCGTTGTTAACCAAACGACGTCGTGTGGTAGTAGAAGAATGTTGTTTTTCAGTCGTTTTTAAAGAGAGCTGAGGAGTGGTAACACCAGCCATAGCGGCATGCATTAATGGAGCACGAATGGATTCAGAAAACGCTAAACGTTCTTGTGTATCTGCTAATTCATTACGCAAGTCTTGAATGGTCTTTTGATATTGACCAATAATGGGTATTGTAGTCTGATTTGTTTCGAAATAAGAAGGTCTACGATTCAACTGATCTATTAATTGTGGCCATTCTTCAGTTCCCATATGTTGACTTAATTCACGTTCCATCAAAATAGAATCTCTTTCAGTCGTAAGACGACAGATATCATCAGACATGGTTTGAATACGTGATTTTAATCGATTGATTTCATCTTTTAATACTTTAGCTGCATTACTAGAAGTTGCACAACTCATGTTTTGAAGCATTAGATCTGTAGGTGTCTTGTTGGCTACTGAAGAGGAAGCACGTAAAGCATTTAACTCTAACTTCAATCTGGCTACTTGGGATCTAAGTTGATTTACTTCAACTGAAGAACCGGTGAATTCTTGATTGACTTGAACCTTATTCTTAATATTACGAGCTCTGTTGGCGTATTTTAATGTACTTAGGGTCTCTAAAAAATTTGAATCGGAAGGAGAGACACATGCCATCATTAAAGTTTGAGAGTTACCACCTAATGAGTCTTGTAATAATCGAGTCAATTTTGAATCTCGGTATGGAACATGAACAGTCTTTTTAGAGTCATCGCCTAATGCACTAATCACGTTGCCTAATGCAAGTAAACCAGAATTAATGGATATACCTTCGCGTGCACGATCACCTTGTGCATTTGTACGTTTAAGCTATATAAAAAAAAAAAGAGTTAATAAAATAATCATAACAATTAAACAGTAGTGACTTTACTCTTTCGGAACCAGCCAAATCGACAAAATGGAACTTGCTGACAATGGTACGCAACTGATCTTCTTCGGATACTTGCTGTTTAAGAATGACGGAGAAGATAGCGTGTGATCTAGAAGAAACGGAATTCATGTCTGTAGATCCGGTTGTACGACATAATGACCCTTTAGAGAGGTATTGTAGAAGTTCGTTGGGGTTAGCGCAGGCTTCTTCTCTTACACCACTCCAATAGATTTGACCATGTACATCTTCACGAATTTGAACTTCATGACCAGTACGTTTCTTTTGATGGTTTAGTAAATCAACCAAGTCTTCATTATATAATTCCAAAAATGAAACAAACACTTGGAAATCTTGAACTGAACCTGCCTTCTTGTTTTCTTCTAGTCTGTGAAATAAATCGTAAATAAATCGTGGTACAATTCCTAAATGATTATTTAATAAGGCATTTTATTTATTTCGTTTTTAGTTGGTTCAATGAAAAAGATGAGTTACCTTGATTTTCTGAATTGGTATATTCATCAAGTGCTGTTCCCATGCTAAATGTTTTTCCAGATCCTGTTTGACTAAATAGATAAAATATTTTTAGTTTAAACATTTTATTATTATTATTATGTTGTTGTTGTTGTTGTCATACCCATAAGCCAAGATTGTTGCGTTAAAACTATTCAGGTGTTACAAAATAATTTGTTAGAGAAAATCTTTTTTTTTTTTTTTTTTTTTTTTTTTACATTATCATTACCCATCAACAAATTTTTCTACTAGAGGCACGACACTTTTATCGTATATAGGTTGTTGTGGTGAATTTGTATCAAACACATAATCATAGGTAAATGAATGATCTTTGCCTATTAGAATTTGTGGTTGATTTGGTATAAACGATATACATTCTGTACAATTTGATAAATGTTCTTTCTGTGTTAAAGGTCGAACACGTAATGCGACTCTAAAAATAAAATAAAAATGCGATCAGTTTTGTTTCTATAGATACTGTTGCTATTATTATCTTGTTGTACCTAACAGCTGTGGAAGTCATTGAATTTTATATGTTATTATATTACAAGGTTTGTTAGTTGTGTTGTAGGTGCTTTATTATATATATATATATAATTCTTTTTTTTTTATTCTATGAATATATATATATATATAATAGAGAATAATTTAGGATATCAGAGTAATAAAAATAAAAAAAAAAGGAAAAGAAAAAGAAAAGAGAAAAAAAAAAGTTAGAAAAAAAGAGAAAGAAAGAGAGAATATATAAATGACGAAACTGAAATTATTTATGTTTACGATTTGAGCGTTTCAACTTTTTTTTTTTTTCGTAATGGGCTGACGTCCAACTTGCATAAAACATATAAAAAAGTAAGGGGATTTTTATATTATTTCTTTTGCCTGTTTGTACGTGGGCAAGTTAAATCGCTGTTTTAATTGAAGCGACACTTTTTTGTTTTATATGATAAAAATGTAGTTTTAACTCATACATACTGTATTTTTCTCTATTATTTTCTGTATAGCTAATTCACATGATGAAATGAAATAATAATAAACAAACAAGAAATAATTTGTTTTGCTTTACCCACAGACTAAAATAAAAGGCTTATTTCCAATGGTCCAAAAAGAATTGTACCACACTAAATCATAAACCAAAAATTCTAACGTCCGGATGAACGATCCGGATAGCTTTAATTTGTCAACAAGCTTTTTTATTTTAGTTTGAGTTACGGAATAGAAAAAAGGGGTAAAAATACAGATGTATAATAAATCTTTTGTATATATGTATTTATAACTGTCTAAAAAGTATACATGTATTTCAACTGCCCTGGATAATATTCTGTATGTGTATGTGTGTACATACGTATCACAAGAGTATTTTACACCATTCTCTCTCTATCTCTCTCTCTCTTTTTTTTTTTTTTTTTTGTCATTATACATTAAAAGTTAGATTGTACACAAAAAAGAGATGCGTTTTACTAAAATTGTCATATCCTCCGCTAAACTCTAATTATATTACCTGTTTAATATCCAACCTGATATTATTTGTATATGTATAAGTTGTAGTGGCAATAAATTATACAAGTCTAAAGCTAATCACATTCTTCTGTATAGTCTCATTTTTCTGTTTTTGTAAACATGTAATATATATTATATAAAACTAGCTCTCTATATGGCTTTTCCGTTAAAACTGTTGCATAATAGTTTTATGGTTGTACTCACGGTATCTTTTTGATTGGATAAAAGGTTTTATATGATACCTTTTAATACTTTTTTTAATATTATTTGTTTGAGGATAATAGTAACAAAAAATCCTGATCATATTATATTAAAAATTATTATAAATAGTGATATAATACCTAGTAAATAAATGTCGCATCTTTCTCATGATATAAAGTCTAGATCATTGTTATTTTTTTATTGGTGTGCATATCTTTCTTTTTTTATTCTTAAGGAATGGCTCTCTCTGTTATCGATATAGGTCAAACACATTGTCGCACTGACCAGATATATATTACCTTGCTTGCTTGTACCATTATAACCTTTTTTTTTAAAAAAAAATTCTAAATGATGAAACAATTTGAGAGTGTCAACAAAACCACGGGATAGGATTGTTATTCTTCCTCGTGAAAATTGCAAGGCAAGTCTTTTTTAGTACAAACAACTTTTTTATTATTTGCCTCTTCCCCCCTTTCTTTGATGAACATTACATATATATAACGCTTTGTCTGGTACTCTCTCTCTCTTTCTCTTCTTTTTAGGTAACATTAATTTTAAGTGGCACCTAAAAAAACAACTTGAGCTGGGACCAAGTATAAATTGCAGTGAAATGGAACACAGACTTGTATAGTGTCGTACGTGTATCTTGGTCTTTTTTAACTCAATCCTTGTTTAAATTATAAAGTTGGTTCTCTCTTTTAAAACATTAACCGGGTCTCAATTGAACTGTTTTGTTTGTTATATAAGCATATTGCAAATCAATTTTTTTTTTTTGAAGTTCAACCCTTCCCCTTGTTTTAATCAAATAACAATGTACTTTTTTTAAATGACATTACACTCAGATATTAGAAATAATGTCTACTTTAGACCACACTTATTACACTAAAAAACCAATTAATTAATAAATCATGCGGATATACGAAGTATATTGTACAAAATACATATATAAGAGAAGAAAAAAATGACAATAGTTGTAACAATAGAGCGTTGTATATTATAAATGTATGTATACAGTACTGTGGAACATAAAAGAAAATTCTTTTTTGTATTTATATATATATATATGACTAACTTTAAGTATTCTAAAAAGTATATTTTTATATATAGTTTATTGTAAATCTTTGTTTTATAAATACCATTACTATCTCTCTCTCATTTTCACTTACATTCCATAGCTATTCCAACGATTCTGTCTAAACAAACTGGTACCTGAATTTCTTAAAATAAAAATCTATTTATCAAAACAAGTTCCTGTTTAAAATTAGAACTTTTCTAATTTGAGTAAATTGCCAAGAAAAGAAAGTAATTGTACAATCTTATATTATTGGAGCTTGATCGGTACATAGTTTCTTCTTTTGACATAACTTGTAAAACTTTATATACGCCATCATAATAACCTTAAAATCCCTGGGTAGTATAGCTTCAAAAAAAAGAGGTATTAAGACATTTTTTTAGACAAAAATAAAACCGTTAAATCTATCTATAAGTAAGCTAAAGTTCCGCAATGCATATATCATCATTTTATCATCACTATACTCATCAGACAAATGTAATAACTGTATATTATATGTATATCCCCTAATTATAATACATGCTGTACTGACACCATCAGCTCGTATAACTGAGATCAGACAACCAGTGCTCTTTTATTTCTAAATCAAAATCATAACAGGCCAAAATCATAACAAAAAAAAAAAAATAAAAATAAAAATAATAAAAAAACTTATTTCATAACAAACAATTAATCTCTTTGTCTCCACAAAAAAAAAGCTATTCAAGGCAAATCAAAAATTTATCTTCTCATTCGTTCTGTTTTCTTCTCATAATATCTTAATTTAATAAAATTGATAAATTAAACAGGTTATAAAAAAAGAATAACAACAAACAAAAACGCTAAAAGAAGGAGACAACAATATATCAAAATCTAACAGTTAAACATCTCACGTTATTCAAAAAATTTAAAAAAAATAATGGATGAAGCGCCCCATGAGGGGCTCGAACCCTCGACATTGGGATTAAAAGTCCCACGCTCTACCAACTGAGCTAACAGGGCATGCTCTTTCGCTTTTTTAACACTTTTATAAAATTTTTTGAAACTCCGCATTTTTTTATTTTAGAAAGTATCCATCCATCTATAAAAAGTACCTAGTTAGATACATCCGTCAACCAAGAACAACATATTTTTTTTTGGAAGATAGATCACCTTTATTTCTGAAGATATCCGAATTTGAATATAACTACATCTTTTGGATTTTATTTGGAATTAGAAAATGGACACCTCCAACTTTGAAAAAATTCTCCAAGGTGTTATGACCGCCCTGGAAAATTTAAACTCAAAATTTGATGCTACGTCAGCACGTCAAGATCACCTGATTCAGGAACTCAGAGCGGAGAACCAACGTGTCAGCGCAGAATTGACCAATATGAAAGCCCTTATCAAGTCGCTTCAAGCCATTGTTACTGCAACTTCTGATGCCCCTACTGCCATGAATATTGATGATATTCACACCGGTTCAAGTCAAGCTTCTTCCCTGGGCTCTAGTGCTAGTAAGTATGCTTCAAAAGAAAAGGTAAATGTTACTCCCAGTCGCACAAACGCTGTTACCAAGACCACTGCTACCAAGACCACTGTTGGCTCGCCTGTTACTCCTACGGTTGTTTCAGTCGCTGAACCAAAGTGGACTCAAGTTGTCAAGCGTAAAGCTAAGGTACCTCTCTCTGAGCGCAAGACTCTTGCAACTGCACGTGCTTTCTCGTTTCCTCCTGAAGCTGATTCGCCTTCCGGTTATACGCATGTGTATATACCTCGTTCTCGAAACCTTGACCGTAAAAACGTCCGCCAACGCTTTAGTGTCCTTGGTATCTCTACTGCCCGTGTTTTAGACATTTCGTTCCCTGCTCGTTCGGTGGTTGGCATCCTCATCCATAAGGAGTTCAAGACTGAGTTCTTGGCCACTCTAGATAGATGTAAGATTCCAGTCATCCCTGACTTTAATCCTCGTGACCAAAAACATGTGGTAGATCCCAAGTTTGTTGACCTGCCAGTGCCTCAAAGAGAAAGTCTCGCTGCTGCCTTACATCAAGACCGTTGTATCCGATCTCTGTACTTTGTCCGCGCCTATTTGGTTCCCAGTATTAGTAAGTACTTTCAAGAACAAGGCTGGCTCTCACCCGCAATTGCTACGAGTATCATTCAAGAACGTGTGCCCCGCCCTACCAAGAAGCGTGCTACTATGTCCTGGGATTCTACAGCTGAAGCTCTATTGAATGGTTTTACTACTGATGCATCTATGTACGGTCAAGACGACCTTGCTATGGTTCAACCTATGCATATTGATACTTCACAACCCGAGGAATTTCATGAGAATGCGTATGGCTCTGACTCCGAGGATTCCACATTTGACGCGCCCGTTGGCAGCCACTCCCAATGAGTGTGTTGTCTCCGTGCAATAATATAACCATTGGTCTTTGGAACGCTAATGGTTTACAGTCAACTACTGTTGCCGATGTCCTCTCCCACTGTCGCTCCTTCTCTATACTCTTCATTACCGAATCCTGGATGATTGCTCCCTATACCCTCCCTACTACTTGGCCCGAATTTCATACCTATGGGAAGCCCGTTACTCGTAACACTCCCACTGGTAAAAAAGTTCGTGGTTCAAATGGTATTGTAGCTCTCATCAATCCTGATTGTCCCGTCCCCGTCAATCTCCTTCCTCCTCCTAATCCGTATACCCTCTGTCTCCAGTTTGGCCAACTGCGTATCTCCTGCTTCTACATTCCGCCCTCCCTCTCCACGAGTCAAGCCGTGGCTATCCTTGACTCAGTTCCTCTCCAACAAGATACCATCCTTTGTGGTGATTTTAATGCTCGTTTGCATCACGTTACCGGTGATCATGCTTCAAATCCTCGTGGTACTCAGTTCAAGACCTGGTATCAAGACCGTGAATTGACTCTTTGAATGCCTCACTTGCCTACAAGAAGTTCACTTATCGCAAGATGATGGATGGAGTTGAACATAAAAGTATAATTGACTATTTTCTTACTAATAATGTTAATATACTACAGAATGCAGCAATACAGGTATATGATGAACTTACCATGGGTTCCGATCACTGTCTTCTGTCTCTCTCTTTTGGGTTAGAAATAGATCAAGATATTGCTCCTGCTCCTGAGGCTATTCCTCCTAGAAGAACTTGGCAACTGTCAAAACTAAAGGAACCAGATGTAGCTCAGCTATACGCCTCTAAGTTTCATACTAATACTCACAGCCTACATGAGACACTAGAAAGGGAAGTTGATGCGACCCTGAATTCCGTTACAAGCAAACCTGATTTCGACTACTTGGAAGGCCTTCTTTGTGATGCTGTTTACAGCTCCCTAGATTCAAGTCTTGGTACACGACCTCGTAAGCCGTCTCACTGGCACAAATACTGGACTCCTAGTCTTCAAGCTTCTGCTGGTGTACGTGATCATTGGTACAAGAAGTGGCGGCGAGCCTCTGGAATTCACAAGCTAGACTACTGGGTTAAGTATCTTCAAGCGTCTAAAAAGTTCAAGTCTGAAGTCTTAACTGCAAAACGCCTGTCGTGGCGAGACTACTGCCGGTCCCTTGAAACTGACTTCTCCAAAGCTACAGCCCAAATAAAGTATTCAAAGCGTAAGCACGAAAGCTCGGGTACTTTTCCCATCCAGATGGTCCTGTCACTGCTGCTAAGGTTATGTGTGATCATTTACAAGAAGTCTATGATGGTCGTCATATCAACACATCATTGTCCAACAACGTTGATACTTCTCTTCTTCTACCAATCACTACTGCTCCTGACTCTCATGCTTCTGGTATTTTCGATTCTTCTCGAATCGAAAACTACATCATGTGCTTGCCCCAGCGTAAGGCTCCCGGACCTGATCACCTCCGTGCCGAAATGCTTCGACCTATAAAGTCGCGCTTAGCTTCCTTGCTCTCGTTGTTTTTTCAGCTGTCTTGGTCCTGGTCAACCGTTCCTCGTTCCTGGCGTCAAGCTCAAGTATTCCCAATACACAAGAAAGGTGATGCTACTCTTCCAAGTAACTATAGGCCAATTTCTTTGACTTCTGCTTTACGAAAACTTTTAGAAATGGTACTTCAAACTGCTGTTACAAAATACTCACCAAAACTTGATATTGCCCAAGGTGGTTTCCGTACCAGGCGTAGTGCTCTCGACCAGGCTTTGTGTTTACATGATCTTATCCAAGATTATCATCACCAACATCGGGGCATTACCCAGTAGTTGCGTTTTTGGATATCAAGCAGGCGTATGATACTGTCTCCCGAGATATTATCTGGAAGGCTCTTCGACTCTCTGGTACTCCTCTGCCTCTCCTTGCCCTACTTCGTCACTTGTTTGATGATGTGTTTGTCTCGGTTCTAATTGGTAATTGTTCATCACCATCGTTCTCTCCTGTTACTGGTGTTCTGCAAGGTTCTGTTCTGAGTCCTTTATTGTATTCTATATACATTAATTCTCTGCCTCACCTGCTACGTTCTTTTGCTTCTGATAAGACTACTAGAGTCACTATTCCAGCTACTAGTTCTTCTGCTTCTGAAACTGTCGCCATCAACTCGCTGCTATTTGCCGATGATGTTGCTATATTTGGTACTAGACGTGAAGTCCATCAGATGCTAGCCGCTGTTGCTCAACACTCCACGGATCTTGGTTATAGATGGAACCCACTTAAATGTGCCGTCATAAATCATCCCCCTGGTCGAACTCCTGCTGGTGTACCTTTGGATCCTCTGAAGTTGTATAATGTAACTCTTCCACAAGTCGATGAATTTGTATATCTAGGTGTACCTTTTATCAAGTCTGGTATCTCCGGTAATGCTATGGCAAAGCTACGAGCCCCTGGTACAATGGCTGCTATGGCTACTCTACACAAGATGGGTGCTCACCGCTCTGGATTCTCTCTGCTACTCAGTTCAAAGTTGTACAAGACCTTTATCCGTCCCAAGTTTGAATATGGCCTAGCCATTCTTCATTTGCTTAAAAAAGATCTGGCTCTCTTCGAAAAGATACAAGACCGGTGTCTTCGGCTGATGGTTGGGGGTCACCCCACTTCTTCCACTCAAGTTCTCAAAATCATGATAAATCTGCCTTCGGTTTCTTGGCGTGCAGATGTTCTGGTAACAAAATTCTGTCTCCGTGTCCACCACCTGCCTAAGGATTGTCTCTTGGTTCGCCTCCAAGAAAACATGTCTTCAAGGTCTTTGCTACAATCCTCTCTTAAGAAGAATAACTTGTACACCAGTCTCCCTACCTATGCCACAGAATCCCGTGATGGGCTGTTCTCGTATTTGGCTGAGGCTCGTCAAACCAGGCTCACCACCTTCCTTGGCAGTACCTCCCAGGTGTTAGCTAGAGCATGTCGCCCGGAAATTGGTCTCGACCCCGTTCTGTACCTCCCGGCCACCCGTACCGATAGAAGTAGGCTCATCAGATGGCGTATGGGCTGGTTACCTGGTAACCCTCACGAATGCTTGTGTACTCAAGACCACACCTCCCGTCGTCATTTCAACAAATATAACTGTCCAGCAATTCCAACAACTCTCTGGGATGCTCTGCCCCATGCTCCTCCTGACGTCCATCCAATTGATAATGCAATCTCCCTGCTGCCTCTTGAAATCAAGGACTACAAACCCTTCTGGCCTGCTCTCCTTACTCTACTCTGGTACGTTGAAATACTAGTGAATCCCTCTGGCTATCTTCCAGAAGACCCTGATCCTGGTGCGTTATGGCGTGATCACAACAACAACCGTACCAAACTTCCTAATACTACTAATGATCAATCTCAAGATCTTCAAGTTGCGAACTCAAGACTATTAAACTCTTAAAAATCTAGCTCTTGGGTCTCCACTTATTGTTCAAAATTTTGCTCTCATTATAATTCAAAACTATTCCATCAACCTTTTTTTATATTAGAGTACCTCTTTTATTAGATAGATATATTTTTTACATCCCCTCCTCATGTTCTCCTATAGAATGCATTAATGGTAAAATTAACCGAATGCAGTATTCTTCTTATTAATAAAACAAAATCTTTAAACTGAGCTAACAGGGCTTATTTCATGAAAACTTTAACTTTTAACAGTATTTATACTATACTTTTTTCTGTTTTGCTGCACGTGATTTACACGTGACATTTCTCAGATACACGTCTGATTATGAACTTATTGTACCTAGCCAAAAGTATAGAAGCAGCTTTCGTACATGAAAATTTAAATCTAAAGATAAGTCCTTTTTACCATATAGCACTGGGAATCATATCCTATTATATTATACAAATCGATTTTTTTTATTTCACCAATTGTACTTAAACTACTGATAAAAACTGAAAGTTTATATTAAAAAAAAAAAAAGTTTGGTAATGAAATTGTTGTTTTATTTATGGTAAAATAACTATAATATTTGATAGATATGATTTCGAACACCATCATTAAGCAGGCTTTCAAGTAATCTAACAGACAATGACATGAGCAATATTCATGTGAATGCTGACCAACATTTTTTGTACAACCAATAGCACGTCCCTGAGTAACGATGTATAAATTCTACCGCCACCCTTTAATTAAGTCCCTTTTTTTCTTTCAGTAAAAACATATATGCCGTTGCTAATCGCTAGATTAGCGCTTCGGCCATGTAACAATGTGGTAATTTTTACATATAATATGAAACGAAAAAGTTACTAACATTTAAATATTTCCAGGCTTCCATTGTTTTCCGGCCTACGGTCAATTTGAAGCAAATGTCAACATTAAAGCCTTTTTTGAAACCAAGGTAAAAGAATGGAATGCCCTCCTTTTCCTTTTTTTTTTTGTTAACACTTTCTTCTAGTAACTTCAAGCAAAGCGATATAATTAAAGCAACACTTTCTGGAGGATCATTACAAACTATAAAAGCCAACGGGGTACCTTTAGTTTCACTGGCTTGTGGGCTTAAGCTTGCTCACTCCTTTGAACTATTTAAAATGAAGACCGTTTATTGTGATTTCCAACCTCAACCTACGTTTATCATTCAAGAAGCAGTGACGCAAAAGACGGTATTAAACAAAATTTTACCACAGGAAGAAGCAAAGACGATCGCACAAGATATTTGGGATTTAGTTAAACCAGATTTAGTTTTACTTGGATTTATTATTTTGACAGCAGTTGGTGCAGCTATTGTGCAACTGCAAACACCACTCGTTACCGGCCAACTCATTAATGTATTATCTTCTAGTGTATCCGCTGCAGCGGATGGATTAGGCGCTTTAACAATTCGTGATTTAAATGGACCTGCTTTAAAATTATTTGGACTTTTGACTGCACAAGGATTTTTAACTTTTGCTCATATATCTCTTGTTTCTGCTTTTGGTGAAAATGTTGCAAAGAGACTTCGTGCAAAGTTATTCAGGGCTATTATTAGACAGGATATTTCTTTCTTTGATTGTCATCGTAGTGGTGAGCTCGTAAGTCGTTTAACTGCTGATGTGTCTGATTTTAAGGTATATAAAAAGATGCTTTATTTTGCTTTATTTTATAAATTAATATTTATGTATAAATTTATAGAGTACATTCAAGCAACTTGTAACTCAAGGTCTTAAATCAGTGACTCAAACTATCGGGTCGTCTATTCAACTTTTTAGAATTTCGACTTCATTAACCTTGACTATGTTGGGCACTATGCCAGTTTTATATGTATTATTGAATCTTTATGGTGCTTATTTAAGAAAGTTAAGTAAACACAACAAGCAATTGGACGGAATATCAGGTGGTGTAGCTGGTGAGGTAATTTCGAATATGAGAACTGTCCGAGCTTTTGCATCTGAAGATCGTGAAATGGAACATTATGGTGAAGCCTGTGAAAAGGTAGCTAAATCTAACAAGAATATGGGACTTCATATTGGTCTTTTCCAAGGCCTGACGAATATTTCTGTTGGATGTATGGTATTGACAGTTCTCTATTATGGTGGCTCTTTAGTAGTTAACAATGAACTTACAAGTGGTGATCTGATGTCGTATATGCTTTCTACACAAACTGCCCAACATTCTTTAGTATCACTTGGTGTTCTCTTTGGACAATCAATTAAGGCTGCTGCATCTGCTACTCGTGTATTTGAATTTATTCATTTACACCCCGATGTTCCTTTAAGAGGAGGACTTACACTTACTCGTGTTCAAGGTGACGTTGTATTTAAAGATATTGATTTCAGTTATCCTACACGTCCTGATCAAAAAGTTTTGGATAAATTCAATTTGGTTGTACCTCAGGGAAGTACAATTGCATTATGTGGCCCATCTGGTTCTGGAAAATCAACTATTGCTTCATTGTTAGAACGATTTTATGAGCCAACAGATGGTTCTATTACGCTTGATGGAGAAGATTTAAAGAGTTTAGATCCTTCTTGGCTTAGACATCATATCGGATTTATCAACCAAGAACCTGTTTTATTCGCTACATCTATTTTGGAAAATATTCGTTATGGACGTCCTGACGCTACCATGGAAGAAGTAAGAGAAGCTGCTAGAAAAGCAAATGCTGAAGTGTTTATTGATGGATTCCCTGATGGTTATAATACAATTGTTGGTGAACGTGGTGCTGCCCTTTCTGGTGGTCAAAAGCAAAGAATTGCCATTGCACGGGCTATTTTAAAGGATCCAAAGGTAATAATATAAGATGAAAATAGTATCTTATACTTGTATATTTACTGTGTTATTTAGATTCTTATATTAGATGAAGCTACCTCAGCTTTAGACAGTAAGTATAAATATATTTAAGTAGATTGATAATAATTTTAACAATGTTTTTTTTTGTTTCGTTTAGCTCAAAGTGAACGTATGGTACAAGATGCACTCGATAAATTAATGCAAGGAAGAACAGTTTTAGTTATTGCTCATAGACTTTCTACTATTAGAAAGGCAGATATGATTGTTGTGATGGGTAAAACGCCAGGAAATATTCTTGAAAAAGGTAATTCATCTCGTGTATATGATTTTAAATAATTGATTGTGTATTGATATAACTTATATTTAGGCACCCACGATGAATTGATGAATAATCATTCAACTTATTATAGACTCCATAATCAATTGGTTCATGGCGAACTTCAGTAATAATAACTTCTTACTTAATAAACTGTAAATAATACATAGAAAGTAAACCTTCTAAGAACCATAATTCATCACGTGATATGTTAATTAGTTGACTTAGATAAACTAACGCATAATTCAATTATCTACTACCCGCTTTTCTTCTTTTAGTAGTAGATAGTAAATAATCTTCATGTTTCTGGATTGGATCGCTCAGCTTCGTCTGCTGCAGCATGACTCACGTAATGAAGACTTTTAGTTGGGCGTAACTTTAACTCAAAAGCTTTCTCTTTTCTTATTTAGAAACAAATATATTGGGCTCGCTTCCTTTAGCAATAAGAAGAAGTTTAATATCAGAGATTACAGGCTATCTTCATCCAGCATCAGGGAAACAACCACCCGATTCCAGCATATTTTCTTCGCCAGCCCATGTAAAATGGTTTATGGAAGTGATTGGACAGGGTTTCAATTTACCTTTAGAGGATATGGCCATTACCAACGATGATATCGATATATATGCAAGATGGTTATTTGAGTCAAACACTAGACCTGCTGCAGTCAACAAAGAGGGCCTGGAGCAGGAGTTTTACCAAATTATATTTCATCAGTTTTCGTTATTATTTCAACCTCGTATTGCTCGACCCAGTGGTTCTCAAGCAGCACCTACTTCGACTATTAATTCAGCTACACTTGCTCACTCAAACTCAACTGCTACTCCAAGTAATATTAACCGAAATAATGCTAGTTTTCATATTAACATACCTACAAGTGCACAGAATCATATCGTACCCATGACATTTAATAATTCTACACCTAATAGCAATAACAATAATAATAACAATAATAATAATAACAACAATACCAACAATAATGCTAGTAATGCTCACTTACAACCAACTGCCTTGAAAGAAACTTTATCTCAGCTAGTCCTGCGTCATATTGAATTATGTAAAAAGACTCTCAAAGTACTTGCTATGGCTGGTAGAACATTAAAGCTTTCCGGAGAGACATGGGCTATTTTATTAAAAGTCATGCTCGGTATTACTGATTATTTACTAAAGGAACCGGCAGGGGAAACATCTAATCTGGGTGTGATGAATATGGCTGACGAATTATGCGATAATTTATTACAAGTAAGAACATCGTTCTTGGTGTTGAAAAAAAAAAAAAGGATAATGAATTAAACTTTCTTTGTTTTTTAAGGTTTTGTTTGAATTATGGCTGCGATCAACTACTATGGATGTTGAAATGTGGGATATTTTGAAGGTAACAATTGGGAAAAGGAATATAATGACGAAAATTAAATTTTGTAATAGAACTGTTTTATTCGTTGGACGCACCGATCCAAAGCTATTCAACAATGGAGTTCAACCTCATTAGGATTAACGAGAAGAGTACAGAGTTTAATGTATGGAGATAAGCAAGGCACAGATGGAGTTTATATCAACGGACCTAATATCAAGTTAGATTTACCATCTGAATTTGTGTATTATGCTTGGCATCGAGTGATATATTTGATTCCTCATCCATTACAATTACCTTCAAGTAATTTTACGTTGGCCATTTTTGGAATAGGTAGCTTGGTAGATGCATTAAATTCAACAAACCCAGATATCACAGACTCACCACAGGGCACAAATCCAGACGGTAATACACTTTTACACATGTTTGGTACATATTTATTCGATGCTGCATCCAGATCATCTCAAGCAGACCACGAATCACAATACGGATGCGCAGAATCACTTTCAACACTCTGCAAAATATTTTGTAAACCACAAAAGCGTCAACCATTTTTACGAACATATATTGAAAGATTTTATGCCGCATTGACAGTCGGATTAAAGTCTGAAGCTTGCCTACCTACCGTATTATTATCCTGTACAGAATTATTTGCTACTGATTTAGAGGGTGTTCGTATGCTGGTACCTGATTTTATTGTAGCAATTAAAATGGTTTTGCCGAAATTACGATTTGACTGCAAAACAAATGTATCCATTGATAATTTAAGATTGGCTGCAATCAAGGTTTTAAGTACCATTATGTGTTTACCAAATCACTTTAACAGAGTAGAGTTAAAACTTGGATGGGATTGTGAATTAAATACCTCTTCTGAGAATGTATCATTGGTTGGAGAGCAAGAGCAATTAATAACTCAACTGGTAAGTCAATAAAAAACCCCGTAAGAGAAATAAGGGACGATTCTCATTTATTTGATTTTTTTTTAGATCCGTGTCTTATATGCAGAACCTGTAGAGGGAGATTCTGAAAATCCCTTTTTATCTGTAAGTCCCAAACTTTATTATAATTATTATGATTCCCGGTAAAAAAGCTGACTTTTTTACAGCTTAAATTTTACATACTGGAAGTTTTGTTAATGTCATTACGAACAGAAGCGTCATCTTATAATATGAGATACATATTACATCTAATTAATGTTTATGTCATTGAAGATGTTCCATTTTGCCCTGGACTTGTTGGAACGGTCGTCAAATTGATTCAAGACAAGATTTTGACAATGCAATTACCCGCTGATGTAACACTTGTTGCTTTCGATGTATTGATGGATTTTGTGGATTTATACGATTTTGTAAAGAGGGACAACAAGGTATTTAATTGTTATAAATTTAATTCATGTAAAATAAATAGTAACTGATGTGTCTATAGAATGTAGCAAGAGAGCTTGTATTAGCACTTAGTCGCTATGTCGATACATTGATCAGTGCTGGTAAATTAGTTCAGACATATCCCTTAATTGTACAGGCATATGACTGTATGATTAAATGGATCTTAGTAAGTCAATGGATTATAGATGACCGTGATTGCTATACAGCAGTGATTGCTACACTCAGTAAAGGTATCACTATATTCGATCGAGAGCCATCTACACCAGCTACACCAGCTGAACCTGTTAATGTCGAAAAGAAAAAGAGACGAGATACATCTTTCCAACCTACAAAACAATTATTCCAATTACCTCCTCGAGTGAATAAGCATAACAATCATAACCAAAATAATGACAGTAACAATGCATCAACAACGCCTTCGACTGTTCGTCATACTTCATCCGTACATAAAAAGGAAGAAATGGCAGTAAGAATGGCAGCTGAGTATTGTATGTCACAGTTTGTAAATCAATTGGGAAGATTTTCTTTACCTAACGAACGTTCTTTGGGAAGTTGCAGGTCAGCTATGGAAGATGATGTTCGTCAATTGAAAGAATTCAGAGAATTAAAAAAGCATGATAGTAGTCTAGCGGACCATGCATCATCCATTCGTTATTTTTTAATTGATCGAAAGACCTTATTGGCAATCATTGATGTCACGGGCAAAGTACAAAAAGATAGTATGCCCAAGGATATACCGTCTGTTGTAGCTGTCATTCGAGATACTACAGGAAAATATGTTTGGTCAATGGAAACTCAATATAAGGATCCTGCAGCACATATTTCTACAACCTCTACTCCATTAGATTCACCTCTCAGTAATTCTGGTAGTGGTAACGGCTCAGGATTTTTAAAGCCTCCTAAACAAGAATCGTTTTATACCGAAAAACCAGTTACAGTACCAACAGCAATAGCTGTAAATGAAAAAGAAATGCCTACAATGGATAAAATATTTGTACCTCAATCAAAAGAATGGGAAGAATGGGAATCAGTTAAGAAATTAATGCAACTTCAAGAAAAGTCTGAATTATTACATATGAAATCTTGCGAAAGCAATTATCTTCAAAAGTATCAGCTTTCTTCTGAGGGTCCTAAAATTGACAATAGGAGTCCCAGAGGATTTAGATTACTGTTAGCCCAAATCGGGTTTCTTTTACCTGAAAATAGAAAACATATTACACCTTTGCATATTACGGATTCTATTATTTCCGAAATGGAAACTCTCGATATGCTAAATGAGTAAAGTATACTTACATACTCTGTTATTGAAAAATTTGAATTGACTAATGTTTCTCCCCCTCTTTTTTTTTATTAGACGTGATTGTATATCTGTTTCTGCATATTATGCCAAATCTGGTAATACTACTTGGTCTGAGTTGATCGAAACACCTCCTCCTTTAAGCGAACAGTTTTTGCAATTCATACACTGTGTTGGATGGGCTGTAAGTTTATTATATACATATATATTTTGGGAGAACAACTAATCAACTATAATCTTTTACAGGTAAACACCAAAGACCATAAAGGATACAAAGGAAAACTCAATCCATCTATTTGTGAAACATTCCCTTACTATTCTGATCGAACAGTGGAACTTATTGTCAATGTGCCTTACTTTTTAAAGATGCCACCTACTGATGATATTACCTGGGGAAATGTAAACTCAATCACAAAAATTCATCAACAAGTTTCTTCAGACGATCATGTCTGTATTATTTGGATTGAGGATCTTGATCATTACAAGTCAATTGCTAAAATAATCAAGAGTTCTAGTTCTCTAAATTCAAAGGCCATGGTTTACATTTTCATTAATCCCTTAAAGAATAGTGCAAATGGTTTGTACTGGATTAGAATTTTGGTACCTGCATTAGGGACAACACCTGCCAGTATAGCAGCTAGTCAAAGATTAAATGAAAATGCATTAGTAAGTAAACAAGTATATACTGTTGTAATTCATGATAATTGATAGAATATAAATAGATTTTTGGTCCTCTAGTGGATGGTATTGTAGTAAGTCGTCATGCATTAGGATCCATGGTTAGAAGTACCGTAATTTCAGCACACCAAGCATGTCGTGTTGTAACAGATACCTATACGAGACCGTATGTCATCAGAAAAGAATATATTGAAGAAATGGCTAATAGACATCGTGTTAAATTACCATTGTCCGAGTAAGTAATTTTATGATGATAAAATCTGTATTTTACTGACCCTTCTTATAGATTTTATTCTGATATCTTCACGGACAAAGAAAGTTAAACTCTACATTTTTACATTTAATTTTTTATCACCATTTCCTTTACATCATTTAAACCTCTCCATTATTACCACCCTATTTTTTTATAGTATTATAATATTTTATAGACTTACAAATTATATACAACATATATCATATTTTATAATGAATCAATAAACAATAAATAGCCTTATTTTTATAGGGGACTATTTTTTAAAAGTTCTGTTTTATTCAACTTGTAATCCTGTCAAATAAATAGATCGTACGCTTTTACATTGTACAGTTACATAAACACCCTGATCCAAATTATTATTAACACCGGGATGAGCCTCGCTATGTGTTGTTACTTTTACTTTACGAGCTCGCATTCTTTGTAATGTCCCACCATTATCCGTCGTAGAAGCAAGCAAGTTATTTCCTGCTACAGGAAATATGCTTGTACAACACTCATATCCTATTAGATCATACCAAACTGTTTCAGTAGCATTGATAATTTTAAAACGAGACGTGCCTAATCGAATACTACATTTGTTCGAGATACGGATACGATCTAGAACCAAGGTATCTAACCGATGATTTGGAAGATATATACCAAAGTGTCTTGTATTCAAGTCATCAGACCCTTTAATTATTGTTGCTGTTAATAAAAGTTGATTTAATGATGGACATTGAGATCTAATCATATCAAAAACGTTGCTGCTGTCAAATAAAATATTTGATAGTGTCAGAGATTGCAAAAGATAAGACACCCTGTTTAATTTGTTATAATAATTGGTGTCACAGGTAGTAATTAATTTTGCATCAGAAACAGATAACGTTGTGAGTTTAGGGCAGAGTTCCAGGATATAATCAAAGTAAAGTATACCGTAATCTTCCATTCGGTTTTCTGGGCGTACGCTATTCCTGTTTGAATATCTTCCCATGGATAAATGAAGAATTGTTAAGTTACTGCATTTTCTGATTGTATTCATAATTGGAAGAAAGCCAGTTGGTTTAGCGAGGATGAGTAAGCCACCATTAAGTGAAAGTGAATCAAGCGTATGCCTCTGTCGTGAATGCATCAGATGGGTTAGTTCTTTTTCTAGCTGTATTGGGCTCAATCCGTTGCCTAGAGTTAACTCTTTCAAGCCTTTACCGTTTCGATCAAGGAGATCGAAAAACTTATGACCGAGTACAAATGACGATACCCTGAGAATTTTTAGTCGCGTGAACCGTGTGGCTATTTGCATTAATTGATCTTGGTACGTTTTTTTATCGAATACTTCGGTACTTTTATCATCTTGAGGTATAAATGAGCAACTTCCTAGGCCTAATGTTTTGACATTGATATATTTTTGTGATATATACTTGAGCCATTGCAGGATATCATCCGAAAAATTACCATCAACAAAATGTACGTCATAAAGATGCTTAGCAAGCTCGACCTTTTGTAGTAAAAACTCTGGAGGTATAGGTGTAAAGACTGTGTTTAATAGAGAAAGATAGTGTAGATTGGGAGCATTACGATGAATTAACTCTAGTTCAGTTACCGAAAGATAAATCCTTTCAATGGATAATGATTTTAGTAAAGGCGCATTGATTAGTGATTTTATAAAAGATAATTTTGAGTTTGTTTTATCGTTTGGGTTACTAAATTGTACTGATATGTGAGTTAATTGAGAGCTAATACCAAGCATGGCATGAGTTGCATGAATCCCATTATACTCTACAAATCGACGCATATATTTCCAATGTATAAAATTCGACTTTATTTTCTCCAATTCTTCTTTATTTCTTCTTTGCTGGTAATGTTGAAATGGTTCCTTTCTAGCTTCATGACTCAGCACTATACCATCAAACATAAATACTTGTAAATAAGGACATAGTTGAGGTAACTGTCCCAAGATAAATGGCTCAATATGACCATTTTCTACTATTAACTTGCGGATTTGAGTACCAACAGCATAATCTGATCCTCCAGGATAAATTGAATTCTTTAAAGTATGATCAAAGAACTTTTTGAATTGCATTGCTCCTTTTATTCTCACACAGTAGTATGTAATCGAAATGAATTTTTTATACCATTTCTTACATATAATTTGACATGTTGTAATATCTCGGTTGGGTAGGTAATAAGCAATATCTTGAATTATTTCAATAGGAAGTTTTTGAACCAACATGAATAGAAGTAGAGAGAGAGAAAAAAAAAAGAAGGTATTAATATAAAGGTAGGTGGGAAAATAAAAGGTGCTCTTATTTTATATGTTTTTTGATGGGAGTTTTTTTTAATAGTTTGCATTACTGTGCAATGTTCTATTTCTCGGATAAAAAAAAAGTCTATTCGTCATATGATCTGTTTGTTATTTTTGGCATTACCATAGTATCTGTTTGTGCTCCGCATTGGGGTCCATTTAATACATGGAGTGCCAGAGTTTGATAGACTTCTTCTTGATTAGTTCATAAGCTAATCAAATAAGGTATATCATTTGGGTTTACTCTATCGATTTTATATCTACAAACGAAAAACGTACATGGTTGTGTGACGTCAAATGAGTATTTTTTTATAATTTCGGTTTTACTTTTTTTTGCTTTTTTCAGATAAACAAAAAAACAACAAAATGTATCAAAATCCAGTTCCAGTAAAAGATATAGAAAAGAAACCGCCCACAAAACAGTTTAAAACTATTGCACCTACAGTAGCTGCTACGAATACTACTACTGTACCTAGCCCACAAAAAAATATTCCACCCTTTTTAAATAAACTTTACAGGTAAAGGTCGTTTTTTTTCATTGTTGGTTTTTTTTCTTAAAAAAAAAAATATTTATCATTCCTTTGTATGTATACAGTATGGTGAACGATCCAGAGTCAGATGATTTAATCTGTTGGTCAGAAGATGGCTCTTCATTTTTTGTGAATCGACAAGAAGACTTTGCACGTAAAGTGTTGCCACGTTTTTTTAAACACAAAAAGTTTTCGTCTTTTGTTCGACAACTGAATATGTATGGCTTTCATAAAGTACCTCATTTACAACAAGGTGTGCTTGAGACAGATGGAGAGTCTGAGCGCTGGGAATTTAGTAACCCTCATTTCCAACGTAATCAACGCGATCTTTTATTACTCGTAAACCGTAAAAAGGGAACCAACACTGACGAAAAAGAAATCTCAAGTATAGATTTACATCATATCCTCGAAGAAATTCAATCGATTAAGAAGCATCAAACAAATATTTCAAGTCAACTTCAAAGTATACAAAGAGATAATCAAGTACTTTGGCAAGAAACAATGGCTGCTAGAGAAAGACATTTACGACATCAAGAAACGATTGATAAAATTCTTCGATTTTTAGCTTCAGTATTTTCCAATAATGATAAAAGACCTGCAATTCCTAGAAAAAGAAGATTCTTGTTAGGTCCTGCTGATGAATCAGATCATGAATTAGAGTTGGAAGAGAGTGCTAAAAATCAGTTTCAAAATATGGCGACTTCCATTCATGAAGAATCTGGAAGACCTGCAAAGGTTCCACGTCAAACTGAATCTACAACTACCACAACTCCTTCTTCTTCTTCTTTCAATATTGATGATTATGTTCATGGTAAAAACGATCTAAGTGGATTAAGTACAACATTACCTGATCATTTGAAAAATTCCAATACAACCAATTCTTCGTCTGAATTAGATGATGCCATTGCATTGAACGATCAATCAAAAATAGGTAAAAAAGATAACAAAAAAGATATTATATAATGAAATTCATCTTTTTGTTTGTTATCAGATCATTCAGCATTAGCATCTATTAACGATTTTTCCAACATCACCAATATACCACAATTACAAAACCTTCAACATTTAATTACTTTAGCACAATCAAACCCGGATTTATTAAACCAATTAACAAACGAAGTCTTTTATGGGACTTCATCATCTGAGCATTTTTCACCTCAGCATCAACCATATCAATATCATTCACAAGCACAACAGCAACAACAGGAACAATCAGCTCAAAAACAGCAGCAGCAACAACAACCACAACAACAACCACAACAACATGATACAAATAACAATGAAAAAACAATCAATCACATTTTACCAAATCAACCTTGCACATACGCAAGTTCTAATTCTATATCCCTACCACCTTTATCTTCTGCATTAAATAAAACCCATAACCCCGCAGCACGTACTATTCATCAGGTGACGGATAGTATATCGAACATTACTCATACAGCTGATGCTTTAAATCAAGATATTGATGACCTTGGTATCAGTCTTCAAGCATTAGCAAATCATTTAGGATTCGACCCTTCAAAAGCACCATCCGATGAAGAAAAGATTGATGAAGTAGCTGATGGAGAATTATTGGATATGGATGAATTTTTAAATACATACGGTGAGTAAAATTATGTTTGTATATATTTATATCTATTGATATTAACGTTTTTTTTTTAAAGGCCCTGATGTTCATTCAGATTTTAATAATAATAATGCTGGTATTACTATTGCCTCGGATCCTGTTATTGAATCTACAGCTACAATTACTGATATTCCATCTACAGCTACAACAAGATCTCCTAGTCCTGTTGTTTCTACACCTGGTTCAATGGCATCTTCATCCAACAACAAGAAATAAAAAAAAAAAAAAAGATGGGGAAGAAAGGCACATATCACCTTTTTTTTTTTTTTTTATGTAATTATATATAAATATGTACAGAATGACTTTTTTTTTTAATGCAAAAATAAATAATTATTCAGAAGTTCGTTTTAATAGAGAAGCAATCATTTTTTCAAGTCTAGAAGAAAGAAAAAAAGGAATGAATAAGGCTATTTTTTTTTAAAAAAAAAGTCTTTTTGTGTTATAATCTTACCTTTCAGCGCGAGCTCTAGATTCTTTTGCTTCATTTTGAACAAGTCGAGTCAACATATCTACATCACGTTCTAATTGAGCATTTTTCTTTTGATATGATTTTCTTTCTTCAGTTTCTTTTGCTAGTGACGATTCAAGTGTTTTAAAGTGAGATTGTATTTTGGTATGAGCTAAAGTCTTTTCATGAATTTCACCCTTATATTGTATCATTTCTTTCTGTAACATATCGTGTTCTGATTCTCTTTCTTCATTTTTCTTTCTTTCTGCCTCAATTATTTCTTCTAGATCTTTAATTTTATTATTCTTTCCTTGTAGTTCCTGAACATGCTGTACTTCTAAATCCTGCATTTCAGCCCAAATCTTATGATTTTCTTCATCTTTTGCATCCAATTCAGCCTGTAATTCATCCGATATTGTTTTATCATTTTCAAGAAACTGTATCTTTTCTTGCAATTCATTATTTTCTTTACATAATTCATCACATTGAATCATGAGAGATTCATTTTCCTCTGATTCTTCTCGAATATCCTGATGTATCTTTGCTAACATCACTGCTTGCTCTTCACTAAATTGTTTGGTAGAAGCAAGTTCATTTTGTGTTTGATCTAATTTTTCATTTGTTTCCTTCAACTGTTGTTCCAAGACCTTATACTTATTTTCCCAAGCATCACGCTCCTGCTGTAACTGGTCACAAAATGCCTTTGATTTCTCCAATTCCTCTTGCTGCTTCGTCATCTTTTCTTCCTGAGTTTCTAACGTTTTCAATTGATTTTGATTTTCAACAGAGAGTTCCTGTAATTGTTCTTGAGAAGCAGCCAACACTTGTTCTAAATCATCAATCTTTTTACGTTCTGCATCTTCTGTTCCAAAAGTATATTGAAGCTCCTTTCGACGATGATAGACTTTCCAAAGACGACACTGCATCATTTGAATATAGATTCGACTGTTTCTTTGAATCGTTCGAATCAATTGATCTTGCGATTGACGTTGTGTTACTTTACGACGTGCAATCAATCGTAAACAAGCTGCTTGGATCTTGGTTGCGATTTCAGAAAGTCGAATATCACGTTGCTCTTCAAGGTCTCCCAAGATACCTGCTTTGAAAAACACTTTGGTTCGACCGATTTGAAATTGATGTGCTTGTAATCCAGGAACTGAATGCAATAAGATTTGGCAGGCTTTACGATGATCTTTTTCATGTTGAATTAATTCTGGTGCTAATAACTTATATTGCTCTCTGAACTGTTCAAATTGTAATCGGTTAGGAAATCCGACTCGACAAATACGAATTCCTTCTAATACACCATTACAACGTAATTGATGTAATACAAGTTGAGGTTGGATCTCGCCTGGACGTTTACGATCATTGGGTAAGATACAACGAACGAAATGTGGACGTGTGTTCCTTAATGTGCTCATCAAGACAGAAAGTTGTTGTTTGTGCTTGTATCCTACTGTATGAAAGTTTCCTCCACCTTTACGAGTACGATAAAGTGATTTACGAATATCTACTTGACGCATGGGTGTAGCTGAAACTGGAGTAGATGAAGGTGCATAGTCTTTGAATAAAGTGGCTACATGTGCATTGGTAGATTCTGCAAAGAGACGAGCTACGTGTTCATTCAAAGGATCTTTACCACGTTCAATCCAACCTGCTGTAGAGTACTTGACTTCACCTGCATAATGCTTGACTGAGAACCCTTCATTATATTTATCTTGTTTGAATCGAGAATTGGAGAGGTTTTGTTCTGTGATTTTAGCAAGTAAGCGTTCATCTGTTCCTTGAGTTACACATTCATCTTCAAGACAAGATAGAATACCAATAGGCTATTAAAAGAAAGAAAGAGGATTATTACTACCATCATTAACATGTTTTAATAGAAGAAGACTTACATTTTTAATACTTTCAATCAAGTTAATAGTAGGTTGAAGATCATTTCGATAATCAAAAGACTCATCACAAAAGATATTTTCACGTTTATATTCCTTTTCTTCCAACACAAACATATTTTGATTAAAGAAATCTTGTAACTTTTCATTGGTATAATTGATACATAATTGTTCAAAGCTATTGATCTTGAATATCTCAAAACCTGCAATATCCAATACACCTATAAACCTTTCTCCGTCCGAAACTGACATACCTTCCATCGAATGAGGACCATCAATAGCTGAATTCACTCGACTCACTAAATGACCGAAATTTCGTTCATAAAGTACCTTGGAAAGTGCATCCAAATTATCCTTGACTTGACTAGGTGATTTCGATTGACTTACCCATTCATTTCCTGCTCGGATTTGAGGTTCTAATAAATTCTTTTTGAACAAGACAGGAGAAACACCCAGTATTTCACATGCGTTCTCATAACCACTGATCTCAACTCGACTGTAACTATTGTTGACAATCGTGTTACCCAAATAGAGAACAGCTACAATAATACGAAAGAATTCAATTTGCTCTTGTTGAGAAATACTCATGATATTCATGGATTGAACTAGTTTAGTATATTCTGCAGCGTCATCTACACCTTGAATTGTATGATTGGAATTTTTTGTATAAGTAAAATCCGAAGGACATTTTTGATCAATTTTCAAGATGGCTATAATAACATATACATATCAGTATACACACACAAAAAACTCTCTACTTTTTTTTTTTTTTTTTTTTTTTTTTTTTTTTTTTTACCTTTCATTTCAGGATCTGCATTTAATAATTGATAGAAAATATGATAGTTTCTTTCTTCTAAAGTCTGAGTATGTACACGAGAAGTTTCCAATAGATACCAATCAATAAAAGCACCTCGAATATCACCATTACGATTGAATGCAATTCGAATGAATTTACCAAACCGAGAAGAATTATTGTTTCGAATCGTTTGTGCGTTACCAAAAGATTCTAGGATTGGATTGGCTTGTAAAATCTGTTCTTCTAGTTTGGTCTTTTGTGAATAATCTGGTCCCACAAACCCGTTGCTACCGTTGGCTGCGATAGATGCCAAGTATTGGATTACAATCTTTGTGTTTTCTGTTTTACCTGCACCTGATTCACCACTATGTATATATTAGTTTAATAAACACACTCTCTCTCCTTTATATATATATATATAACTTACGTGATCAGAATAGATTGATTTTCTTTATCATGAAGCATATCATAAAAAGCATGATCAGCAATAGCATAAATATGAGGAGGAGCTTCACCTCTTCTCTTCTTTCGATAATGACGAATGATTTCAGTAGAATAAATGGGTAAATGACGATAAGGATTTACAGCTACCAAGAAAAGCCCAGAATAAGTCTATAATAAAATTTTGTTTAATTGACTATTTTAACAAAGAAAATGAATATACTTGCATAAATATCATTCTTTTGATATCTTTGAGTTAAATTATGAACTACAGCAGGTTCATGCATATAAAGTAATTCTGCCATATCCTCTACATGATCAAATTTAGGTGGATTCATCATAAACACTTTTTGTTTTTCAATTTGTTCTTCCTAATAATATAAAATGTGAATAAAGAATATAAGATAATAAATATGCACAACCCCCCCTTACTCTAGCATCATCTTCATGTTCAATAATAACAATATTTTCAGTCACTTCAGATACAACTCGAACTCTTTTAAATGCTTGAACTGAATATTTATCTTCTATCCAAGCTAATTTTTGTAAATTAAATCCGGCATCACTGATAGTTTCATAGGATCGAGGTTTGTGATAGACTTCAATACCATGACTATGATACATAGTTCCTGTGTTAGATTGTCTTTCTTTATCTTGTTCTGGTGGTGGTGGTGACATCTTGATGATTAAAAATATGAAATAGAAAAAAGAAAGAAAGAAATAAATAAAGATATCTTTCTCATCTCTTCTTTTTCTAAATTATTATTCTTTATGCTTGTTATTTTCATCCAGATTCGGTTAAAGAAAACAAAAGACCGTATTTAGTAATTTTGTTAAAACCTTTTTTGTGCTACTTCAGTTTTTGTTTTGTTTATTTTACTCAAGAAATAGTTTTCTCAATATAATAACATAAGCATCTTACATCCTGTATCACATTTCAATGTACTTTCCTAACAGAAAAAAAAAAGCCCTTTAGAAGACTTAAAGTATTTAACCCTTTCTTTTTGTGTGTATCATTTTTATTATTATTGTAGCGCTTTAATATATACTCTTTTAAGATGGAAAGCAAGTAATAAAGTCAAACTTGCTGTTCCAGAACACACTGTTGTCTTTAAAAAAACAATATCCTCTACCACTTGCTAAAAAACCCGATTTGGAAGAACAAGTTAAAACATGGTTAGCTGATAAAGCAATTGCTGTTGCCAAACCTAACAATCCTCATAACAATCTTATCTTATTTGTGAAGAAACGTGACGAAAATGGAAACTATGGTAACATCGTTTGTGTCGCTACTGACTGCCGTGAATTGAACCTACGTTTAATCCCTAGTCAATCTGATCAATTTTTACTTACTCGTATCGAAGAAGTTCACGAACAGCTATCACCTTGCTCTCTCTTTACTGTTCTTGATTTTAAAAGCTGTTTCACATGCTTTGGTATTGCTAAAGAATCACAAGCTCTCACAGCTTTCACTACCCAATTAAGTCAGTTTGTATTTCAGAAATGCCCATTTGGTATCCGTACTTTACCCTCTTTCGTACAACGTATAATATCCAATCTCTTCAGTGATTTACCTACAGTCTTTTGCTATCTCGATGACATTACATTGGGAAGTGCTACAGAAGATGTGGAAGAAAATAAAAGTTAGTTAAAGAAGTCCTTCAACGTCTTAAGAATGTTAAGCTTATTTTACAAACTAAAAAATGTCACTATTTACTCACTTCATTGACACTTCTTGGCTTCAAACTAAGTCCTAAGGGTATCCAGATCAATCGTTCCAAAATATGTAATCTTGATCAGTTCCCTGCTATTACCAACAACAAAAAAGCTCTCATGCGAGTTTTATGTTTCTTCAATTTCTTTCGTCGTCACATACATAATTATTCTAAAACCTCGGCCCCTCTTGATAAACTACGTAACGTTGGTGATAAAGCCCTTTACCGTTCTTTAAAATATACACCTGTTATTTCAGTCAGGATACTACACTTCCTCTACGTGTCTCTACTGACGCTAGTAGTTATGGTATTGGTGGTTACGCTTGGCAACTTGACCGTACTAATATAGTTCGCTTTCTTGGTTTTGCTTCTCGTTCCTTGACGAAGTCAGAAAAAAACTATTGATCAGCCATTGCTTATTTATTCATTCGTTACCATCAGTGGTTGCACTTAACAAACGACAATGCCAACCACACCGCCCCAGATTCACAAAAGTCCTTGTTCCCTGGATCAACATGGCAGCAATTAAAAAATTTGGCGTACGAATCTATAACACAACAGTACCACTACCTCAGAGATATTGAACATGTATGTTTATTTCATATTTATAACTTCCACCACCATTATTTTGAGTATATTGATAGATTGCTAAATCAGATTTAAAACGCGCATATCAATTATGTTTAAAGCTTCAAGTTACACATGTTTTTACGCATAAAGAATTTTTTTTTTTTTTGAGATTTATGCAAACGTATAAAAATGGTGCGTGCTTTTAATAGGATTCGTTCTTTGTACAAAAAAAAAAAAAAATCAATCTTGAAAAAGGAACGTTATAAGACTGCCACAGAACAGGATTTAATGAAGCTTGGACCCCAATAATTACTGCAATATTTAACGACGACGATTTGAGTCTGAAATGGCCAGGAATCTTTTTTGAATTGAATGCTAACTTATATATTTAGGGGCGACTTTGTTTCAAAGGCATCAGCAGACAGAAAAAAAAAGATCTTTGCCAGCAATAACGATTTATTAGCAGCTGAATTTGCCAGTGATATACCTGGACCCGCAAAGTTTACTTCGGATCATCTGAAAGTCTTGAGAGAGTCAAAGGTGATTTTAGATCACATTGCAAACCAGAGGTATCTTAACTCTCATGAAGTAAAAATATTGATCATACCAAGCTTTCAAGCCAATGGTTTAGATAGTGAGGTTAAAATTATGAAACTCTTTGCGCCTGGGCTATACACGGTACACTATATTGGTTCGGTTGATTTCCCAGCCAGTGTTTACAACAGTCATTTTGGGTCAATTGAAATGAAAATATAATTCAAAAAAAAAAAAGTGCTAGCAGCTTTATTTTTATAACTCGATAAATGTATACTTGGTATAACATTTCATAGAGTACATATAAAATTAGACAATTTTATTATTTTATTTTTCGTTTTCATTTTGTTATAAAAAGGTATCCCAAGCTCCTACACCAGAACCATACCACTTTGTGCGGCGGCCCTGCGAATGTCAGCGTACTTTTTCGGAAGCCAAAAAAGCAGTACTCTTTTGTCTGGGTCAAACCATGGCAAGTCAATGCACGAAAAACTTCCTTTCGGATGAATTTCCCTGTTCAAACGTGCTCATGACAGTGTCCGGAGACATGGGAAAAAAGGGGAAAATGTAAAAAAAAAAGAAAGTGAATCCAAACTTTCCACACCAGAACCATACCACTTTGCGCAGCGGTCCTGCGAATGTCAACGTACTTTTTCGGAAGCCAAAAAAGCAGTACTCTTTGTCTGGGTCAAACCATGGCAAGTCAATGCACGAAAAACCTCCTTTCGGAAGAATTTCCCTGTTCAAACGTGCTCATGACAGTGTTTGAAAGCTTGAACTGAAGAAAAAAAAAAAAAAAAAGAGGAAAGAAAGACAGAAAAAAGAGGCCTTTAAATAGTTTTTGATGCCCAGCCTTTTTGGTCAGGTGAGCATGAAAAGTCACTTCAAAATCAAGTGACGGGGTTTTCAAAAAATTTCTCCAATACCTGAAATAGGAAAGCGGACTGTTTTTCAACACCAGCTTGAGAGTGGCAAATACCTAATTTGAAATATAAAAAAAAAATCGATTTAATACTGTACATACAACTTCTTCTCTTTAAACAAATAAAATGTCTTTTCACTAGTTATAATATACTCTGTCGTCTATGACTTGAGTGTCTATCAGTAATTTAAAGCCTTAACTATTATTATTAAAAAAAAATGGCTTACTTTTGTTTATATTTTACATGATCCTTCTTGGTCGAATCTTGTCTATATTAAATACAGTTTACATGCTTTAATTACCTGGAAAGATAAACCAAAAAGCAACTTCTGTTAAAGAAACATCATGCTTATAAACAAAAAGATAATTGGGTACAAAAAACGAAGCGGTAATTTAACAAGAAAAATCAACACAAATTCAAGCATGTGCGTGTTTTTTTTTTTTTTTTTTTTTTTACAAAAAAGCAATGTATTCCTATAAATTGAAATGTGTATTATATACACCAGAACCGATAGAATTACCTAAAGACTTTTTTGGAACGTTTCCCAAGATTAATTTAGACTCTAGTAAATACCTTGGCAATTATAAGCATGCAAACAACAAGTCGAGTAAAATCAGACGAAGATCGTCTGTAGCCCAAAAGAACAACGGACTTGTTAAAAATATACCTCCTACTCCTATCCATACAACCCAATCTCATTCAAGTCATGGTCTAGAAGATCAAGTTGATTTTCGTTTAGGTCCTTTAGAAATACACGAAACCAATATCATTCCAACCAGTAAAAAAAAGAAGCGAATGGACGAAAAGACGCACCAGTTAGGTTACGGACTTTTACACTTGTATAGAAGTCCTGAAGCTGTACCAGAACAGCAAGAGCTCATACCAAACGACACGAATGAAGAACACGAGACAGTCCTTTGTATTTTGGCTGTACCTTCTTACCTAACATATAAAGATTTTACAGACTTTTTAGGTGCCGCTAATGCCAGTATTACACATTATAGATTTATCAGGTAAAAAAAAAAAAAAGAGAGTTTTTTAAGGTGAATCTTTTTTGTTATTAATTAACATTGGGTCGTAGAGATTATTCGCCCAATAAATATACAGTATTATTAAAGTTTAAAAATCCACAATCAGCATTTGCATTTCATCAAAAGTTTAATGGTAGAAGATTTAATATGACAGAGGTAAAAGAAATATATACATGCATGATGTTAATCTATACTCATTACAACAAACCAAAAAAAAAAAGCCAGAAATTAGTCATGTTGTGTATATTCAATCCAACACAATTGAAACTGTTTTGATTCCAGAAAACTCTTACCCTTATTTAAACGAGACATTGGCACAGGATTTATTACATAAACAAGTCATGGCCGAATTACCCACATGTCCAGTTTGTCTAGAGCGTATGGATTCAAGCATTACAGGTTTATTAGGTATCCAATGCCGCCATACATCCCAATGCTACTGTCTACAAAAATGGGGAGAGAATCGATGCCCAGTATGCGAATACTCACAAAAGCCAGTACTGTCATCCAAGCGCATCATAAAGGAAGAAGCTGTTTATGAATGTTTTGAATGTACATCTACAGAGAGTGTCTGGATCTGTATGATTTGTGGACACATTGGATGCGGAAGATACCAAGAAGCACACGCATACGATCATTATATGAGCACAAATCATTTATACGCTTTAGAGATTGAGACACAAAGAGTATGGGATTACTTGGGTGATGGGTATGTCCATAAATTGATACAAAATACAGTGGATGGTGCCATTGTTGAGTTACCACCATTGAATTATGCAGGTGCAGGCAATAGCAACACAAATAATCGAAATCAACCTGCAAAATTAGATACAATTTCTGTAGATTATTCGTACATGTTGTCATCTCAATTAGATTCACAGAGAATGTATTACGAAGAACAATTGGATCGATTGACACATCAATTATCTGATTTAACAAGTCAAGTAAAGACGATATCAAATGAATTAAGTAATGCCAGTACAGAACAATCCTTATTGATAGATCAAGGAAAATCGTTGGATTTTTCTATCATTGAAATACAAAAAGAAAAGGAAAAGGCTGAAAAGAGAGCAAACACATTGAAAGATAAATATGAAGTCATGCAAAAAAATTTAAATGAAGAAAAAATTGTAAGTTAAACAAAACTTATAACTTTCATCTTTGAACTGATCATTTCCCCCCCCCCCCCCTTTTTTTTTTTTAGTTGACAAAATCATTGATTAGAAATAATGATTTATTAAAGAAGGAGGCACAAGATAAAGATTCAACTTTAAAAGTATTAAGTGATCAAGTTCGAGATTTAATGAGCTTTTTAGAATCCAAAAAATGAAATAAAAAGTTTGTTGTTTATACATCTTAGTTATACACCTAAAACACCCACCAGAAATGTTTTTAAGGAGGGTTTTTTTAAAGACCAGAAAGGGCTAAATTCTCAACAAGGACGTATACAGAATTAAAAAGCAGTGATATTTAATGTTTATTATGAATGTATAATATCAAACAAATTTTTGAGTTGCACGAATAGCATTTGCATTAATTTAACAGTGATAACTTCTAATGAGTTTATCAATTCTAAAAAAAAAAGAATTTTGTTAATTACAAAAATAAGAATTATCTTTTTTTTCGAATCACTTACTCATTGAGACGATTAATTATGTCTTTAGGAATTGAGAATTGAATTAGAGCTGTAAAACCGAGAAGAACTTGGGACATATCTTCCAAATTATTAGTTTTCTATCACAAAAAAAAAAAAAAAAAAAAAAAAAAACATTAGTATCTAAACAAAATAAAATAAATAAATAAAATATACCGGAGAAGATGTTTTAATTTTGAGCAAGCAATCCATTATATTTAACATTAATTCAGGAATATTCTTCTTGATGAGTTCATCCAAGCCATTGAATTGCTCTGAAAGTAATCGCAAGTGTTCAAAATCCCCACCTATAGGAATTATGTTTACTTGTTGTATCAATTGAAGTGCTTTATCGTATTGTCCGGCATCATAAGCGACTCTGAATTGAAGTAATTGAATTAAGATATGCGCAGTTGTCTTTTTATTTTCATCGATGAGAGGACTGATATATTGATTATCTTCATAATACTGTACTGTTTCTAAAGCAAACTGAATAATTTCTGTGTTCGAGTTTAAAGAGAGTGAAGGATTGGTAGATCTAAATGATTGCGTTTGATATAATGCATCACTTAACTCCTTTGCTACTACAAACATCATTTCGTTGTAATCCTATATTTTTAAAAGAAAAAAAAAATTAGATTTTGCTTACAATCAATTCAAATTTTTTTTTTTTACTCACTTTAGATAAGCTATAAGTATATGCAGCGTCCATACGACGACCTGTTAAATAAAACTTTCGGGCAATAGGTTCAATGATTTGCTTTGCAAATTCGGTTTCTTGATTTATATTTAACAATTCTTTTTGTTTATCAATGGGTCCAGGCTTTAAAAGAGAGAGAGAGTTAGTAAGATGCTTTTGATTCATATGTTTATTACTTACAATTCGTTCTTGACCATTTGCTACACCAAGAATATGTTTGTAGTCTTTACTGCTTTGAATGAATTCGCAAACATAATCTTTTGCGATTTGAACCATTGTGTCATCAGGATATCCTTGTTTTGGTGAGTATAGAGATAAAATATATAAATATTGAAGTGCTTCATTTGGTTTGTTAGAAAGATAAACCTTGATGAATCGATAAAGAAGGCGAGGGAAATTTAATGTAACACGATTTTCCACATTGGTAATTACTACAAAGAAAAAACGCATGAATAAAAAGTGATTCATACATATATATATATATATATAACTTACATATAGTGTACGAGTTGTGTTTGTCAGGTTGACAAATATTTAATAAACCGCAATAAACTAAAAGAATAGCAAAATGGATGGCTTCAGGCTGAAGTTTGTTTTGTTTATAAAGGTAATCAATTGCTTCTTCAAATTGATGTGTCAACAATAAAACATTGAAATAGATGTAGGGGTTGGTTTGATCTTTATCAAAGTATTTACTACCAAGTGCTGTAATTGACTTTTGAAGGTCTTCAAGTCGATAACGTTCAGATGAATATCTCTCCGTTTCTGTTACTTCTCTTATCAACATGAGCTAATAAAAAAAAGACGATAAATACACATTATGCTATCAAGTTTTTATATGCGAATATGTACCTGCAACCAAATGTAGTCTTCTGTAGTTTTAATCACATCGGGGAAATGCTTTCTATGTAATTCGCATCGACCCATTATTTTGTAAATTATCAATTTGTATGGATCAGCATCATTTTCGTAGAGTCGTATATAATCAGCTAAAATGGCTTTTCGTGTTAATTCTGATACACTAATTTGTTCATTAGTTTTCGAAGAGATTAAAGATAGAATTCTAATAATTATTGTTTTTTTTCTTACTTGTGATGCTCTGCAGTGATATATTCTTGGAAGTATATAGCAAACTTTCTATCCGAAGCAAACATTTCACCATTGGAATCAATGAATTTGGTAGCAAGATCTAAATTACCACTACGTAACAAATGATAGATAAACACCCAGATGGGTAAACCATCTACAACTTCTGTTCGACTATCTGGTGTTGTTTTGAATACAAGGTCAATGTATGCACGTAATCGATGAGTAAATGATGGGATACCACCGACTTTAATTTTATCGGCATTCTTGTTCAAAACATCATTTATATGTTGTGAATACCTAAATGAATTGAATAAGTTTAAACCTAGTGTGCATATGCTAGATTAAATATTAACGTACTGTTGTTCCAGCCAAGATTTAGAGGCATGAATTAATCCACGACGTGTGTTGGTAGCGATGGCACTATAATAAGATTTTGTTGTATAATCTCTAAGAAATCGACCTTCTAAACGTCCGTAGATACCGGATTTATTAATTAAATGGTTTAAGATGCTCCATGCATCATTAGCACCATCTTGAGACTTTTTTTTTTTTATCAAAAATTAGTTTCGTTTTTTTTTTCTTCTTCCTTAAAAACTAAGCAACTTACTCTCTTTAAATCTGACAAGTTACGAATACTTGAAAGGTTTTTCAGCAAGTCATAATCTGCATCTACCAAACGATTTTCGTTTAATGCAGTAACAACCTTTGCATAATCATTGACTCTCTACAGAATTAAAAGTTATTTAGTCAAACATAATAAAGTTCAGAAAAAGAAAGGCTTACATTAACGCCAGAAATAACAGTTTCCTTTTCATATTCTTGCAAATCTGCCATATTTTCATCTTTTTCTTTACGTCCTCTTTCCCTTGTTTCAATAAATTCGGCGTGTTTTTGTTTGAAAATAGCCATCAGTCTATCATTACTCTATAAGTTGTGTTTGTTAGTTTCAATTGGGTTAATACAGATATTAATAATTTACGAATTCTCTATTGTCTTCTATATTTTCGATATTATTTCTTTCGTAGGCTTCACTGTTGATTTCCTATAAAAATATTTACATTTTTTTTTTTTTTAGAAACTAGAGTTTTAAAAAAAAAAGGGCAGCGGTTGTCAGCTTACTCTAATATCTGTCTCAACTTCTCTTTGTCCAGTTTCAAAGGTACGACTTGTGTCTACTGAAGCACGATCTGTGTTAATACCTTGACTTGCTAAGAAGTAGTGTCTATTAAAAAAAAACAAGGAATAAGTTACGATGAATAAAACAATTGTTTCTGTTTTTTTTTACGCTTTAGCATGAAGTTCTTGTATTGTCTTGGTTCTCTTTTTATTCGGTTCAGCTTCAACTAACTGTTCAACACTTTTTCGAATTCTCAAGTTGCCGCCCTCAATATCTGAGAGGGTCAGTTGTGCCTGTTTTAGGATTTGATTAAGTCTCTCGGACGACATGGCGAAAAGATACAGAAAGAGCTGGATAAAAAAAAAAAAAAATAGAAAAACACGTCTTTTTGAATGAGCTTAGGAATATCGAAACCAGCAAAGTTCGCGGCTTAGCAGTCACCTGTTTTTCAATTGTATGAATGTGATGTTGACCTTTATAGAAGTATATTAAAACAATTGTATTTAGAGAAATGTAAAAATAGGTATGCTAAGGTTGTGGGTTTTATTACTATATGGGCATTTAAATATTTCAAAAAAAAAATTCTATTGAAAATCTAGCAAAGTTATTATAAATTTACAATACTCTATACAAGTGAACTTGCTTGATTTCCTCTAATTCATCATCATTCAATTCTTGGAACCAACCTCCATCATAGTTGAGCTTAACTTCCTTTACCCAACCCTTCATTAATTTGTTAGCAGATAATCCAGCTTCTTTTAATTGATCCTGTAAAGCAGGGAGTGTAACTAATAATAATCCAGACTTCTTTTTGGTTTCAGCACGAACGAACTTCCAGATTTGTTGTTGCATAGGAAGGTCATTGAAGAATTGGAAAACGTTGTTCATGATCACAACATCTGCTTCCTTGGATAATAATTCAGGCATGGTTTGGATATCTTTACACATTACTTGAATACGATCTTCCATTTTGTATTGTTTAATCATATCTTTTTGTAATTTAGTGAACCATTCATTGATTTCAACACCAATAAGTTTACGAGCACGAGTGAACAAATGACCCTAAGTAAAAAGAAGGTGTTTAACAACACATACATTTAGTATTATATATCTTACTTACAGCATACAAAACAGCTCCTAATCTTGATCCAACATCAACAATTACTTTATCCTTGACTTGATCAGCTAAAGCGACTTGATACAAGAATTGCAATTGCAAAACGGATGCAGAATGGGAAATAAAGTCTAAGAAAGAAATATTGAGTATCCAGATTAAAATTGCATATATCCAGAAATCACTTACTCAAAGGTGCACACTTTTTGGATTTACAATCTAAACAATAGTTACGAGACATCTTTCCTTCGTCACAAAGATCATCCACATCCTCTTCAGAATACAAAAATCCATCGACGTGAACTGTATTTTGTTCAGTGAAACCCTTGAACTATGCTATTTTAATATGTGCTTTATAAAAAAAAATTGTATTCTCTCTAACTTACGTCAGGTGTGTTTGGAATCGTAGTCTTTTCTCCTGGTGCTTCAGCAGAGATAGGTACACGAGTACGAAGATCTTTAATCATTCTACCTAATCTCATCATTTTAGCATCGCTCACAGGTTGATAGCTACCGTTATGTTCTTCAGTATCCATATCTTCAGTTTCGTCGCCATGGTGATTGTGAATTTGGCCGTGGTATTCCTCTAAAACGCATGTCAAAAAGAAGATCTATTTTATATATATTTGTTATTGCAACTTACGAAGTGCTGTTTGGACGAACTGTTCAAAGCTATGAAATTGAGAATCGTCAAGCTCTGACATGAGGTTGATAAACTTCTCCTTGGAAGCTTCGAGGACATCGACTTGAGGTGCTTCACTCATAATATGTGTTTTCTATAAAGTGTAAATAAAAAAAAAGAAAAAAAAAATTATTCTGTGGCTTTAAAAAGCATCAAATTAGTTTTTTTGAAACTCATTGCATTGAACCCTCTCTCTTTGTTTACTTTGTGTATGAATGATATGATCTACCTCTCTTTATTTTAGATGTATTTACGAAATTTTCCTTTCATTATACTCATATCAGAAAGTGATATATTCTCAATGTGTTCAATTTACAAGTAATGCTTGTAAAATAAAAAGAAATTTATCAAGAATTCAACTCATTTATGTTTCTCATCAAATGATATTAATTCTCTAGTTTCTTTCTTTTCTTTCAATGTTTTCTTGCTTTTCATCTTTTCGTAAACAAAAAATGAGGTCATGTACAATTTGTTTAGAAAACCTTGCTACGCTAGACTACTATTCACCTGGCAAGTCGTCTACCTGTAAACACGTAACTTGTAAAAACTGTCTTGGTCAATATTTAAAAGAGAGCTTGAATAATTGGCATCAAAGAAGCTATGAAACAGTGCGATGTCCTGAATACAATTGTTCTGGAGAGATAACAACTTTCAATATTATTGATAAAATATTTTCAAAAGAAGAAGCAGAAAGATGGCGGAAAACTGTGGCCAAAAGAACGGGTATTATCATTAAGGTTTGGTTTTAAGTCTAAATAAAAATAAAAGAAACACTTACAAAAAAAAAAAAAAAAAAAAGCTTTTTTGTCCTTTGAAGAACTGTAGAACAATCTTTGAAGGAGACGAAAGTCTGAAAACTCAATGTACTTTTATTATTTGTAAACGATGTAAAGGAGAATTTTGTTCTGCTTGCCAAAGCAAATGGCATGGAGGTATTTGATATCTTAATTTATATATTTTTAAATTTTAGTACTCATATTTTTTTATTTTATTTCTTGAGTTGATAGATAAACCCAAAAATATCACTGACGATAAACTTAATGAACAATTAACATTACAAAAAGCAAAAGAGAGTAATTGGGCCCGCTGTCCAAAATGTGGTATCCTGGTAGAAAAAGCAGTAAGTATATATATCATTTTAGTGAGTTTCTATCACAATTTTGATAAATATTTAGGATGGATGTGTGCATATCAGATGTTATTGCGGAGCATATTTGTAAGTTTGATCTTCGATTTAGTTTAGACACATAAAATCAACATTTTTTTATACATAGTTGTTACAGATGTTGCCGATTATATACGATTTGTAAAGATATGTGCTCAAGTCTTAGTCTAACTGCACTCAATAAGTTACGTAATGATAGTTTAAATAAATGATTTTTTCCTTCTATTGCTAAATTAATGGTTTTATCTTAATTAATACAATATATGTTAAAGTTTGTGTGTGCAAGTTTATTTGTACAGCAACACGAATAGTTATTAAGAAGGAAACTAAAAGGAAACGGACGAGTCAACTCATATTTATTATAAAGAAGAGAGCAAGGATATCATTAATGTGGTTTCTTTTACACACTTTTTTTAAATTCTTTGATATATACAGAATTGGTTGCACGGCAGAGTATTGGCAGCTCATAGAATATGTTACCATTTCTTGAACTCCAAGAAAATCCGCTGGAACTGCATCAAATATGCTTGAACTCCAAGAAAATCCGCTGGAACTGCATCAAATATGCTTGAACTCCAAGAAAATCCGCTGGAACTCCAAGAAAATCCGCTGGAACTCCATCAAATATGCTGGAACTCCAAGAAAATCCGCTGGAACTCCATCAAATATGCTGGAACTCCAAGAAAATCCACTGGAACTCCATCAAATATGCTTGAGCTCCAAGAAAATCCGCTTGAACTCCATCAAATATGCTTGAACTCCAAGAAAATCCGCTGGAACTCCAAGAAAATCCGCTGGAACTCCAAGAAAATCCGCTGGAACTCCATCAAATATGCTGGAACTCCAAGAAAATCCGCTGGAACTCCATCAAATATGCTGGAACTCCAAGAAAATCCACTGGAACTCCATCAAATATGCTTGAGCTCCAAGAAAATCCGCTTGAACTCCATCAAATATGCTTGAGCTCCAAGAAAATCCGCTTGAACTCCATCAAATATGCTTGAACTCCAAGAAAATCCGCTGGAACTCCAAGAAAATCCGCTGGAACTCCAAGAAAATCCGCTGGAACTCCATCAAATATGCTGGAACTCCAAGAAAATCCGCTGGAACTCCATCAAATATGCTGGAACTCCAAGAAAATCCGCTTGAACTCCATCAAATATGCTTGAGCTCCAAGAAAATCCGCTTGAACTCCATCAAATATGCTTGAACTCCAAGAAAATCCGCTGGAACTCCAAGAAAACCCGCTGGAACTCCAAGAAAATCCGCTGGAACTCCATCAAATATGCTGGAACTCCAAGAAAATCCACTGGAACTCCATCAAATATGCTTGAGCTCCAAGAAAATCCGCTTGAACTCCATCAAATATGCTTGAGCTCCAAGAAAATCCGCTTGAACTCCATCAAATATGCTTGAACTCCAAGAAAATCCGCTGGAACTCCAAGAAAATCCGCTGGAACTCCAAGAAAATCCGCTGGAACTCCATCAAATATGCTGGAACTCCAAGAAAATCCGCTGGAACTCCATCAAATATGCTGGAACTCCAAGAAAATCCGCTTGAACTCCATCAAATATGCTTGAACTCCATCAAATATGCTTGAGCTCCAAGAAAATCCGCTTGAACTCCATCAAATATGCTTGAGCTCCAAGAAAATCCGCTTGAACTCCATCAAATATGCTTGAACTCCAAGAAAATCCGCTGGAACTCCAAGAAAACCCGCTGGAACTCCAAGAAAATCCGCTGGAACTCCATCAAATATGCTGGAACTCCAAGAAAATCCGCTGGAACTCCATCAAATATGCTGGAACTCCAAGAAAATCCACTGGAACTCCATCAAATATGCTTGAGCTCCAAGAAAATCCGCTTGAACTCCATCAAATATGCTTGAGCTCCAAGAAAATCCGCTTGAACTCCATCAAATATGCTTGAACTCCATCAAATATGCTTGAGCTCCAAGAAAATCCGCTTGAACTCCATCAAATATGCTGGAACTCCAAGAAAATCCGCTTGAACTCCATCAAATATGCTTGAACTCCATCAAATATGCTTGAGCTCCAAGAAAATCCGCTTGAACTCCATCAAATATGCTTGAGCTCCAAGAAAATCCGCTTGAACTCCATCAAATATGCTTGAACTCCAAGAAAATCCGCTGGAACTCCAAGAAAATCCGCTGGAACTCCAAGAAAATCCGCTGGAACTCCATCAAATATGCTGGAACTCCAAGAAAATCCGCTGGAACTCCATCAAATATGCTGGAACTCCAAGAAAATCCGCTTGAACTCCATCAAATATGCTTGAGCTCCAAGAAAATCCGCTTGAACTCCATCAAATATGCTTGAACTCCAAGAAAATCCGCTGGAACTCCAAGAAAACCCGCTGGAACTCCAAGAAAATCCGCTGGAACTCCATCAAATATGCTGGAACTCCAAGAAAATCCACTGGAACTCCATCAAATATGCTTGAGCTCCAAGAAAATCCGCTTGAACTCCATCAAATATGCTTGAACTCCAAGAAAATCCGCTGGAACTCCAAGAAAATCCGCTGGAACTCCATCAAATATGCTGGAACTCCAAGAAACCGTATGCTGTAAAACAATCAACCACGTCCAGCATCGTGTCCTTATTGATAATATGTATACGCAATAGAATACTGTCAAACATCTGATAAAAGCGAAATAATCCCCCCCCCCCCATAACACAGCAAATACTTGATTTAAAAAAACTGATGATAACAATATTTAAAATAGTAATCTTTACTTTTCTTTACATCTTGCCCTTTGTTTTGACATTTTCTCTTTAACTTCTTGTCTTTTCACTATGTTTTATTTTAAAACTTTATTATTTCGTTTTTCTTAGGGACAACAGTTTGACCCGTACAGCGTTCCTATATTCCCTAAGAAGGCCGTTTTTTTATGCACGACAAATTGTCGTGTCAAAATTTATTTTAACAGTCTATGTGTTACAATTTATGAAAATTTGCTTTGAAACTTAAAAGTATTTAGTGTTGCACATATTATCGTAGTAAGAGTTAAGAATACACTCAAGTGCATTTTCAGAATTAAAACTTAATTGAATGTTCAAGTGAAACATTACCGCTAACTTGATCGCCTTTGAAAAAAAAAACATTTCGATTAAAAAGATTAAACGACTAAAGGCTTTAGGTTGTTTTATTATAAGCTAGCATTGTTAAAATGGCAATCAATATGACTACTTATTTTTTTAATTGTCGAAGTGTATCCTGTGCCCTTTCGTTACTTATTTATAATATTTTACTGATTTTGTAAATTTTATAATAAATTCATAAGGATAATAACTGGGGCGTTAGGCCTTTCACTTGGGTACCAAGTACCTCTCGTCCATCTACTTTTAATTTCGACATCATCAATAGAAGGTGATTGTCTGTATAATGCACTCTTCTTCTTCTTGTTTCTAGCATCTGTCTCCAAAAGCCTTAGGCAGGGTGGACGCATTTTGACCGCATGATACTAATATTAATTATGGAATTTTTAATTTTTTATACCTTCATAAACTTTTTCAAAGACTTATCTTCACGTAGTTCAGCCGAGGTATTTTTTTTTCTTAAATTGCTAAAGAAAAGAAGATTGATGCGTTATCAGCAGACTGGAGTTAAATGTTACGAGATGAAAATATTTAGATATATATACGAATTATTTTTTGAATGAATGAGTTAACTTCATAATTGACTTACACAACACTTCTTTTTAAAAGAGTTTACAAACTAAAGTGTTAAAAATGAAATGTGCTAATAAAAAACCGTAGATATAACAAAATTTACGATAAGAACGTCTAGTGATGTTTGTTTGGAAAATATTCAAAGTTATTGCAGGTAGTCTATATTCGAAGCTAAGAAAAACGATCTCATCTAACGCAAAGAGTAGAAAGGTAATTATTTGACCTAAGTCCTTAAAAATTACATCTAGAACGACGGTTAGTTAGATTCCTTGACCAATAGCTTCAAGCATCTTCAAACTAGTAATAAGAAAAAAAGAATATGTTTAAAAGAAATTACATAGACACGCAAAAAAAGCAAAAACTGGTTTTTTGATTTTGGAACATAGTAGTGGGACACTATATATGCTATCAAACACAAATTATGAACAGTATCAATGTAGAATATGTTGTATATATACTGTTTGTAATGAAAGTACAAAAAAAAAAAAATCAGGGGGAAAAAAACCAATTACTTTTTATTTTAAATAGACGAAAAAAAAAAAGGAAAAGGAATTGAAAAAAAAAATATTATGTTAACTCAAACAGGGCAAGAAAAGAAATCATCTAAAAGAGCAAAGACGAAACAGCAAGAGACAGCAGAACGTTAAAAGAGCCTTCTTTCAGAATAAAAACCATCTTTCCGGAGAAACGCAAAACGGGCTGGAAAAAAAAGAGATAAAATTCAAAAAGATAAAATATATTGACCATGACCAACATAAAACAAGTTATTTCTTGGAATATAATACTTGGAAGTGAAAAAAAACCTGGATTACCAGTATCCAGTCTATGACCAGATTGAATAGCGCCCCCCAAAGAGACGGTTATAACTTCTTGCTTAAGAAGAGAGATACGTTCCTAGTCCATAACTAGAATTAACGGCGAGCCACAGAGACCCGGAATAGACCTTGAGATTACAAGGTTGAAAATACCACATGAGTATGAAACGCTGTACTTGACGAGCGTGATTTGAGTTTTGAATTTTTTTTGCAGCAAGTTTTTGTCGGTTGTTTTATAAGGTGCCTTATTTTTTTTTTTGAAAAAGTTATTTGAGAGTTTTGTCGAGAAGGTCACCAATGATTTTTTTTTTGAGCGTGCCTTTTTAATGCGATATAAAACCATGAATTGAAACTAGAAAGTAAACATCAAATCGAGGACAGAAAAGATGAGAGACACAACGTAGAGACGAAAGCAAAGGAGATAGAGCGAAAAAAAAAGAACCAGAGTTAAACATAAGTATCAACCACAAAAAAAAAAGGACACTTTTAATGGTTTTGTAGAGAGTTTCAGCCTTTTCCGAAGAGGAAAAGTTACCGGGGACACCACTGGGAGGTACACTCAATTGATCCCCGTTTATGTAGGTATATCACAGAAAAAATAAAATATATGTAGAATGAATGAAAAAGAAAAAAAAAACAACGGGCTATTTATATTAAAATTGTTTATAATTATAATATAATAAATATTAGTGTGTGAATATTTTATGCAAGGAGAAGAAAAAAAAAAAGATTTAATTTATGCCGAAACAAATATCAGGTGTCATAAAATTAAAGAAAACGCCATCTCACTTTTTTATTGATTCCAATTTTTCTTTAAAAGTGATCTCGACTAATTTCTTTGTAAAGTCGTCAAAGACAGAGTCTTGAGATCTTATTAAATCTAGATCTTTTTCAGGTGTTTTTGAGCAATCCAGTTTTTTTATGATCTCTCTCAACTGTGGGTATTCAAGGAATTCATGAATCTCCTTTGAATACATTAATTTCTTTAGATCATCTGGGGTTAATCTACTTGGTTCTTCTTCATCAGGTGCTCCAATTGGCGTAATCTCTTTCCTTGTGGGTACTAGAACATGTAAATATTTTCTGTTTTTAGTTTATGGGAAAAATAATATGGTGTATAAACAACATTTTTTTTTTTTTTACCTTGATTCTTATTAGTTGGTTCAGAAACTTCACACGGAATTTCTAAAAATAATCTCGTCATAAGTAAATGTATACTTGTTATATACAACTTTTCTTACCTTTGTGTTGCTTAAAGCAAACTAAGGAGCAACTAGTGTAAGATAATATGCATTAGTATTACTATACCGTACCCTACTTTTTTTTTTTGGGAGTCCCCTTAAAAAAAAATGAAACTTTACTATGGCAATCTACATTTAGGACATTTGTATTTCGATTCCTCCTTTTCACAAATCTTGCAAAGCACCATTGTGTTGAATGTTAAACAGTTCAAGAATAAAATATAAGCAAAGCCACGGTTTCCTTATTTTATTTTTATTTTCGTTTTACTTTTTATTTTTTTTTATTTTTTTTACTATTCTTTTAATTCTTGTTATCAACTTGAAAAAGATTGTGTTTATTAAGTAATAGTTTACCAGTAGTATTGTACTGTTTTGTTTATTTATAATTTCGTTTAAATTTTATAACCCAAGTATGAGTTGTTTGCTTATGCATTGAATCCGCTGACATAAACTCGTTGTATTCGAGTTTTAGTCGTGACCTGCTTTCCTTTAGTAATGAACACGACTACATACACTCTATGGTCGTGTTCCCCTTATTATGTTTGGATAACTTTTGGTCTTTATTTAATTAAGAGAATACTAAGGATAAAATGAGTTTACTTAGACGGTTTAAAGCTACCGACTTGTTTGAATTCAACAACATGTAAGACTACAGTTTTTTTTTTAAAAAAAAAGATAAACAACTCAATCTATTGCGCGCTTTTATCCCATAGTAATCTCGATCCTTTGACGGAAACAGTAAGAGTCAATAGTAAATGTCGTTAAACGATTGCTTACTGAATGTTTAATTTTTTTTTAAAAAAAAAGTACAATATCTCATTTTATCTTCAATACCTTGCACGCTGGCCTGATTTATTCAGTGTTCAAGTCTCACCTCATAACCGTTTAATGGGTTATGGTATGTTTTTATTATATCATTATATCATACGATTTTATATCTAAAGTTCTCTTATTTAGTTATGGGCAAGACTGAAGGTACAGGTAAGAATTGGCATGGTCACGTTACAGCCATTACTGTTGCACCCGAGTACCGTAGACTGGGACTTGCAGACGGTATGATGAATTTGTTGGAAGAAGTATCGGAAAAGGCATATAACGGATGGTTTGTCGATCTTTATGTCCGAGTATCAAATTCAGTGGCCATAGACATGTACCGCAAGTTTGGTTATTCGGTTTATCGAACGGTACGAAATTATTATGCAGGACAATCAAATGAAGATGCTTATGGTAAAAAGAAAAAGAGAGATGGTGATATAATCTGTATCTAAATTGAAATTTTCTTCCTTTTTAGATATGCGGAAAGCATTACCAAGAGATACAAAACTAGAAACGATTAGAGAAAATGGAGAAAAAGTCTTTATTAATCCAGAGGATTTAGATTCTTGGCGTTAAAAAAAAAATAAATAAAGTTTTATTTATAAATCAATGAACGACGTTTGAATGCACCCGCCATAGTTTTTTTACCACCATTTGTAGTATTCGTTGTTGTACCATCATTTACTTTAATATCATCTTTTTGACGCATCATTAATAAACCTCCAGCTGCTTCACCAGCATGTGCTCCTCTTGCATTAGCAAATTTAGGTTTTCCGTCGATACCACGTACAGTTTGTCCTTCCTTTGGTGGTACTCGCATTGATTCATGAGACCCCGTTCTAACTTTAATTTGAGGTGATATTTTGACTTTTCTAGTATCCTCTTTGATTTTTTCAACGGGTATATTAGGTGGTAATAAACCAACATAATCACCCTGAGATTTTGTATTACGTTGTCTATAAGATTCAGAAGGTGGTTTCTTTGTATATTCAGCACGTTGTTGTTCTTTAGAATATTTTTGAATGGGTGATTTGATTTTTTTTGCAATCAATTGAATTTGTTCTGGCGCTACAGGTTTATTCATTGATTCGGCTCTTTTACGTGTTCTACTGCTTGCAGGTTTATCATCTTGACGATAGAAAATATTTTAGATTTTGGATGTGGCATGATAAAAGGTCTATATTGATGTACTTACTTAAATCTATTGTTGCTAAAGACGAAGTAATCCCACTTGCAAAATTCATTTGCCCATCAGGTTTGAAAGGACCTGTAAATGGTTTTTGAGTGATGAATGGATGCTGAAGTGCTTGTTGAGGAGTCCATCTTTTTAAAGGATTTAATTCGAGTACACCGTATAAAAAATCAAGGATACATAGTCTAGCTTTCATTTCTATGTAAAAAAAAAAAGGGGGGAAAATGTATCAAGTAAAAGTTAAATTACATGTATAGGAGATATATCATACCTCTTTGTCTTTCTTCTTCATCTCTTGAAGGGTTGGTGGAACCAGATAAGCGTCTTTTTTCAGACTCTTCTTTAGATAATTGAGGTTTACCATTATTGTACATGAGGATAATATCTTTAAGCACAGTTTGAGGAAAATACTTCTTTCTTGGTAATTCATTCTTATTGGTTTCATGACTGTACTGCTCGCGACTCTTTAATTCGTATTCAAAAGTATCAGAAGTAACCTTCTTATGATTAAAGAATTTCAAGGTGTTTCTTCCTTTTCCTAGCATATCTTTTGAAGGAACACCCAACATTTCAACAATACGAAATAGTTGATTATATTCTGAGCTTCCAGGAAATAAAGGTAAACCAAGAAAGAGTTCTGCTACAATACATCCAAATGACCACATATCGATGGCACCTGTATATCGCATACCTAAAATGACTTCGGGTGATCTATAAAATCTTGATTGAATATAAGTGTATATCCGGTTTGCTTCATGACAAGAAGAACCAAAATCAATGACTTTGATTGTTACGGATTTTTCACTATAATATAGAAATACAATTTAAGTAATATACATATTGTATGTTTGTCAATGATTTTACCTTTCCAAGAGAATGTTTTCAGGTTTTAAATCGCAATGAATAATTTTGGCTTCTTTTAGTAATGAAAGTGTATCCAATATTTGTACTGCAAAAGCTCTAACTTTATCTGGTGAAAATCCTTTATATCGATTATGTCCAATTAAATCATACAGGTTGTAAGAGAGTAATTCGAAGACGAGACATAAATGGTTTTTGTGATGAAAAACATGGTGTAATCGTAAAATATGATGTTTGTCTTCTGGATCCAACTGTAAGTTTAACTGTGTAGTATATTTTCATCATGTCAGCGATACATGAGTACGAATTAAAATAGGGCTTACCTTCTTTAAAATTTCAATTTCCATACAACTTTGAGTTTTGTAAGCGCTCTTGTTTTTAATGACCTTAACAGAGAATAATTCACCTGTCGAAACTCTTTCACACTTTACAACTTGACCAAATGTACCCTGGCCTAATAAATCAATTACCCGGTATCTGATATGACATATGAATAAAACTATCTCTCTCTTTTTTTTTTTCTTAAAATTGTCTTACTGATAATTCGGGTCGTGTCCTAAAATTTCATTTACTTTAAGAATATAGTCAAAATTTTCATTATCATGATCTTCATTTCGGAACGGTTTACTCGGTTTCGTCAAGACTCTCTTTGGTACTTTTTCCTTATCATAACTAAAGTTTGGATTTTTGGCACTAAATGTATCTTTTAAATTTACAGTCATTGAAAGTAATCCATTCTTATTTTTAATCTATTTTTTTTTTATTATATGCAGTAAATAAGAAAGAAATATTCTATATATATTTTGTTTTTACCTTTTGTCTATTCGTTAATAATCGTCTATCTATATCTCTTTGTCGAAAAGAAGTATTACTTGGTGTCACCTTTACAAAACCTTGTGACTTTTTTAATTGGTGATCTAAAGGCCATTGATAACCTAAATTCAATTGAGGACCAATTTCTTCGCAATAATAAGGTGAATTTTCAGGTTTTGTTGCTGGTATATCTTTGACAACATTATTTAAAGGTTTAGTTTGTTTTCGGAGAGATGGTACAGTTCTCTGAATTAAAGAGGCTTGTTGAGCCCTAGCTATTTCTAAGTCTGGTTCATCCCAATCACTATCATCATCGTCCGAGTTATCGTTAAATAGGCTATTTCCTTGATGATATTTTGGATGGGCTTGGTGTGTTGGATTTGAGCCTATTCATTCATACGCTTAGTATATATGTATATTACGAAAATTTTTCTCGTTACCTTGGAAACTAAAGCTACTATTGTTATCAACTGAAGCTAAAGAAAATTGAGAATCACGTAACTTTCTTTGTGATGAACTAGATATATCACTAGTATATGAAATGTCACCAGCTGATAAACTAGCAGAGTACAAATTTTTGTTTCTTTTCGTATTATTCATATCAAAGAGAAAGAAAGAGAGAGAGGGAAAGAAGAAGAAAAATAAAAAAGTTGTGGGAAAAGTACTAGTTTTTAAGGCACATCTTTTTACGGCTTCCTTTAAAAAGTGATTTTTGATTGTTTGTTTTGAGGATTTCCATTTTTGGAATAGGCACTAAACAACTGATTTCACCTTTTCAAATAATTATCCTGCTAACGATGTTAACAGTGATGAAATATAATATCATATTTGGCTCATTGATAAAGATACAAACCATTAGTACAGATATAACTCATAATTGGGATATAGTTTTTAACATAAACTTATGTCAAAGTGTTTGTCACAAACAATGATAAATAAAATGTTTCAAGAAAATGAATGACTAGCCAAGTTATTACCTAAACTCAAGGGATTATACAACATTAAAGCTTAATTCATGTGATTCAGAGAAGCACTTTTTTTTTAATAGTTACAAATTGATCATTTTACTGACAAATTTAAAGAAAAAAAAACATGTAAAAGATAAATCAAGTTAGTGGTGCAACATTGGAATTTATTATTTACAAACATTTAATTATTATTTTATACAGTAGCTATATTTCATTCTTTACATTCAAATAGATTTTATAATGATAAGTCGTCCTTGGCCACTTTTTTAAGAAGAGGCGCACTACTGTATCTACTATTTTGTGTATCAGGTCGAACAATATCTTCAGCTAAACTTTCATTATCTTCAGCATTAAAAGGTACAAGAGCTGGGGCACTTAATCCTGACTGTATATATTCAGGGCGACTAGGTAAGGGTAACACGCTATTTGAGACACGAGATTTTTTACGTTCAGGGTGATGATAATATACTTGATGTATCGCCGAATTAGAAGAATCTGTACGAGAAGATCTTCCTCGAGAAGAACCTGTTCGAGAACTAGCATGATCATCAAGAGTTCCTCTGTTACTGTTTTTGTGAGAGCCTTGTCCCTTTTCAACCGAATCTAAAGTAGCTGCATCGTCATTGATATGTTTCATCTTGAAATCTTCTGCAGGAGTATTACCATTGGTACCATTTGCTGATATGTTCTCTTTCGTAATTGCTCCACGGTGAAATAAGGTGCGTAACGCTTTAATTTTTGGATTTGCTTTACGACCGATAGCGATGGATGCAGCATCATTTTGTGCGATTTTCTTTGAATCTTCCATGAGCTTTTGTTTAGCAAGTTCGTCATGACGTGAAGGTGGTTTGGATGTCATCAGACCTTGAGATGATGCAGTTTGAATTCGTTGTTCTTCTTCTGCTTTATTATCTGCTTCCACTTTGCGTAAAATTTCAGCCAAATGTTGAGCAAGATTACCGCCACCAGAAATTCTGTTGTGCAAGAGATCGGATCTACGACGATTATGGTCAGGTCTCTTGTCTTCACCTTTAATTGGTACCTTGACAGGAAGCCAAAGTTGAGGAAGAACACCTACTAATAACGGATTACCATATCTCTTGAGACCGGCATCTAAAAGACCTGGATTTAATTGCATAGGAGGTTGACGATAATCAGTTGCTCTATCTGGAGTTGCTTCATAGTCATCCTCATCTAACACAACTTTCTTGTGTCTAGGTCGAACAATCACATTTTTGTCTTCAGGTTTTGGTTCAGCTTTTATTTCAGCTTTTAAATTTGCAGCAGAAAATGCAGCTTTCTTCCAACGGTTTCTAGCTGCCATTTTTATTTCATTCTGTTTCTCTTCTTCCTCTTCTTTTGCTTTTGCTACTTCTAAAGCAGCAACATTGTTCTTGGATCGTGTTCTTTCAGTTTCATCACAAGAAGAATAGTCGTCACTATCCGTTTCACTGTCAGATGCGTTAGGTAATTCCTTGTGATTATCGCGAAGAATTTGCATAGGAAGGTTACGACCGTTTTGTCCGTATGCTTTGTTTAACATGAATCTAAAAAGAAATGTGAACCCGATTAATGGGACACAGAGACCTCCCAAGACATATGATTTTTTCAACATAAATAAACCCGTCATTGTCAATTGAAATAATACGAGTGTGAATATAATACGTGGGATCACCATTGTCCACAATTTACCTGCTGCTTCGTAAGGTCTAAAGTATACTACATATACGGTTTTTTTTTTTAGTCATTTGAACAAATTTACTAGATTCTGTGCAATAGTTACCATATAAAAATTGGTACTTGTATACCACATAAGTGAAGCAGAAATAAATGGTGCCAAATAATAAGATTAAAGGGTTGATCAAGGAATATTCAAATACAATGGTGAAAATCAATAAAGGTGCAGGATAACCAATACCGTAGTTAAAAGCCCAAGGAGCGCGGTTTTCAGCATGTTCTCTAGGTGTACTACAGATAAATAAATGATAGAAACCACGAATAATAATTGAACCAAGTAACAGTAAATTCAATGGCATACTAAAATAATAAAATAGTTTTTTTTTTTTTTAGCTTAGTTTATATAAATATATGCATAAGATTCTACTTACATTAAAAATCCTTGTAAAATGGTATAATTAATAAAGAAAGGAGCAAACTATATGTATTAAAAAGATAAGTATCAAATATTTCATTACAAGATCATATTCAACTTACAATTGGAAGTGCATTAGCAACGAATAAAGGAATATCTTGAAGATTTTTCGATAAGTCGGATAATACAGCGATAAGTGTTGCTCCAGCAATAGAATAGAAAATCAAGGTTAAAGAAACTAAAAAGAAATAATATCTATAATGTAATGTTAAAATACTTGTTGATTTCAGGCTTTTGTTATTATTACTTACTTGCTAAGAGTTGATTCTGCAACAGCACTACGTGATCTTAAACCTTGGTAATAACCCATAGCTAAATAAAAAGTTAATAATTTTGTACAGAATACTTTTTTTTTCTTCTCTTTCTTTTAAAAACTTACTATCGAAGAATATAGGCAAAACTGAGGTAAAGATATTAAGAATGACAGTAGGAACAAAAGTTCCTAAAATCAAGTTACCAATTGCACTTTCTTCAAGAGAACGAGCAATATTTGGATCGATTTTAGAAAGAGATTGTACACTGAATATGGAAGAAACGGCTGCAACCGGGAAAAACCAAGTCAAACACAAAAATACAGTGATAGACCAAATGATGATTTCTCTCACAACACGTTCACGGCCACGGATACTAACTTTGTCCCACAGAACATCTCTAGGTTCCCAAGCCATACTGGCACGACAATTAAAAGGTTCGGGATTGACAGCGATTTGAGAAGCAATCACCTAAATAAATAAGTTAGATTTTCCCTTATCTTGAAAAAAAAAATATATATATATATATATATATTTACAGCACTGCTCATATGTTCAAAAGTGACAAAACCAACGTTAGTCATTTCATAATTAGGTGATTTTCTAAGTTCAGCTACAGTTTTATCCAAATCATCAAACAATTTTGTATAGTATTCGATCGCGTCTACTTTTGTACCAAACAAACCAAATAATCCACCAATCCTTACAGTAGGTCTTCTTGTTTTTTGTATTTCCTTTTTTAAACTAAATTTGGGTTCCACCAAACCTTTAAAAAAGGTGGTATTTCCGTTTTTCTTCTTTTTACGTGACTTTGATGCTGTACCAGGTTCATCTTCTTCAGAACTATCGTCAGTACTGCTTGCAGTTCTTTTTTCAGCTAAATCCAATACTTTTTTATACATTTCAACATCATCCAAGATTCTATCTGGGTCATAACCAGGAATTTTACATGGATTTCCCCAATAAGTAGCATAAGCTTCCTCTAAACAAATTAAGGCTTGTGCTCTCTTTTTGATCAAGGTATTTAATCTGTGAACCTCTCGTACAACGTAACAGCTTTCAACGGGACCAATCTCTAAATTTTCGTAATACTCTGACAAAGCTTGATCTGACCTTAGATGTTGTGGAATTCCGGTCACCACAATCGTACGGGAAACGACCATTTTAGCTTGACTTAATAGAAATTTGGATCGAAGGTAAATGTATTCATGATAATTCTTTTTTAAAAAGAAAAAAGTAACAAATGTAAATACATAGGTAAATATCAAATAAGCAATTAATTTACTGTCTCCTTCTTCAAGTACTGAAATGGATATTCGGTCAATACTTGTTACATTCTCAATTTGTGTATAGTCTGCCGTCATCGTCATTGGAATAAATACAATTAATCCAAATATACTACAGATAGCAAAGATTTGAATACCCATTACAATAAATTTTAACATCTAAAGGTTAAACAATTTAGTGATCATGTTACACATAGCAATAAAAAGGTAAAATTTTAAATTACCAGAAGTGCATCTAAACCGACATTTGCCAGCATCTCTTCGTCTCCAATCTTGAGCAATGGAATAATCCAGCCGAAAAATGAACTTGGTAACTCTGGCGGCTTGTGTCTAAAATAGAAATTATACTTAAAATTTTTTGTATATATAAATATTTTTTGTTTTTTTTTTACCGTTTCATATTTTTACGAGGTGCGAATAATACTGGTATTCTATTTTATATATATATATATTAATATTTACATATTGATAACATTGTTTATATATACATGCCTTGTTCTGAAGAAACAAAAGACTAGAAAGATGAGTAACCCAGCACAAAAACAAATCGTAAACTGGGAACCAATAGCTGAAGGATTCTTTGCGGCTTCAATTGCGTTCTCACCATAATCACCGCCAAGAACTGATGTTATGGAGGGTTGTGATGCGGTAGAACTTGAAGTGGTTGAGGATGTTTCTACAGGTGTACTACTGATAAAACTACTGGTAACATTAGATATAATTGATGTTGGAGTGGGTGATATAACTGAACTAATAAATGATGTTGGTATAATACTTTGACTCTCTATAATACTTGTTGCTCCGGATGGAACCGACATTATTTAACCTGTTAAATAAAGTAAAAAGAAAGAAAGCAGAGAGAAAGGAAAAAAAAGAAAAAGAGAGAAGATTTATGATGGTTTGATGGAGTTTTATTTATTTATTTTCTTTCCCGGCATTTTTTTTTTTTTTTTTTGAAAAATATATCGTCATTTACATGTATAAATATAGCTAACTCCCTTATTTCGTAATGAACTCAAGCAGGAATTTTGATCATTTAGGCTTTTCCCCAAATCATGTGAATAATTGATAATTTAATATCTACAGTTTTTTTTTTGCCCATTGTGGCTTTGTCTACTGTAAAGTTTATTTTATCCCTTTTTTCTGTTTAAACGGCTCACACTGGGCTTTAAATGTCAAATGAGTTATTATATGTAGTACAGTGCCCATCTTTAATTTTCAAACAGCGCATATTTATTAGGTCAGATTGCGCACGTGATTTCTCAAACTGCGATAAATAAAAGGAAAAGTTATTTTTGAAGATGTTCAAGGAAATGTTTTTGATGAGAACGGGAATGAAGCAATGGACTAGGATGAGAAAGTTGATCCTCATAATTTGGAGAACCTAACCAACCTAACATGCTATTTGAATAAGCAATTACAGCTGGAAATGGACTTAGACAGTCCGGATTTTGTTGAAAAAATGAAAACAATAGTAGAGAAGAACTTCGAAGAGAAAAAAAAAAAAAACGAAAAGCAATAATGTATTCTGATGACCAAAAAACGTTATTTATATATCTTCACAAGATAAAATTGTTAAACGCAGCTTGAAAGTACGTACAGGGTAAGCGTATTATGCAAGAATGAAGGAAGATCCTAACTGGAATATATACGAAAAGAAAACCAATCAGAGCAGAGTTGATACAGGTCAGCTACAGGAGAAGCATAAAGCTTTTCTTCTTGATTATTTTGATGAGTATCCTTCAGCTCGAGTTAAAGATGCAATTGATGGCCTTACAGAAAACTTCGAAAACTCCTCCTTGAAAGAGACTGTTGTGGGAAAGTGCATTAGAGAGGATTGTAATTTAACAATAAAAAAAAAAGCTACCCGCCATCCACATGCAAGAAACACTGACAATACTCGTTAAGAAAGACACGATTGGGTGAAAACTTGGTTGAAACAGATATGGATTTCAATAGTAATTGTGTCTTTATTGACGAAAGCGCTTTCGACATTAATATGAGGCCACCAACAGCTAGATCTGCTCGAGGTACACCAGTCATAATTACTACGCCAATAACAAGGGATATAAGCCATACGATTCTTGGGGCAATATGTCCTATGGGAGTTGTCAACATGGAGAACAGAGTTCCTTTAAAATCAAAAAGAATAAAAGTTGCAGGAAGCCGCAAAAGAAAAAGCCCAGCAGTAACAGGTGGCACCAATTCAGGTCATTACGTTAGATTTATAAACTTAACGTTGGATGAGATGGACAAGTATCCGGAAATGAAAGGATATTATTTGGTTATGGACAACTCTCCTATGCATGACAAAAAGAGTGGAGAGACTGACAAGATGATTGAAGATAGGGGCTATAAGTGTGTTCATCTCCCGAAGTACCCGCCACGTATTATGTGTCGATCACATCAGGATACCGAACAGATGTCATGGTCTGTAGATTGTAAGTATTGTAGCATATCTGTAGCGAATTAAGAATGAGCTCTACCTTATGTTTTTATCTATTATGACTTACCTTGTGTATCTCCGTTCACATCCCTTAATTTTGCAATTATAGATTTATTGGTCGTGGTATCTCTTTCGCTGAAAGGAATGGATGCGCAACTGGAAAAAGAGATATATATTCTGGTTGCCGACTAGGAGCGGTTTTGCAAGTTGTCCACCATTTTCTACAAAAATTTCATATAGCCAACTGTTTAATTATAAACAGATGCTGAATTTGTCAAAAGCAAGAACAATACCCTCAAGATGTAAAGATATAATAGACTCGATTTTGACTGATTCAGGACTACAGTTACACCCTAGATTGACCATATCTGAGTACGATGTCTTAACAAAAATATCCGAATGTACCAATAAATCCAGCCTCAATACCACTCTCAATGAAATTGATCTTTTCAGTTCTCAAGCTGAATTATCGTTTATAAAGTTGGCGGTTATGAAACTGTATGTATCAGATTGAAAATATTTAATTTTCAATTGACTGATTTATTTGTTTAGATGCTTATTGTATCATGGAGAATTACTTAAAGGATAACACAATGAAGATTGGTACTGTGTGTGTGAATTGGTGCTACCTGTTACTGCTTTTTTCGCTGCTGGGCTTTTTCTTTTTGCGGCTTCCTGCAACTTTTATTCTTTTTGATTTTAGAGGAACTCTGTTCTCCATGTTGACAACTCCCATAGGACATATTGCCCCAAGAATCATATGGTTTATAGCCCTTGTTGTTGGCGTAGTAATTATGACTGGTGTACCTCGAGCAGATCTAGCTGTTGGTGGCCTCATATTAATGTCGAAAGCGCTTTTGTCAACAAAGACACAATTACTATTGAAATCCATATCTGTTTTCAACCAAGCTTTCACCCAATCGTGTCTTTCTTTACGAGTATTGTCAGTGTTTCTTGCATGTGGATGGCGGGCAGCTTTTTTGTTATTGTTAAATTACAATCCTCTCTAATGTACTTTCCCACGACAGTCTCTTTCAAGGAGGAGTTTTCGAAGTTTTCTGTAAGGCTATCAATTGCATCTTTAACTCGAGCTGAAGGATACTCATCAAAATAATCAAGAAGAAAAGCTTTATGCTTCTCCTGTAGCTGACCTGTATCAACTCTGCTCTGATTGGTTTTCTTTTCGTATATATTCCAGTTAGGATCTTCCTTCATTCTTGCATAATACGCTTACCCTGTACGTACTTTCAAGCTGCGTTTAACAATTTTATCTTGTGAAGATATATAAATAGATCAGAAAGTCACAAATTTAATGGTTTCAGTCCTAGTTGGTATGTTGCAACTATGAACTATTGTTGAAGCTTCTCACTAACGGTACTAGTTTGTATGTAGGTAATCATGCCATTAATAATTATATTCCCCAAGATGGTGAATGGCTGGAAGGAAAACGTGCCGATGTTCTTTTAGTCCCGGCTATAAATGTCTCAGAGTCGCTGCCGCCAGTGTTGATTGAAATTCAAAACACAGTTGACAATGCAAAAAATTTCAGACTTCTCTGGCCTTGAATCGTGTCATAGCCTTATTTCTGACTTGAGAAAATTAAATATAACCAAAATTTTCATAAAATTGCGGCCTTAAATCGAACGGCGGGTACTGTACATAGACTCAACAAATACTGCAATCATGTATATGACAAATACGATAATTTCGAACCGATTGCATTTACAATCTGCATCAAAAATATACAAGAGGAAATTTGTAGTATGTTTTCTGGCACTCATAAAGCATCGTATTCAAAGAAGCTTCCAAGCCATTTTTGGGCAAAAGAACATTTGATAATGACTCCTGCAACTATCGCAAACTACATTTATAGCAACGAAAACGACGACGGTGACGGTGACGGTGACGGTGACAGTGATGGTGACAGTGACGGCAATACCAACAGCACTAACACCAACACCAACACCAGCACCAAAACCAACACCAGCAATACCAACAGTCATTTTCTCTCGCCTTTGGTTGCTTTAGGATATGTACTAATGGAGCAGAAATTCTCGTTATTTGGATTACAATACAAAGAGGGCCCAACAGTCATTTTATTATATAAAACTGCTAAAGAGGCTCTTGACCACCAAATCCAAAATCACGAAGCTACTGTCGACACATTGTTGGACGTTGCTACAAAAACTCAAAAGCAATTCAAAAGAATAATTGAAGTAGCAAACGAGGGCGAACCAAACCTTAAAAAAACAGAAGTTTAGCAAGTGCAGATGTGTTGTACACCGAAACATGCTTACACGAATACCAATGACAAAGCTGTGATGATTCCGTTGCAATGCCAACGCCATTAAACCTCCCGCAAACGTTCGATCCCAAAAAAAGACGAGGCACAAACAGCGATATATTATCATCAATGACAACCATTGTCCCACAAAAGGATGATATGAAATATGCCAGGGAATTTAAAGAAGAGAATTTAAAAACCCACAAACGAATGAACTGGAAAGCCTGCTATGATAAAGGGTTGAACGAAGGCTATTTCTTCACATAGAAAAGCCATATAACGATGAAGAGCACATTTTGTCGTATTTGCATTATATCTACTTATATAAGCATAAGTAGATCAGGGATACAAAACTAAACCTGTTATCTCCTCATAATAATATACATGTTTAACATTGTATATCATTATCAATATCTTGAACCTAAAGGATACAATTGACTTCAAATATGATTGCCGGTAGAATATAGATTCCAAAAGATAGTCCTTTTTCAAACACAATCATCAAGATATTCAGGATATATAAAGATGATTATTATTTTAGTTTAGAAGAGTTCTTTTCAGTTTTATTTTATAATAAAAATTACCCAAGTCTTTTCTCATTAAGCCACATTGTCCACACATTTAACGAAGTAAACAAATGATTGCATACCTTTTTCATACATATACATATCTTTATATAAATTATTCCCGTTACTGTCATGTTTTTTTAATAATTTCCTTTCAATTTGAGACTGCAATAGAATGATAACATAAGTAATGAAAAAATCTTAAAAGGACAATGATAAGCTCGCTGAGACTTTTTTAAGAGTTTATTATGATAAAAAGATTATGGGGGTTTTCCATTTTACTTTAGTTATGTTCTTATCTATGTTTTAAGTGAAGAAAATATAATTAAACCTGATGTAGTATTTGCCACTATATAAAGAACAGTTAACTCACAGTATTATTCTTGCTGAAGTTATCGTATGAGATTGATTTAATGCAGTTCAATTATAATTGTACTGTAAACTTTTGCGCCTATATATTTTGATAGTCGCTAACTAATGATCTCCACCATTTTTATTTAAAAGTGTAATCCCGGTCAATTTACAGTGCTTCCACTCTCAATTTACCAACTTTTTGAAGCTAATCAGCTCTTTCGCGAGTCATATTGATGTCAAAACCTGACTCATCTAAAAATACACAATTCTGAAGGCAAAGCATCCCTTTCGCTAACCATTCCTCCACCCAAACAGCGCGCTTTTCGATCACAGCAGGGCTATTTCTCGCAGTAGGATGCCTTGAAATTTTTTTGATAGAAAGGTTGCATTCATTTTTCATAAATTCTGCGACTCTGGATTTTTTTTATCTCAAGATTTTCAAAGCTTTGTGTCAAATCTTTGACGGACTTCAATCTCGTGTAATTCTAAATAATTATTGTTTTTGACTAGCTTCTTAAGATCAGTTATCTTCTTAAGACGGAAAGAAGGGGCATCGTCGTATTCTGCTGCTTGGTTGCCATTATTGTCAAAGATGTTTCCTCTCCCGTCCTCAGAATAAAAAGTAATGTTATAATCCATTTTCAAATTAAATAACGGAAAAAGCTATGAGTAGCACTTGAGAGAAACAATTCATTTAAAGGGGTGACCAATTGGAGTTCAAAAAAGTGACCAATTGGTTTTCGGAAAAGCGACCAATTGACATTCAGAAAAGTGACCAATTGGTTCTCAGAAAGGTGACCAATTTTTTCGGTAAGGTGACCAATTGACGCTGGAAGCACTGTATGAAGTCGAAAAGCGTTAAAATGGATTGCGTATAATTATCATTTGCCCCATTTTCGTATACAGATCCCAAAACAGTAATTGGGCGCCTGATACTTTTTCATTAGGTCAATATTACGTTCTTATAATAGAGATGCATCAATATTCGACAAATGATTGTATTTGTGTACACTGATGATCAGATCGAATCGCTTATTCTAAATAAAGTTAGCTAGTCTCACAGGGATCAATTGAAACGTTTTTTGCTCAATGTAAGAAGAGGCTCATTTTAATATTAATCATTAAAAGAAAAGACCGATAAATACCAAAGTGAAACTGGGGAACCGTCAAAAATAACGGTTACATAATTGCATTTAGGACATACAGGGTTTCCCACTATTTTTGGGAATTAATATGGAAATTAATGGGAAAAAATTTAAAAGTTATTAAAACCAAATTTGAAAGTTGATGGAATAAATTTTGAAGATTAATTAGATAAAGTTTGAAAAAGTTAGTTAGTAATGTAATTCTTACATAGACGTTTTAAGGCTTTACCTGTATCAAGGTTTTCCAAAACGATAACTAAGGAGGATAATTATTGTTTTTTTCCCCAGTTTAATCGGGTCATAGTTTTTTCTTTTGATTGAGTTTTTTTTTTGACTTCTCAAGAATATCGCAGGTTTCAGACCAGTTTCCCAAAATTAAGATACAATCCTTTCCAAATTTTTTTCTGATGTTTTTTGATAAACGTTTGGTTGATTGAATTTCATTGATATGCGCACTGAGATTCATCTTTCTAAAGGGGATCAAGTCCTTCTTTCTCTTATTTTTATAAAATAATTGAAAAAGTATGGTATTCAAAAATGAGATACGAGATGCATCATCATGCAATGGTTAATTAGTGTAATTGCTTACGTTATAAAATACAAACAAGTTCTTTTTTACCAGTCCCAAAAACCAATAACCAGTTTGATAAATGCTATCAAAACCCTTTCTTTCTTTTTTTTTTTTCTTTGTTCTTTTCTCTTTTTTAACAATTTCTCCCTTAAGTAAAAATGGAGGGATCCGTTGAACAATATACCCCTGTAAGTATTTTTAACGGGTTTAAATGTATTATTTTGCTCACATTTATTTTTACAGGTGAATACATTATCAATAAACACTGATGGTAATGGTAAAAAGGTTATGACTGTAAAGTCTTCAATTACTGGAATAGGATGGAAACCTCAATATCTTTCTATTTTGAAGAAACTCGTTCATGACGTTCATATTATTGTCACCCATACGTATTCCTTTACAAGATACATATTCATCCAAGAGCTTAATCCTAATTTAGAAGAGTATGCAGTCCAAGGTTTCTACAAGGAAGTGTTTTTATCACTTTTAGACAGTAAAACTGTGAATGTTAATAGACTATCGGGCAAAGTAAAGGCTTATAGAGAGATGATAAACAAGTATAAAGCATCGTATTGTAGAGATTCATCATTCACGCCAATCAAACTACCCTCTGCTCAACAAATAGCCTCATATGAAGCTACGAAAATACAAACTGCTTGTACTAATGCAATCACTAAAGATTTTGGAAATAAGCTGAGAATGGTTGTCAATAAACTGATTGGACTAAAACAACGTATCTCACAATTGACTAGCGATTTGAAAAAGCAAGGCTACTCAAAAGAGGAAACTAAAGCCAAAATTAAAAGTAACATTCTGGAACCTGCTACACAACTTAAACTGGCTATTTCATCAAGAGATATCAGCCGAATCCCAAAAGAATTCCAAGATCAAAAGGCTATTATCAACTGTATTAAGGACATATTTTCTGCTTATCCTGAAACTTACAAGTTTAAAAAAGATTCCATTTATTATGATGCTATTGCAAATCCAGGAAAACACTTGCTTGCTTATTTTAAACTAGCAGAGATATGCGAGGCTAACAATTTCAAATTATTCCAATGCTTTCCTGTAAGAAAGACTTTTATTCCGTCATATATGACTATTGATACTATGATATTAAACAATCATATATTAAAAAATTCCCAAAGAAGCAAATTGGATAAAGGGTATATCTGGGGAAAAGTCCTAAATTTATCTTCAAAACCTTTCAAAGATCAAGGCCTAGATAGCTCCATGAAGTTCAGAGGAACTATAATGACAGATGGCATAGGTATTTCTGTTATAAAACAAAATTTCGACACGTCTAAAGGTGGTACAAGTAATCCCAAGGCCAGTTTAGTGGAAGATGAAGAACTCAAATATATTGAACAAATCCCCAACGAGGAACTACGATCTACAGATGGAAAATGTGTATTCATTGATCCTGGTCGACGTGATCTAATTTATTGTATGCACGAAGATAGCACAGTCAATAATAAAAAAATTTACAGGTACACGAGAAATCAAAAAGCAAAGGAAACAAAATCAACAAAATTTAAAAAGCTGCGGCAACAGTTGAAACCAAAAGACATTCAAGATTGCGAGGACAAACTCAGCAAGTGTTCGCCACTCACAGTAAAGAAGGAAGCATTTGTTGAATACTTAAAGATTAGAGCTGAAGTTAATTGTAAGATGCAAGAATACTATTCAAATGAAGATGTAGAGAAGGATAAGAGAGAGAAAGACTTAATCCCTTTTAGAAAGATGAAGCTCAGTGCGCATATCAATAAAATTCAATCAACCAAACGTTTATCAAAAAACATCAGAAAAAAGTTTGGAAAGGATTGTATCTTAATTTTGGGAAATTGGTCTGCTTCCCGCACAAGGTTTCACGAACCCATTAAAGGAAACGGATTAAGAAATAGCTTACGAAAAGAAGGGTTTAAAGTTTATCTTTTGGATGAGTTCAAAACTTCTAGTATCTGTCCTTCTTGTGAAAACAAGCTAGCAACTTTTAAAGAATGTATTAATCCAAGGCCATACCGACGTTCGACTAATCCAAAAGTAACATGCCATGGTCTTTTAAGGTATTTCTTACATATTTTATATCAATGAAAGGTTTAAATAACTTGTGTTTAGATGCTTAAATCAAAACTGTTTGGAGAAACAGGCATTAACTGAAAAGGATCAAGAGAATATAAAGTATCGACTATGGAACAGGGATCTTGCTGCTGTATTAAATTTTAGGAAGATCGTAATTAGCTTAAGGACTACATCCCAGAAACCTGCGATATTCTTGAGAAGTCAAAAAGACTCAATCAAAAGAAAAAACTATGACCCAATCAAACTGGGGGAAAAAAAACCTCGTCTTCAACAATAATTATCCTCCTAAGTTATCGCTTTGGAAAACCTTGATACAGGTAAAGCCTTAAAACGTCTATGTAAGAATTACATTACTAACTAACTTTTTCAAACTTTATCTAATTAATCTTCAAAATTTATTCCATCAACTTTCAAATTTGGTTTTAATAACTTTTAAATTTTTTCCCATTAATTTCAATTTTAATTCCCAAAAATAGTGGGAAACCCTGTAAGTTAATTCGAGCAAACAGACAGTCCCTGTCGGCTCTTGTAAGCCATTCGTATCCATACTTTTTTAAATAAAAAAAACAGGGCCAGAATGCTTTTGTTTATAACAAATCAGTTTTGGTCATTTGTAAAGGGAATCTTTATTTGGACTGATTTTTTTTGCTATTTGGACTGATTTTTTCTCTGAGCTTTAAATATTTATTCTCTGGACTGATTTTTGTTTTTTTACTACTTTTTACTATTTGGACTGATTTTTTTTTGTGGGCAATAATTTTTTTTTTTACTATTTGGACTGATTTTTCGTAGGTCTTGGGTTTTTATTTTGGGGAAACTAACCTCATAGAAGAAACCACTTAATTGTTATTTTTTTTATTCTACACCTTTTGTTCCGTGAATTACATCCCTTCGTAATATGCGACTTACTGTTTTATCATATTATTTATTTTCTTTAATAAAATGTCATTTTTACAAAGAAAAAAACCTTCTTAGAAGATACAAGAACATTAAGATCTTTAACTCAGCAAATGAACCTTTCAATTTAAATAAAATAAAATTAAAATTATTGTTCACTTTTGCTACAAACCAAACTAACATAAAAAATGTAAAACTATTTATGTTTCTAGTTATCAATCTTTACTTTTAAACTAACATGATTTAAAACAATAGACTTAGTAAAATATTCAATATCTTCAATATGATCAATCATGAGTCTGAAGATGTTATTCTAACAAGAATTATTGAGGGTTACTCTGCTGATATTTCAGAACTCGCTGATTTACCTCAAGCTTGTGAAGATCCCGAGAACTTCACTTCATCAGAAGTTGGTAACGAAAATGACGTTATTGAAGAAACATATATGACGCCTGTTCCTGGATTTGTCGCATCTGTAAAAAGATACGAGTCATTTGATCTTGCTTTTGAAGAATTAAAGCATTATACAGATAGTTTATGTATCAATGCAACCATTACCAGCTCCAATTGGGAGGAAAACGAAGGAGAGGAGCGAAAAAGAAAGTACGGTGTCATTAGATGCCATAAAAGCCGTGACTCTGCTACTGCCGCATATGTTGTAAAAGGGACACCTGGGTCTAGAAATGGCCGTTCAGCTAGATGTTCGTGTCCTTTTAAGTGGACTATTAACAGAAAGCAGTCCAAGGATAAAAATGGCAAACTTATCCAGTATTTTTCTGTTAAGGCCATTAACAATGAGCATAACCATGTGCCCAACAAAAAAACATTTGCTGCACTTAGTGTTCAACGCCAGTTGACTGTGGATCAATTGAAGTACGTGGAAGAGATGATGGTGTATGGTACCACGCCTTCTGATATGGTAACCGCTCTGTCAGAACGATATCCAGGCCAAGTCTTTGTTAACAAGACCATTTATCAAGCAAGACTTCAAATAAGAAAAAAGATTTTGAACAATCGCACTCCTGTCCAATATCTGGTCGACAAGTTAGCTTCTACTAAGTGCTACCGTTACGAAATGGATTTTGATAACGAGGGGAGATTAAACAAGCTGTTCTTTGCGCATGAATCATCCATTGAATTATACAACCGCTATCCAGATGTTCTTGTAATGGACAGTACCTACAAGACAAATAAATTTGGTATGCCCTTATTGGAAATTGGCGGCATGACCAATTCCAATGCCACGTTTTTATTAGGATGTATTTTTTTGTCATCAGAAGAAAAGTATTCTTATGAGTGGGCATTGAAGCAAGTGGATAGATTTTGTTTTCAAAACAATACACCTAGTGTAATTGTTACTGATCGCGAAAATGCTCTAATCAACGCTATTGCCAAGGTCATTCCAGGATCAAAACACTTTCTCTGTCGCTGGCACATATCAAATAATGTTTTCACCCACATTAATGAATGCTTCAGATCGCTCTCAAAAGATGATATGGAGATGATATTAAACGGCTGGAAAAACTTAGTCCAAGAATCCTTTACTTCTGAGGAGTTCAATGAAAATCTGGTAAAATTTAAAGCTATTTTACCTGCTTCAGGAAAAATTGCTTTCGAGCAATACCTTGAAAAAGAGTGGGTCCCTCTTAAAGAAAAGTAAGTTCAGGGAAATATGAAATTGAAGCTGTATTTTTAATAAAAAAAAATTGTAAATCCTTTTCGTTTAAAGGTTTGTAGAAGCATGGACTAAAAAGTATAGGCACTTCAACAGCACCTCCACATCAAGAATTGAAGGAATGCACGCAACAATGAAGAGGTATATTAAAGTTAGTACCAATGACATTGATATCGTTGTCGGCAGGCTTGATAAAGCAATCACTGCTCAAGTTAACAGAATTTGCCAAGACAATGCTGATTCCCAAGACAAATCTTTGAGCAGCATCAGCAAGATTGCCTTTTTTTTACCTGTTGTAAAAAAAATTTCAACATTTGCTTTAACCAAGGTTTTTCGCCAATATGCTATGGCAAAGATGAGTGTTAAGTACCCTTCGGTCCAGAGGTTCTCTATTGGTGAGTGTAAAGAGAGCTTTAGCAGTAAAATGGGAATCCCATGTTCTCATGAAGTAAAATCAATGCTTCTTTCTAAAAAGCAATTGATGAAAGAAGACTTCGATAGTCAGTGGTGGCTTTCCAAACCAGTTGAATCGGTCAACAACTGCTCCCAGCTAACCGATTCTATAATTTTTGAGTCTGATGAGATGTTTGCATCTCAAGAGGTTATTAACGAGATGAGCACTCCTGCTTGTTCCTCGCAAGAAAATCAGATGCTCTCTCCTGAAGATCTTAATATCATCCAGCAAAGGTACGTAAAAATGGAAAAGATAAACAGTTTGCTAGTAAATTTGAATAACATAATATGTTTAAATGCTAGATACAACAATGCTTTGCCGCATCGACAAGCTGCAATTCGTGCATTCTTCAAAAATCTCGCTAACAATGAGTTGCCTTATGAATTGAGCGATCCTAATGAAGCACGTAGAAAGGGAAGAAAAAGAAAAGCTGGACTGAGTGCTCAGAATAGAAATATTTCAAGCACTCAACGCGATTCATCTGCCTTTGAGTTTGTAGTTGCTGAGCAGCAGGCTCGTAGTAAAAAATGTGGCAACTGTAGCGGCGTTGGGCATAACAGACGCAGTTGTTCCGTGAGCCAACAAGAGCTCTCACAAGAAAGTAGAGGTATATTTTAATGCCACAACAAATTGCATTAAATAAATATTAATAAAATGTTATGTATTACATGAATTTTTTACAGATTTGCATTTGAATATGCCACAAAGGAAGCGACCTCGTGCTGAAAATTCGTTGAATTCCTCCGCTACTTGTCTCAGCGATAATAATTTGTTTGTTGAAGACAGTAACAATGGTGGTGTAGCTGTTGTTACTCGTACGACTATCACCGATGGTGAGGAACTTTTGGACTGTCCCATTTGCAGACAACTGTTGTTATCTGACGAAAGATTTGAAGGCAACCTTGTTGAGTTGAATGTTTTGAGAGAAGCAATGGCGGAAAGATACTCTGTTCTTGCCAATAAAAAGAAAGAGTTGGCCTCTGGGAAGGGAAAGCGAACGAATAAGAAGTATGAAGAATTGATCGAAGGATTGGATGCAGAATTCTGTCGTCAGCATAATTTGTTTGAGCTTAACGTAGAGTTAAAAAACAACGACTGCCACGAATTGGCCTTAAAATTACCAAGAGAGATCAAATCAAGTGTTTTAAAGACTAGAATCATTTCTATCATACAAGATAAAGATTTTAAACAGTTGATAAATACGGGCAATAGCTACTTTAGAGGAGCAGCAAGATCAATGTTTGATGCCCTTCAAAATGAAGGGTACGAAAAACGGTTTGCAGGAATGGCTTTCGCAAACAGTCATGCTGGGCTTTACTCTGTAAGTATAAATTATATTATTTTAAAATGTGGTACAGGTGTCATCATCTAACATTTTTTTGTAGCCTGGCTACTATGGCCATGATGGAGCAGAGGTCATTTTCCGGACGGCAATGCAACACCTGACAAGACGCTTTCTTCTAACAACTCCTTGGGCAGAGGAAGTAGTCCAAGAGTCTGATTACCTCCTGTTCTTAAGACATACGATGTTACCAGAGATTGGATACCGTCTGATTGAGCAAGACCTTCTAAATATGGGGTATGAAATTAAAGGTTCTGAAATAATCATGGCAGAAAAAATAATGATGATCACTGCCAACATCATTTACAACAAGTCTCATATCAAAGTAGACGAAGATAATTAACTTCTTAAAAAAATAATAAAAATTCAGTCCCCAAAATAAAAACCCAAGACCTACGAAAAATCAGTCCAAATAGTAAAAAAAAAAATATTGCCCACAAAAAAAAATCAGTCCAAATAGTAAAAAGTAGTAAAAAAACAAAAATCAGTCCAGAGAATAAATATTTAAAGCTCAGAGAAAAAATCAGTCCAAATAGCAAAAAAAATCAGTCCAAATAAAGATTCCCATTTGTAAATCGGTATTTTTTTTCGGGAAGATGTGCATAGTTCGATTTGATGCAATATGACGCAAATAGACAGCAACAAAAAGGGACAATAGTGCTAAATTATGATATTTTTAAAAGATAATGGGTGTATTTATTTTTATAAAAAAAAAGTTAATAGAAAATGAAAAAACGATTAAAATGACAAAAGAGGAATTGTTTGTAGACCGCTGTACTTACAAAGGAGGCTTGGTGTGCGTGTGAGTGTGTGTGTGTGTGAGTGTGTGTTTGGGGGGAAAGATGGGGTTCAAATGAGAAAAAAAAATTACAAAAAAAAAAGAGAAAAATAAACAGACAGATTGTTAAGAAAAAAAGAAAATAGATTATATGTACTTTTTTATGTTATTTCTTCTTCTTTAATCCTTGCTCTTCTTCTCCTTCTTCTCTTTCTTTTCCTTCTTGTCCTTCTTTTCCTTCTTATCCTTTTTCTCCTTCTTCTCCTTCTTGGCCTTCTTGGGCTCTACTTCTTGTACTTCAGACGTGACTTCGACTTCAACTTCCTCAATCTTTCTCTTGGTAGCAGGAGCAGCTTCAGTCATAACAACATCAGCATTTTCGCTATATTGTTGAGTCTTGTTGAACTTGAATTTGGATTGGTTTTGGATGGAAGCATCCTTGTTAGCCTTAGCAGCAACACGACCTTCGAGCATATGGATACGAGATTCAATCTTCAAGCGACCATCAACACCAACTTCGTTAGACTCAGAGTCACCAAGGGCATCCATTCTAAGAGATAAAGCAGCCTTGGCAGCGAGCATACGGGCAACCTTGGCCTTGTTCTTGGGACCAGCTTGACCAACTAAAGAAGCATGATAAATCAAACCATACTTGGGAGTGTTATGCTTAGTCTTTAAAGCACGGAAAAGAGCCTTTTCAGCACCGAGAATTTGAATAGTAGAAGCAGGTTGCTTAGAAAGGTTCATGAGAGAACCAGCATGAGAAATCAAACGAGCACCAACTAATTCACCAACAAGAGAAGTCAAGTTAGGAGCAATTGCGTTCATACGGTTCTTTAAGTATTCATACAATTGAGTTCTGTATTCAGTAATATTAATGACTTGATCACAGAGAGCAAAAATGTTATCAATATCTTCATCAGAAATCTCAGTACCCATAGAGATCTCAGCAGCTTCCTTAACTTCAGCTTCGAGTTCCTCAGGAAGGATATCGGAGAAATCAGTAGAATGACAGTTAGTACGGAAACCCATAGCCTTAACGACCTTAGCATAAGCAAGATTATCAACAATAATCTTGGTCATTTCGGGGAAATGCCAACCATACCATTCCTTGACACGCATAGCATAGGTGTTAAGTTCCTTATCAAGATCATCTAAAAGAGCAATAGCTTGAACAATCATGGTATCAACCTTATCAGGGGAGAACTTGAGTTTATAACGTGAGAGAGAGTGAGAAAGACCAAGGGACATGGCAGAGAGATCAGATTGAGAAAGACCAGAAACGAGAGATTCGAATTGTTGACGAATACCTCTGAAAAGATCTTGAACGGTAGAGTCAGACAAAACGTTAATACCCAACTTCTTGTTAATGGAAGAACCTAAAAAGAAACTTAATGTTAAATTACACAATTCATTTGAGTTTTAAAAAGAAAACCAAACATGTCAACCATTCAATGGAAGTCGTCATTTGGTGTGTCTCTTTTTTTTTTTTTTCGTCACATACCAAGCTTAGGGTCACTGATAACCAACTTCTCCTTCTTCATTTCCTTTTCAGAAATTTCAGTCTCTAAGAACTTCTTCAAGTTCTTGGGCATCTTTCCTTCGACAATACCGGTGACAGCAGACAAAGCGTCAGTGGTGTTTTCGAACTTCTTGAAAGCCTTCAACTTAATACTACGTTATGAATTAAGTATTAGATCTCTATTGTACTTGCTTGCCAAAAAAAAACTTTTTTTTTTTGATCTTGTCAAATTTTTTTTTTTTTTAATATACGTACGCTTGATTGGCTTTATCAGCGGTTTCGAAATCCTTATAAATCTCCTCAGGCTTCTCCATCTTGCCATCGTCAACAAGCTTGAATAAAGCGTAACCAGCAGCAGTCTCGTAAAGCACAAGCATTTTTTTTTCTAAAAAAAGGTGAAGGTTGGTTTAAAAGAAAGTCGAAAAAAAAAATAGGGTAGAAAGTTTTTAGAAACAAAAAAAAAAAAAAATTCAATTCCATACACACACAGCTGTAAGCTTATAATCACCGGTCACAAACTACTCTTTCAAGCATATTTTTTGACATTCCACATAAGCCTTAAAATGAAAGCGCGTCACGAACTTTTTTTTTGACAACTTGCATATCTAAGCCTCTCAACAAATGGAAGAAAAAGGGCAAAAAAGGTGTACTCTATTCTTTTCAATTACCGATACTTCAATTACTTTATATTTTTTTTCATTTCGAAACTCTTCTTCTTTCTTAATTACAGAATAAAATGGTTCTTGCTTCAAAGAGAAAGTACAAGAAATCTGCTAATGCTGACGAGCCTGCTAGCAAGGTAAACATTTTTTTGTAGAATAATGGAGTTATACACGTACTTCCACAACCCTCTATCTGTAAACATTGTCAACTAAAACTTTTATTTTAGCAAGCCAAGAAGGATCGCCAATCAAAAGAAGTTGAAATGAGTGACGATGAAGACGATCTTATGGCTGGAAATACAGGTTTTTCAGAGGAAGAGAATGGCGATTGGGAATCGGGTTCTGACGATGATAGCGATGCTGAACATAAGCCTGAGAGTACTGAAATTAAAAAGGCCAAGTTGACTGAGGATGATATTATTGCTGGTGAGCTTGAGGGACTTAAAGAAACTGCTGAACTTTATAAATCTAATATTTTCAAGTTGGAGGTAAATTTTAAATCTCAATTTTTGATCATGCTACTTTACGATACTAAACCATCATTCTATATTTACAGATCGATGAATTATTATCTGAAATCACCATGAACTATGAAAAACACAAGGCTTTGGAAAAGGCACTTCATAATTTAAAGGCTATTTTCGATGCAATTCCCGATGGAAAGCAAATGAAGGTATTTTTTTGCTGTAGATACTTATTTATGCAAAAATACAGTAAATGCTGAACATAGTTGTTTTTTTTTTAGTTAAAAGCATTTGCTGATGATATATTGAAAAAGAATAAGATCGTTACACCTTTCCCCGATCCTCAACCTACTGAAGAAGCCTTACACTCATTTGCTTTCGAAAAGCCCACTGCTATGCATATTGTTGGTGGTTATGGATTAAAGACAATCGCTAAAACAAAGACACCTTTCAATGTAGATGTTGCTGTCGAAATGCCTAATTCTATTTTCCAAGAGAAGGATTATTCCAACTATCGTTATCACCATAAACGTGCTTGTTATTTAGCTGTATTGACTAAAGCCATCAAATCCTCAAAGAAGAAGTTCAACGTCGAATATAGTACTTTGGATGGTGATCTTCGTAGACCTATTTTATTAGTTAAACCAGCTGGAGATAAATCTGATGTGGATTTCTCAAAGACCAAGTGTGTGATTCGTATTTTACCTAGCGTGAATGCTGAAGTTTTCCCTATCCATCGTCTCGCTCCTGGTAAGAGTTGCGTTAAGCCTGCCGAATCTACTCCTCATTATAATGCATCTCTTTTGATGGATACTTCTTACACCGGTAACTTGGCTTTCCTTTATCAACATAGTAAGATCAGTCCTGAATTCAAAAACGCGGTTCTTTTAGCCAGAACTTGGATTTATCAACGTGGACTTGCTACTATGAATACTGGATTCACACCCTTTTTGTTCTCCATGGTGATGGCATATTTAATGCAAGGTAATAAGGACGGTACAGGTAAAAAGTTATCTGCTAGTCACAGTTCTTATCAATTACTCAGAGGTACACTTGATTTCCTTTCTACTCACGATTTCAAGACTGAACCTATCTTCATTGGTGAAAACGAAAAACCTGAATTCTCAAAGCAAGAATTTTTGAAACATTATGAAGTTGTCATCGTTGATCCTTCCGGTACTCTTAACTTGGCTGCCAATATGTCCGCTTCTGGTCTTGCCCAGTTACAACATGAAGCTAAATTAGCTATGACCTATTTTAACGATTCAACCGATCAATTTGAACCTTTATTCCTCAAGAAAGTCAATGATGTCAAGTCCAAGTTTGATAACGTTGTTCGCATTCCTTTCCCTCAAACCAAGATTGAATCCTTTGATGCATCTGTTATCGCTGATTATTATAGTTATTTGCCTTACTTTATTAAGCACATGAGCTATGTCTTGACCCGTGGTTTAACTAATCGTGTTGATTTGGTTGCTATTCAATACGAATACGCTACTACATCTTGGGATATCGATCAACCTATTCAAGATATCGAAAAGGATGTTTCTATTACAGTTGGTCTTCTCTTAAATTCTGATAATGCGCCTCGTTTAGTGGATATGGGACCTGAATCTCAAAATGATGAAGCCGTTGCAGAGTTCCGTAAATTCTGGGGAAACAAGTCTGAATTGCGTCGTTTCAAGGATGGTTCTATCGTAGAAAGTGTTGTCTGGCAAACTCAAGGTTACGAGAACCGTAGTTTGATTGTTCAAAAGATTGTTCTCTATTTACTTGATTTACACCTTAAACTCGAATCCAGTCAATTCGTTTACTGGGCTGGTCAACTCTTCAGTTACTTGAATTTTGCCAAGACTGTTCCTGAGAATTTGTTTAGCCCCGAATTAAAGGCAAATGGTTTTCATCCTGTCATGACTGCCTTCAGTCAATTCTCCAAGCAAGTACGTACAATTGATGATGCTTTACCTTTGCTTATCAACAATGTCTACCCTGCTTCTGCTAGTTTGCGTTATTCCACTGTTACATTGCCCCATCCTGTTGATTTCAACAACATGATTGCCTATCCTACCACTGCACGTTACTTTGACGCTATTGATGTTGTTATTCATATTGAACGTTCAGCCAAGTTCCCTGATGACCTTACAGTGCTCCAAAAGGTCAAGGCCGCTTTCTACTTGAAGATGTCCGAGGAATTAAGAAACCGTTTCCAAATTGATTCCATTGTAGTTGATGATATCAATGAGAAGAATCCTCTTGCTATTCGTGGTTATCTCGATGTCTATTATTATGGATATCTTTTCCGTTGTCACATCTGTCTTGATCAAGAATCTACACTTTTAACCAAGATTGTTGAGTCTTCCAAGTCTACTAAATTGAACAAGGAATTGGCAAAGGAAGCACTTTCCAAGTTCATGTATCAATTACGTTACAAGCAAACTCATACTTTCTATATTCAAGCCATGTGTGCCAGATTCACTGCCTATTCCTCAACTGTGCGTTTAATTAAGCGTTGGTTCGGTGCCCATTTACTCTCTCCTCAAATTTCTGAAGAGATGATTGAATTGTTAGTTGCTCATGTATTCTTAGCTCCTCAACCTTGGACAGCGCCCGTGAGTACATTAACTGCCTCTACTCGTGTCTTGGATCTTTTGGCTACCTGGGATTGGCAAAACACACCTTTAATGGTTGATATTGAAGGAGAAATGACAGCTAAGGATCGCGAACATATTATGAGCGAATTCTTGCAACATCGTCGTACTAACCCTCAATTAACTGTTGGTGCTATGACGATTGCCACAGCCAAGGATCATTCTGGTCATCGCTGGACTGGTAAGAAGCCTAACAGAGCTGTTGCAGCTCGTATCCAAGCACTTGCTCGTGCCTCTGTTCAAGTGATTGAAAATGCTACAGTCAGTAACGATATTAAGCGTGTGTTCGTTACACCTATGCAAGATTATGCTGTTGTACTTGATTTAGATACTGAGAGATGTACACGTTATTACCAAAATATGCATCCTGAATCTAAATATTTCAAGAACACAAACTACAATATGGTTGCAGAATTAGGAGATAAACCTTTTGCTCAATTTGACCCAGTTTCTAATTTCATTGCAGATATTGAAAAGTTGTATGGTCATACCTTGATGGTATTCCATAATAAATATGGTGGTGATAAATTGGCTCTTGTTTGGAATCCTACTGTTGCTACGCCTATTCAATGGAAGGTTGCTGCTGGTTATAACAGTATGCCTGTAGATATGAATAAGAATGGTTTCTTGGTAAGTTGTGTTTTTTTTTTTTTTTAATTTTTCCTTTCATTGATATACTAAACATTACACTCTTATTTTATTTTTTTTTAGAAACCTGCCAAGGGTAAAAAGGATATCTCCAAGATGATTTCACCAAACTTTGCTGCTATTTTAGCTGAAATCGAAAGATTAGGAAAGAATGGTTTATTAAAGCAACAAGAGTAGATATAAGAAAAATAGAGTAAAAAAAAAAAATTAAAAAAATAAAATCAATTAGAATTGTATATACAAATAAATTTTTAAAAGTGCAATCGTGCTTTCCTTCGTTATCATGTAAATATTATTTTAGACCTCCTGAAGTAATAGTGAGTTTAGAGAAACTTACTTTAATTTAACGCAGACATTGTAACGTACTTTGGGAGAAAAAGTTTATCTGTGGACGCTTGTGATCCCATCTAAAGATGTACAAAAATCCTTGAACATGTCATATAGATACCGAAATCCCTTTGGATAAATACAGTGAGAAGCAGAGAAAGTCCTTGATCATGGTACACTTCACTTGGAAGCGTATAAGGTATAAAATGCAAAGTTGATACGTTTTTAAATAAGAACTAACTTTTTGATGAAGGAAGGTAATATTCAAAATACATGTAAATTTATGTCAAGAATGAAAAACGAATATGAAGAATACGCTCTTTCACAGCAGCTTAACCCTACTTCCGGAAAAAAAAAAGAATATGTAAGCCTTTCTACTCTACCTATGTTACAACTTCAATACAAAAAACTTGTAAAAGGTAGCAAGTATAGCTTAATACTTCCAGAATTGTTGGAAGATTGTGATTGTTCCAAGCTCTATAATGAAGACTTTTATCGTTTCGTTTCTCAAGCAATTCTTAAAATTTTAAAATAAATCCATGTCTATTCTTTGTTAGTGTTACAAATGTTGATATCCAAATAAAGTCTAAAAAAAAGATGAATGGAATATAGGCAAAGATCAAAGAAGTATTCATTGTAAATCATTTGAAAATATAAAAAAAAGTGAAATGTAAGATACATTGCATAAAATCAATACAGCAATGGTTTATATTTAGTTAGATATTCTAATCCAATATACATAGCATATTGTTCCATTTTTTTTTTTTTTTTTTTCAATTGGCCCAAAAAAAAGTTTTTGTGTCTTTAACCTGTTTTCTTTCTGCTAAAAAAAAAAAATATTTCTTTTTTTTTTTCTTTTCTTTTCTTTCAAAACATATATTTTATATAATGGGTGACGCTGGTTTCTTTAAAGTAATTGATACACTTTGAAATAACCTACAACTTGTATTAACATTATATATATATAGGGTACAAGTGCTGATCAAGATAGTCGATTCAGCAACAAGGAGAAGAAGTTGTTAAAGTCAATGTCTTTTCCTCCTGAATTTGATCAAAAGGTAAAAATATATACATATATATATATACCTTGATATTAAATACTCTTTTTAGGTTGATATGAAAAAAGTTAATTTAGATGTTATTAAACCATGGATAAGTAATAGAATAACTGAATTACTTGGTTTAGAAGACGAAGTAGTGATTGACTATACCTGCAGTTTATTAGAAGAAAAGGTTAGAACCAACGCGTTCAACTTTTTACTTTTAGTATTTATAACACCTTTTTTATTTTTTTTATTTTTAGGACCAAGATCCTAAACGAATGCAGATCAACTTGACTGGATTTCTGGAAGGCAACACAAAAAAATTCATTACAGAACTTTGGAATTTATTACTAAGTGCACAAAGCTCTGTAGGTGGTATTCCTGCAGTATTTATAGAACAAAAGAAAGAAGAATTACGTAAAAGAAAGTTGGAAGATGATCAAAGAAGAGCACAACGTGATTCGGTTATGGATACTATTCGAAAAAAGACGACGGATGAAATGGCTGATTTAAGAGAAAGTGGTAAAAGAAGATCTCGCTTTGTAAGTTTTGATAGATACATGCAATGAAAGGGAGAGAGAGAGAGAGTATATATTAAAACATTTTTTTTTTGTAGGATGAACCAAGAAATAAGAGTCATAGTAGATCTCCTCCACGACGTTATCGATCTCGTTCACGCTCTCGTTCGCGTGAAGATAGACGCAGCAGACATTATCGAGATGATTATTATAGTCATAGAGATCGTGATTCAAGAAGAAGAAGACGAAGAAGTAGAAGTCCTTAAATTCATTATTAAACAAATAAAAAAGAGAAGGAGAAAAAAAAAAAAAAGTTTCTTCTTTAAAGGTATTATAGTTTAATGATTGTACAAAATAGATAATTGCATATAAAAGAAAGCTTGATATGAAATGTTGTATAAATAATCTAATCTTCATCAATGTTCCAAGCTTCTGATCGATCTTTTTGAATTACAGCTTGTTGATTTAACATTTCCTTCTTTTCTGCTCCTCTTTGAATATAGCGTTTTAAACCTTTATCAAAGTTTTGAATACAAACAACACCAAGCCCTGCCGTGGTCTACACACATAAAATAGCATGATCAAAATAAGTTTATACAATATATATATATACAATTGATTTATATTCTTACCAATGCAATCATCATTCCAAGAATAACTATATCATAATGACATATTAATATTAATTTATACAAGGAGCTATACAAAAAAGGGTTTTCTCTTTTTCTTACCAAAGCAAATCCATGTGTACCAATGCTCATCACGTTTCATTGCATCGTTTGCAATAAGTACTAATTGAAATACAACGACAAGTTGAAATAGAATAAAAATAGTCATTTTGATACGACTTTCACCAGCTACCTATAAATGTATATATATATAATAAGTCATTTATATATCTTTGTCATACATATGTATAGGCTTACAGCAACTCGACCGAAATAAAGCATTGGTAACATTAGTATAGTAATGACTACAAATACATAAGCCATCCAGGAACTAAAGTTTTCTTTCAAAGCAAATTGAATTAAATAAAATACTGAAACCAAGAATTCAATAAAGATATCAATTTTTAATGCCAATACAAATAATTGTAAGGTTCTATACATGCCTATATAATATAAAAATTAATAAATAGAACATGGTTTTTGTTAAGGGTATATATATGTTACGTTGTATAGCAATATCTGCACCAATCTTTTTATAAATAACCCAACCAAACTCTTTGACCACAGCATAAGATAAATAAGCAAAAACAAGTGCATATAATCCAACCATAATGGATAAAACGATTTCTACATAAAATGCGGTTTGAATGGGTGTAGTGATAATGGGTATTTGATGATTATCTCTAATTTCTGATAATGTTCTTAACCATTTTTTTCCATCAATCACTTCTAATGCACCAAAAATAGCACAAGCTAAATTCATGACAGCTAATGCAATCACTTCAGCTGCATTTTGATATATTGTCTATTGTAAATGTGTATGCATAAAAAAAAATAATAATAAGGAGACTTGTTGAAGAAAACTTGTATATATATATATAATATATTTATCCTTAACTGCATCAAAAGCCATGCCGACAAACCAACATTGAAACCCAATAAATGCAATATTTTCCCATTTAATTCGCCTTAATCGATCCACAGCTAATTCAATCATTTTACTTTCAAAATCACTTAGGTCGTACGAAGCCACTTGTGATTCGAGACCTTTGTACACTTGTGCCGTATTAAAATAAGCGATGGTTGTTTGAAGGACAATGATGGTAAGTCCTTGTAAACAAGCGGATACGACATATAATTTCGTCCATTTTGATTGCTTAATTCGTTCATTCTATGTGTACATACATTGAGTGGTTAAAAATCATTCGGGATAAAAATAAGAAAACACACATACAATTTTATCCAAAGTAACCATCACAGTTTATATAAAAATATCAATAAAAAAAAAAAAAAAAAAGAAAGAAAAGGAGACAAAAGAAGAGAAAAGATCAAGAAAAAAAGATATGTAAACTCCTGATATTTTATAGGTCCCTTCCCTTTTTTTTTATTTTAATGTAACAATCATTTAACGTCTTTTGAGGCTTATTTGTAATACAAAAACAACTAAAAACAGGTTCAAATACATTTTTTTTGGTAACAAAAAAGAAATCAGGCAAAAGTTTATTTAGTTATGATACAAAAGGATTAAAAAAAAGGTTAAACTTTTCCCTCTTTTTTCTTTCTTTTTTTTAATAATATAAATTGAATTTAAATGTTCAAGAATAATTCAGTATACTTGGGTAAAGGCCATAACTTATCAGCAACATTACGTTCCAACTTATCAGCATATTCACGAATGATTTCCATCTTGGGAATGACCTTGTTACAACATGCATTAGCTAATTCAACAATATCTTGCACTTGAATAAGATCAACCATGAGGTATTTAAGTGCTGTAATATCCTTTTGAAGGTTAGCAACAATAGGTGTTAATTCATTCAATAAATCAATCTCGGGTGATGCCTCAACTCCAATATTCTTCATGAAACTTGCGGCTTCAGCTAAATCACGTCTGTATTGATAAGCAGCAGGCAAAACTTGTTGAATTACCATTGTAATCATTGTTTGTGCTTCAATCGTAATATCCTTGGCATACTTTTCAACCAAAATATGATAACGTGAGTTCAATTCGGCATCAGAAAATACACCCATCTCCTTCAACATGTCTGTATTTTCCTTTCTTAATAAACGTAAGAAGGCATCAGGACTCTTGGTAATATTAGCCAAGTTACGTTTAGCGGCTTCTTGAACCCATTCATCAGAATAGTTATCTCCTTCAAATCGAATATCCTTAGTCAACTTGATATATTTACGAATCACCTTAAGTTGATCTTCAGTAGATGCAACTGCTTTATCTCCCTTAGCTTCCTTTAAATCAGCCAAGATTTCAGTCAATGCCTTTGCAACAGCAGAGTTCAATAAAGTGACAGGGAAAGAAGGGGATTGCTTAGATCCAACAGCACGGAACTCAAACTTGTTACCAGTGAATGCAAAAGGAGAAGTACGGTTACGATCCGTCAAATCACGAGAGATAGGAGGTAAGTTAGCGACCTTGAGATCCAAGACAGTACCCTTGACACGAACATGTTGAAGTTCAAGACCTGCAGCACCATAGTTTACAGGTCTGTTTTCTTCAATAGCATCCAAGACTTCAGTTAATTGAGAACCCAAGAAAGCAGAGATGATACCAGGAGGAGCTTCATGAGCACCTAAACGATGATCGTTGGAAGCAGATGCAACACCAGCACGTAAAAGATCTCCATGATCATGAACACCCTTTAAAGTAGCGAGCAAAAAGATCAAGAAACGATAATTGGTTTCAGGTGTGGTAGAGGGATCTAAAAGGTTATCACCTTTATCAGTAGATAAACTCCAGTTACAATGTTTACCAGAACCGTTGACACCACGGAAAGGCTTTTCGTGGAATAAAACCTTGAGCTTATGACGATGAGCAACACGGTGAAGGACATCCATGGTTAACAAGTTATGATCAACAGCTAAAAGAGCTTCTTCGAAAATAGGTGCAACTTCAAATTGAGCAGGAGCAACTTCGTTATGACGGGTCTTGATAGGTACACCCAATTTAGCAAGTTCAAGTTCACATTCACTAATAGCAGATAAAACACGAGTAGGAATCTTACCAAAGTAATGATCTTCGAGTTGTTGATGTCTAGGAGGAAGACCACCTAATAAGGTACGACCGGTGATCTTAAGATCAGGACGAAGAGTATAAAGAGAACGATCAATTAAAAAGTATTCTTGTTCTGTACCAAGTGTAGTATAAACAAGTTCACTGCGCTCTATTAAATTTTTTTTTTTTTTTTAGTTACCCAGTCCAAATATATATATATATATATATTTATTTATCATCTTACCACCATCCTTGGGTTCAATAATGTTAAGAACTTCTAAAGCAAGCTTTTCTAATACTTCAGCAGATCTTAAAAGAACAGACTTTTCATCCAAAGCTTCACCATTATAAGAAATGAAGACGGAAGGAATATAAAGAATAGAAGTACCATGAGGACCTTCTTGAATGAACATGGGACTGCATAGAAGAATTAATATTCATTGTTTTTTTTTTTTCTCTTTTTTCTTTTTTTTTTTTACCTCTTGGTATCCCAAACAGTATAACCACGTGCTTCAAATGTACTACGCATACCACCTGAAGGGAAAGAAGATGCATCAGGTTCAGATTGCAATAATTGAGATCCAGAGAAAGTATCAATGGCAGTAACCTATTATAATTGTACAACGTTAATACTTGTTTATAAATAGTAAAAATTAAAAAAGATGATGAGAATAATCTGTCAGATCGATTATAAACAACACGCGTGCGTACGCATGCACACAACACACACACACACACACACACACACACACATGTACGTGTTCTCACTCTGACTCTCTCTCTTTTTTTTTCATCAAGATTATTTACCACTTCAGAACCATCCACAAAAGAGGACTTTAAAGTCAAGAAAGCATCGTGCTTTTCAGCAGTACAATCATTCAAAGGTTGAAACCAATGAGTGAAATGAGTAGCACCACGTTCAATAGCCCAAACCTTGACGGCATGAGCAATAGCATCAGCAGTGACTTTATCCATAGTATGGTTACCCTTTAAAGTTTGACAAAATGTCTTATAGACTGGCTTAGGTAACATCTTGGACATTTCATTACGAGAAAACACGTTTTGTCCGAAAATCTCGGAAATAGGTTGAACTTGACCATTCTTTTGAGGGAAATCGACTCTACGAGGAGCCTTGGTGAGTGACTCAACTACACTACTGACACGAGCTTGATGAGACATATATTTTAAATAATATAGAAAAAGAAGAAAAAGAAAAAAGAGATGCAAATTCAGAAAAAAAAAAAAAAAAGTTATAAAAAGGGGGAGTTTAGGCGGAGGGGGAAAAATAATAATGACTGCCTTTCAAATAGATAAGAATTTCCTTTTTCCCTGATTTTTGTGGGGTTCATTGGTTTAAAATAAAATTCAAGCAGCAGCAAAACTTTATTATAAGCTGATCCTTCTAAATAAGAAAATAAATCAAATTCATGTAATTAATCTTGATAAACAGAAAAAAAGACAAAAAAAGTGCGTGTGAAAAGGTTTGGGTGTTCTCTATTTTGTATCGTCAAATACAAATATAGGTTGCAGCTATGCCCGCATAAATAAAAACACACACACACACACACACACACACACACTAGCGTTTTACCTTTTGTTATTTTTCCTTATTTCTATTATACAAAAATGCTAACAGAGTCCGATCAAAGATAAGAGATATGACTCACATGATATATTTTGCAATATATAAAAGAAATAATATACCTTTTTTTTTACACTATTTTATATAACATATTATAATCCAATTCAGTTAGATCTAATATAATCTCTAAAAAAAAATATAGTGATGATAAATGCGCGATTAAATAAATAAACTTTTATGCAAAACTTGTTTAAATGAGTCACAATCGCTTAAACAATTTACCATCTCTCTCTCTCTCTCTCTCTCTCTCTTGTATATTTTATATTAATTAGCAAAAAGTGGCGTACATATAATAAGGAGTATACGCTGTGATACCTTCCGTTTTAAGAAGTATCATCCCACCATGGGATAAAAATGTGTAGAAAAAGGATCTCTCTGTTATCAAGATAATCAATATGTTGAACTCAAATGGATCCGCATTACATGTGATTTATGAAAAAAAAAGAACAACCCGGTTGAAAAAAAAAAAGGCCTCTTGGGCGCATCCGATTTTCAGCTGCTATTGTAAACTGCCAAATAAAATTTCTTGTACCATCTGTATATATAATTTGAATGAAAAAATGTTCTATATTATATATTTCATTCACTCCGTTTCCGCGGAACAGGCGGATCTCAACTATAATATTACCCTATCCGTTTTCAAGGAGCAGCTATTATAATGGTAAAATATGATTCCCAAAGGTAAATTACACCCAAAATAGGACATCTTTTAAGCTCAAAAAAAAAAAAAAAAAGATCTTCAACTGCTCTTTATTTTCTCCTCCTCCTATTTACTACTTTGAAGCAAAAAACCAAATATTACCAAGACCAAAAGTAGTCCACCCAGATTTTTTGAATCGACTGAAACTTGCAATATTTGGTTTTTCAACTGCTGCACAAAAATAAAGTTCCTTCTCCTCCTTTCTTGCAGGAATCTTACTCTGAAAGATTTTTTTGTATTGTCTACAAAGGTCGTCCAAGACAGGCTCAGCATATCCCTTACGACGATAGGCTGGTAAAACATGAAGAGATCCTACAAGAACTAACATATATAACTCTGTGTCAATTTGATATATATATATAAAAAAAAAATCATTCTTTTTATTACTTACAATTTCTATGGGTCATGCCCCAAGCAATCAATTCATCCGTATCAGTTCTTCTAATAGCACTTGAAATACGAATACAGTCTTGAACATAGCTTAGTTCATAAGAAATCTTATTAGTGGAACGTACCTATAAAAACAAAAACAAAAAATCAGCAAAAAAGCAAATCAAAAAGAGCCATTTTCTTTTTTTTTATACCAAATCAACATCACGACTTTCCAGGTTTGTCAATTTCAACCCTTTAGGTAAACCAATTTTCTTTTCTGCATCAAAAGAAGAACTAGGCTTTATAAACTTAAAACAAGGCGTTCCAGCTATAGTAGTCGTCAATACTTTGCTAACAACAGGTAACCATAACAAGTTGAGACCATGCACAAAGACTGGGGGGGGGGGGGTTTTCGTAACATTAGTATATGATTCTGTCAAATTATATATTTTTTTTTTTTTTTTTTTTTTTTTTTTTTTTTTTTTTTTACCATTTGTTTCTTTATTCTTCATATATTCCTTTATAGCAGACTCCAAAAGTAATTTACTTTGGTTATACAAAATTTCAAGTTGAGAGTCAACAAAGTATGTCGGCAAAATCTCTTCATAGGCTACAGTCTGTGATAACTCAATCGCTTCAGGTGTAAACTCACCAAGATCTAATACTACCTCTGAACTCACAAATACTCGAATACCATTTACGCTTTCAAAAATCCAAACAACAACAGGGTCTTGGCTTTGGAATGGGTCGGAATGACTAGTAGTCCAAATGTCACATTCATCTGCTGGATCGAGTTCAAACATTCCAGTACCTAGAAACCAGCCAAGTAAAGTTGTCGTTGTAGGGCCTGATTGAACAAGTAAGTCTTGGAGTTGAGCATAGTTTTCTTTAAGGGAAAACTTGTAGAGTGTCATTTGTGTCTATATCGAAAAATAAAAAGTGTGAGTAATTTTTTTTTTTTTTTAATGTCATGAGTTTTAAAGTAGTGCAAAAAAAAAAAAAAAAAAAAAAAAAAAAAAGTTTTATTTGCAACTCAAATGAATTGAAGAGTAAAAAAAAAAAGCAAAATGAAATGAACTTGTAAAGTATGAAGTGTAAAACATGTCAAACTTAAAATTCTGTTATTAGTGCATATATGTTTATAATGTAAAACTTGTAAGGATGCAAAATTAAAAGGGCGCTACCCTTCTTATTCAAATTCAAAATAAAATAAATAGTCTATTTATGTAATCATCTCTTTTTTATAAAATGAATCCGTTGAAAATCATGGTCAATCGATTTAATACAAGTAGGTTGGACCAGTGCTTCGATGATAGACACGACCATTTGACTGTCGTTTTTTACTCCAAGCCATTTTCCAACCCACTCAGTAGGAGCAGATAAATAAGCTTTTCTTATAACGTTAATTGCCTTCAGACGCATTGTATCTACATAGTTATTCATCATGATTCTGAAAGTAGGGTATGGATTATTATAATAAAGCTGAAAATAACAGATTGGATTCCCCGTAACAAATATACATTTAACCAATTTCTTTCCAAATATACCTTCATTTGTATTCCGGTTTAGCTTCTGTAAAGACTCCATTGCTTTTCCAGAATTTTGAACGAAGCAGCAATGGTACAGAATATGAAGAAGTAAGTAATAAGGTTTCTCTGCATCCTAGTAATGAAATAAGATGATTGGGTCAAATAAATATAAATGAACTTCAAATTTTTTACCCTTTTTAAAGAATATAAACTATGAATAAGACCAGAAAGACTTTTAGATAATTCATCAAAATTTTGTGCTTTGATACTACTGTCTACTGAATGCTCAAAGACTACAAATGAAGACTATATATATAAGTATTATAGATTAAAATACAAGTCTATATTAGTAAACCTTTTATGGCAAAATTATAGTCGCCATGACTCCAATCAGTTGCATAAACACCTTCTCGTAATTTTCGAAAAAGCCCAACAATGACATCCCATTCTTTTTTACTGTTAGGATCATTTATTTCACGTATCTACATACCATTATTAAATCCAAAAAAAAAAAAAAAAAAAAAAAAACCTCCCCCCCTCCCCTTTTTTATTTATTTATTTAAAATACCTTCTTCATAATATGATCCCAAAGGTCATGTTGTAACTTTACGTTTCGTAAACTAAAAAAAAAAATGAAATAAATACATTTTTCAACCACCCCATTTTAAACATTTATAAAATCTATTTTTTTTTATTGTTCACTTGATATTATTTTTCCGCACCTTTGACTATCAGTTTGTACATCGCTTCGACTGAGAAGTGGTAAATCTTGAACAGATTCTAACTTCTTCTTTTCAGCATCCCAATCCCGAGTTGACTTCTTCAACTCTATTAAAAGCTTGTTAATAAAACTTTGAGCATTTCTTCTTTTCTTTTCTATATATACCTTTCTTTGGTTTATCGTCCCAGTCATGTGTACTATACTTTAACTTTTCAGATCCTAAAAGAGTATTTTTTTTTTAAAAAAAAAAAAAATAACTTGCCAAACAAAAAAATAAGTTTTGTTCTTACCAACTTGTTCAGTATATTGTCTATAACCTCTATTTCCTTTCACAAGGTTATCTTCCTTTGCATTTTTATCCTTTGATTCAGAAGGTACGTCCCAAAGTCTAATAGTTAAGCCTTCCAAAGGTTGTTTTCCACTTGACATAATATGAGAAGATCAGCAAAAAGTGTTTGAACCTTCTCTGTTTCTTTTGGAATACAAATTAAAAAATCGCTTTTAAGGCTCAGTTTTGTCACCTTTGTCCAATTACAATTGATTTGCTGTAGGAGAAGTTACATTATTCAAATACGTATATCTATGGCAAAGAAGGATATCTTTGTTAAAGTTTAAATTTAATTCCGTAAAGTTTGCTAAACCATTGGTCATATCTCTCTCTCTCTCTCTCTCTCTCTCTTTGGATATGATTACTGCTACTGACTCGATATAAGGCATTTACATCAATTTAAACTTGTAGTAGAATGCATCCACATTCGTAAAGTTACAAAATTACAGGAACTACTACAGTTTTTGTGCCACCCTAGTATTGACAACTACATAATTGATATCTACCTTTCACAAAAGAGATACCATTATAGAAACTACCCATTTATTGGTTATATTCTATCAAAGATATTCTCTAGTCTAGAACGGGTAACTGATGCCCCACAACAGTTAAACAATAAAAAGACGTGATGTAGACCCACTCCACAAGTGAAGAAACAAGATGCATTTGGCGGACTTTTCTGCAAAGAAAAAAAAATAAAAAAGTCGCAAGGGATTAAAAAATCAAAACAATATTCGTGTTCTTTTTTTTTTTATCTATTGTTCAACATGGCGCAACCCATTGCTAAAAAGTTGTTGGTTGTAGGCGGTTCAGGCTTTCTTGGTAAAGTCATGTTAAATACAATTCAAAACTTAAATGTTCAACATGTGTACCTTTTTCAATAGGTACTAGTATTTGTAAGCTCGCTGCCAACAAAGGCTGGGAGACTGTCAGTTTAAGGTAAAAGAAAGAGAGAGAGAGAGAGAGAGAGAAAAAATGGTTTTTAACAAAACTATTGTATACAGTCGAAGAGGAGAGCCTGATTTATTCAATCAATACGGTAAGCCTGAATGGGCTGAAAAGGTAATCAATCTATGCGTATCATGCGTTTCTATTTTTCAATAGAATAACATTTTTGTGACATATGATAGGTACAATGGGCTTCTGGAAATTCATTGGAACCGGAATCGTACAAGGATTTATTAAAGGGTGTGACAGATGTTGTTCATAGTGTAGGTATTTTAATGGAAAATGATTATAAAAGCATTGCTCAAGCACAATCTTTGTGTGAAGTAGCCAATGCGGTTCCACGTTTAGTTTTGGGTATGAACGATCAAGGAAATCCACTTGATCCCAAACTGAAAGATCGTCCTAAACCTACTTATGAAATGATGAATAGAGATACTGGTAAATATACATTTATAAATTTATTTGTTTAATATTTATCAATTTATTTTTTTATAGTTATGACCATTGCTGATCAAGTGGCCAAATTATCTTCCATTCGATCATTTACTTACATATCAGCATCTGACGTATTTCCTTTAATCGATCCTCGTTATATCACAACAAAGAGAGAAGCAGAGCGTTATTTGTTTAGACATGATGAATTCAAGACGATTGTACTTCGTCCCGGTAAGAACCACATGATTTTTTTTTTTATTTTAAACTAATTAAAATAACAAAATTTAGGTTTTATGTATAACCACCAAAGACCTTCTTCTGTTCCAATTACCGGAGCACTTCAATTTTTAAATGCTGTTACAAGTCCTTTTAAAAAGGGTATTGCAAGTTTACCTGGTGGTAAGTTAATTACTACACCACCTTTACAAACTGATGAAGTAGCAAGAGCCGTTATCACCAGTATCGAAACTGAAGAACATGGTATCTTTGATGTAGAAGGTATTGAGAGATTAAGCCGTGTCACCATTTAAAGTTCATATTAAATGTGAGTGTGTGTAAATAAATGAAAAAGATGCATAAAAAAAAAAAATCTTTTTCTCTCCCTTTTTTTTTTTTTTTTTTTTTTTTCTTTTTCTTCTTTTTTCTTTTTAGTTTTTGTTTTTTCTTTTACTGTTAATATATTTTATATCGTATATATGACATCTATTATCGGTTATACTAGAGTGCCTTTCAATTCATCTTCATCTAAACATTTTACAATAGCACCAGTTAAACAACTTTTTCAATCGGAACCACAACAACAACAACAACAACAACAACAACAACAGCAGCAGCAGCAGCAGCAACAGACTTTATTTAATCTAAATGTAGGTAAATCAACCGTTAAACGCCCTAAATATCATCGTATGTTTTCAAGGGAATCAACTCAACATGGAATGATTGAATTGATTATTGATAAAAAGAAACCAACGATAACCACTACTACACCTACTCTATCTACATCTATTGCTAATAAAACGATAAACAATAACAATCATTTCTGGAAAACAAAAGGTTACGACGTGATCCTTTCAATTGATTTAGCGAATCAATATGATTATGATAATTTATCAATGATGGATAATGAAGCAAGTTTTGATAATTTACAAAGATTAATGGATTCTTTAACAAAAATTGCGCAAGAAAAGACATACTATTATGTAAACGTATTAAACTTACTAAAGAAACTACATTCACAACAAGAAGAACATCGGTTCATGAGCTGTATCGATAAATACAATGAGAAAATTCTAGTTTATTTTCCAAACACAATTTCTTTTTCAGTAGATCAAACGTATATTTGGTTGAAACACACGATCGGCATTGATGTGAGCAAATTTAGACAATGGGAGTTATTATCAGTTGTTGCTGCTGACGCAGGAAAATCAGACGCCGTGGGTCTTTTATCAAAAATTGTTGATGATGATGATGATACTAAGGGCTGTGATAGCGGTGATAGTGATCCCTTTGATGGAGAAAGCTACTTCAATGATATACACATGTTTATCAATCATGTGGATTCGTTGATAGAATCAAATGGTCTATTTTCTCATCATCCCACAAGAGAACCAATGACATGAACTCTTTATTCTTTTTGTAACGGCATTTTCTAGTCTCGTGATCTCACCTCTTACACTACATACATACATACACACACACACACACACACACACACAACTTTTTGTCTCTCTCTCTCTCTTACATATTATACTGAATAAAAAAAAAAAAAAGTTAGCTTAAAAAGTATAAACCAGATCAATTAGTAATTTCTACTTAAGATATACATGCACATATCCTATCAATCTATCTTGAATAAAGATGTTGTTTGCATAACAGAAAAACTCAATTCGATTTCTAGGATTAAGATTGCACAAGTCTTTATACTGCTTGGAATCATATATACATTTGGCATCTTGCATACATTCTCTTTTTTTTTGTTGCTCTACTGTATTATTCCTTTTACCCTAGTCACAAGTCTTTATAAGAGTCGAAAATCTAGGTTAAAATCATTTTTAATAAAACGAGATAATAGTTGTTATTTTAAATCAAATGACATTAATGTGATTTGTAACTTAAAACATTCATTGTCAACTCAAAAAGAAAAAAAAAAGTTTGTATTCCCTTGTAACAGAACAAATAGCTTGTATTTTGACATAAAAGGGTATTTTTTTCATTGCCATTACGTACATATTCTTTATTTTGCTAGTGTCACAAACAGAAAAAAAAAAAAAAAATCTTACACCATGATGCTAATAAATTTTTTTTTGTTATGAAAATTTGAACAAATAGTTTAACGTCTTATATAAAGAAGTCAAACACATTTTATGAATCCAGTTTTATTTTGTTTTATATACAAGTTTGGAAATTATATGAAGATACATTATGAAATGAAAAATTTAAAGGTTTCCATCCACCTTGGCAGCATGAAGTAAAAGATCAACAACACGACAAGAATAACCGTATTCGTTATCGTACCAGGAAACAAGCTTGACAAACTTAGGGGAAAGTTGAATACCGGCTTGGGCATCAAAGACAGAAGATTGGGATTCACCAACGAAATCAGAAGAGACGACACTCTCTTCGGTATAACCAAGAATACCCTTCATGGTAGTTTCAGATGCCTTCTTCATAACAGACTTGATTTCATCGTATGTAGTAGCCTTTTCGAGGTTTACAGTCAGATCAACAACAGATACATCAAGTGTAGGTACACGGAAAGCCATACCGGTAAGCTTACCATTAAGGGATGGGATAACTTTACCAACAGCCTTAGCAGCACCAGTGGATGAAGGAATAATATTACCAGCAGCAGCACGACCACCTCTCCAATCCTTATGAGAAGGACCATCCACAGTCTTTTGTGTGGCAGTCGTGGCATGAACAGTCGTCATAAGACCTTCTGTAATACCGAAATTATCGTGAATTACCTTGGCGAGAGGAGCAAGACAGTTGGTAGTACAAGAGGCGTTAGAAATAATCTTGTATTCAGACTTGTAAGCTTCAAGGTTCACACCACATACAAACATGGGAGCATCTTTAGAGGGAGCGGTAATAATCACCTTCTTGCCACCACCTTGGATATGAGCTTCTGCTTTATCAACAGTAGTAAAGACACCAGTGGATTCAACAATGTAATCGGCACCAGACTGACCCCAAGGAATTTGAGCAGGATCGCGTTCGGCAGAGACATGAATAGGATGACCATTGACGACGAGTTTACCATCCTTGGCTTCAACAGTGCCATGGAAATGACCATGAATAGTATCGAACTTTAACATATATACCATGTATTCAAGGGAAATGAAAGGATCATTGATTGCGACAACTTGTACCTTCTCTTGCTTCTCAGTGACACGGAGAACAATACGACCAATACGGCCAAAACCATTAATACCAACTTTGACAACCATTTTTTTCTAGAGAGTTTTGAATATAAAGAAAATATATATTTAGATGCCGTAAAACAGTTTAAGAAATACGTTTAGTTTATATATGTTTTTTTCTTTCAGGTTTGTTTCGCATCTTTTCATGGGTATTTTTTCAGTTGATTTCGTGTACGGATAATTTAAGGAAATTGGCATTTTTTCGTCCAATAAAATGCTTTATGTTCGACCTTTGTGTTTTTTCACTCAGTCAAACACGGTCTATTGTGTAATGAGATAAAATGAATATGAGATAAATCATGAGATAGCACTGATTAATATTGAAACATGGAATGTCATTTCTATATTTAAAGAAAAATTGAAGCTACATTAACTTCAACAAAAATATCCAATATCAATGCTGATCTTTCGTAGCACAAAAGTGAGAGAGAGAGAGAAATAAAAAAAGTATTTTCAATGGTTTCATATATATTTGTATATTATTCACAAACGAAAATAACACGTTGAGTATCTATTCGCATCATATTAAAAACTGTCATAAACCCACGCAGAAGCATTACTTTTTTTCTTATTTTTTTTTTTTTTTTTTTGTTTTACTTCCAATTGTTTGGAACCGATATCAAGGGTCTGGTATAAATTTCTGAATAAAAAAAAAAGTGACGTTTTTTATACTAAATATGTAATGATAAGCGACGCATTCTTTACTAACTCCTCTAAAATGATCAATTCACTTTTATTTTTTATTTTGAATAAACAATAAATATTATTTTGTTTATTTTGATAAAGTTTCAAAACATAAATACTTCAATGTTTGTAATGCGGGAACCGCTTAAATCTGTGCCAAATACAGTAAGTGACAATATAATGATTTTGTTCATTTTTAACCGACGCATCATATAAGCATGACGATTATTATAGAGAGGTACAATAAGTATCTTTGGTATCATTGTATATGTTGATCTTTTTTTTTTTTTTTTCCAAATACAGTATCGGCGATAAAAATCAATCTTTAAAATCAAGCGATACATCTTTTACGACATTCATAATTATTATTTTGAAGTGAAGCAATGTAAATGTATAACTAGAACTAATTAGTTATATATGTAGGCTATTAGGGTTACATAGAATAAAATACACTATAAATTAATAATTGTTATCGGGACACTCTATATGGTTATTTTTTTTTTTTTAAGCTGTCAGAAATGAAAGATTTGTTTTAAAAAAAAAAAACTCTAAATGATTCGAAACTTTGTTGATAATTTAATATATTCGAACACAACAAAGGGATCATATTCAAGATGTACACCTCAAGCTTTTACTCAAAAATTCCAAGGTGAATGAAAACAAAGTGGGTACAAGAAAACGCCTAAACAAACGAGATTACATATGGAATTTTTAGTCAAAATAAAAAATAAAATCGCAAAATAATAAAGTAAAAACATTACAGATATTTTTTTTTCTTTTTTAGCGTTCAAAGTCCCATAAAAACTTAAGCTAAGAACAATAATTGAATTTCTGGATACAAAGAGTACATCAAGTCAAAGAATCCAGCTAAATAAATGAATACAAAATTTCGTACAAAACATAAAGTAACAAATTCTGTTACATAAAAAATTATAAACATATGTTTGAACTGACTACTATACTTTGTATTTGAGTTTTCTTTAGTTAATTCGTATGAGTTTGCATCATTCCAAAATAGAACGTATTCATATAACGTATCCTTGCTACTTGTGTAAAAACTTGTATGATAAAGGTCCAACCACTGTGGATCATATCCGGAATTTTCATAATCGTTTTTTTTTTTTTGCCAAAGCGACCTAGAGGAATTAATCGGCTCAAAAGCACAGAGTATACATATGCGTATTCAATTAATGAGGAACGGGACACACTATACTTTGGATGTTCAAGCTGTTGGTTTCACACTGATGATATTAGAGAGCTACAAGAGCATGTAAAACACGAACACGATCCAGATAATAATGAGTTATCTCTATCAAGTCAAAGCGAATCAGAAAAGAAAAAGGTTCGATTTGATATTAACGAAAACATACTCGCTATTCAATAAAAAAAAAAAAAAAAAAATAGCGATACGATCTGTATGATACACACGCTGATAAAGACATATCGTCCAAAATAGATTGGAACTTGCAGAATTGTTAACTAAACTTGATTTATTTTAATAATTCAAATAATTTTGTTCATTATTGTCGTTGTGTAGCCAAAAGTTCCTGCATTCTTTGTTGAGTCTAAATAAAAACATTTGGGTTAATTTATAAACCTTTTATGGCATGATTTACTTATTTACCTTTGATGTTAAATAATGGAATACGGCTTCTTTTACCCAAGGTTGTTTATAAAAATCAGTTTGGCGTACATCCTCCAAATTGACCTTAGTCTCACCTAATATCGCCTAATATAAAACACATAGATCAATAGGATGACATACTATTTTTTTGAAACGATATCGATCTTACCTCTAAATCCCTTGCTTGACTTGTGATCCATTTGTTAATAAACTCGATTGGATTTCGAGAGAATTGCATCAAAAAATCTCGTTTAATCTTTGAGTTATTAATACTTTGAACACACTGTACAATTTTATCGTCCAGAGCCATAATATCTTTTTGTGATTGACTAGAGGCTACGACATTCATCATTTTTTGACGTACAACGCTATCGAGTTCTACATCCATATCGTATGCTTTTGCAGATTGATTGAATTGTTTATCTACACGAATTGTATATTCCAAAACAATGGGATCAGGTCTAGAAAGGTGAAGGTTGATTAATTCGGGTAATTGAGAAAAATGGATTTGTTCCGCGTCGAATAATTGAGATAGTTTTTCGTCGCATTTGATCATTCTTTTATCCTCTTCATCTTGTAAACGCTTTTCCTACTTTTTATATTAGTTTGACCTCCCCCATTGAATTGATTATGTTATTATTATTATTATTATTTTTTACCTTGATGTAATTCCAAACTTCCGTAACAATATGAGGTTTGGTTGCTAATTTCAAGTTAATTAATCCGGCTAAAGCAGATCCAACTTTATATTTTTGAGGATTGAAATCAGGGACCAATATAATTCTTGCATTGACATTCACATCGCCTTTACGTTTTAATTCAATACCATCAGAATCTGAAGAAGAAGCTTGTTTGTGCCACTTTAAAATATGATTAAATATTAAATTCGATTTCTATTTCAAAAAAAAAAAGTTATCCTTACTTCTGTAATATTTCCTTCTGGAAACATATCTGGGTCACGATCCAGTTCGACAATAATAGATTTGAAAAATGATGTGAACTTTTGAATAGGTTGTGCTTTTTTAGTAGGAATCAATGGCTAGAATTAAAGAGGATAGATAAATAAAAATTATTCATTTGTTCTTTTTTTTTTTTTTACTTGGGACTTTACGTCTAATAATCTTCCTTCAATTTTAAGTGTCCATGAAGGCGCGTTTTCGTTATTCAAGTCAAAGTTATTTGTATCGTCGAGTTGAGAGGTTTGATCCGCCGCTGTGTTTGATACAAAGATACGCATAGTACGGCGTACCTTTGTTGGCTTTCCAAGAGCTTCTTGTATGTCTAATCTTTTTCTCATTATTGAAACGTCCAAATTCTTTTCAAATTCACAAAGTTCTGTATAAAGTTTTGACTCTGGGACGTATGCTTCAATCTATTGTACCTTTTTAGATATGAAAAAAAAAAGGGGGAACTCATTCAACTTTTTAATTAACTACCTTTGGTGGTACATTACGATCTGTAGGTCTCTTTTTTCTATTGAAAATAACGGCCGTATTAATATAATCTATTGAAAAGGGGCTTTTGAAAAAGAGTTACTTTATGTGTTTAGAAATAGAGTCTGATTCATTAGGTCGTTTTCTTATTTGAATGGCATTGTGTTGCATTTTGTCTGAGGTAAAAAGAATAAAAAACAAAAAAAGATTTTTTTTAAAAAAAATAGCTTTATATTACAGTGGGGATATTAAATGTGGTTATTTTTATTTTATTTTTAAAAGAATGTCATTAAAGCAAAACAAGCGTAAAAGAGTCCAACAGGGTATGCAACTAATAAACGTTGCTCGTTTAAATGAAGGACACTAGAAAACATACCAGAGCTAGAATAAGTACACCATAAGATACTGATGACAGTTAAAGCAGATCCAATAATATTATCCAATTTTAATACAACACTAAACCCACTCAACATGACCATTGGCAAAAGACAATATCCTAATACACTTGCAGTTCTCGACCAATCAATACCGTTTTCGCTCATCATGTTTAAAATAAGATAGATAGATACAACTCCCATAACTCCAACACCGTAAATATATCCAAAATGTGCTTTTCTTGATAATAGTAAAAATGTACCAAATAAGAATATGAACAAAAGAGGTCCAGCTAAATCAGTATCGTCCATAATTGTATGAGGTACAGTTCGGAATGGATTTAATACAGCTAAACTCTATACAACTTGAGACGGTTAAACAGACGTTTTTACAAATAAATGAGAAATAACATTCATCAAACCTTTGTTTTAATATGTCCAAAGTTTAATCCAAGTTCTTCTAATAAAGGTGGTTCATCGGCGAAACCACCAGTACCAAACGCGCTCCAAAAGGAGCCAGATGTTCCAGAGGTGTAATCATAGGTTGGGGAACGCATATCTCCTGTGGGTGCACTGCTATAATAGTTTGCATTGGTGTTGGCACTATATTGATCTCCATATGTAGAAGCGTAAAATTGTAATCCATCTCCACCAGTTTGAGAAGATGGTTGTTGTCCATAATATTGGTTAGTATCTTGACTATTGTCAAAGAGTACAGAGTGTACTGGTTGTCTCGATGCCATGTTCTTACTTAAGTTGAAGGACTGTACTGAAAGAAAAAGGTTATTTGCTCTTTCCTTTCGGTTCCTCACCACGTCACAGGCTTTCAAATCCAGTTAAATGTAAACTGGTTTGATTGGCTTATTGTTTGTAGACAAAACTTTCTAAAAAAAAAAGTATGAAGAAGTAGGATCACTGATTGAATCATTTCATTTATACACTTTGAGGAGATAGATTTGCGCACCATTTTCAATCTTAAAAGTAAAAACATTCGGCTTTATATTACATTATCTGATTAAAGGGCTGATTGTTATTTAACGTCTTATTTTTTCCCCACACGCCACAAAAACGGGATTTTTTTTTTTTTTTTTTTTTTTTAGTTCTTTCTTTTCCTTTACGCTCTTTTATATATATATATTTCAAAATGAATCTTTCTTGTTTAAAAATATACGCTATTATTACTACAAGAGATTGTTTCAAGATTTAAGTAACTTTGAAACCTGCATACATAATACATGTTATCAGTGGTAAGATATATATATATATTGTTATAGCTCCAATAACTTTATTTATCATAAAGAAGTAATTCATTGTCTAATAAATCTCAACAGCAATTACTCTTTTCTGTGAATATTACATGTATTAGATAGAGAGGATATTCCATCCAAACCCTTTAGTGGTGATGTGGTGGGGGAAGAAAAAAAAAATGGTGCCCAACTAATGGTACGCGTATATCTTCCCTCAAAAATATTTGGTGCTGACCCCGAATTTAAGTTCACAAAGGAAGACTGTGATGCTTACAATCTTCCTCCGTATAGGCACCACCTAGGGTAGGTTCTCTTCCTAGAAAGACCATTGTAAGCGTCCCACAACCTTAGGTACTTGTACAGGCGCTTACGACATCAGATACTTGTGCAGGCTCTTCTCACGACATTAGAAACATCAAAAACGAAGATTATTATGCAGAAAATTTTCTGATCATTTAATATAAGTTGCTTATGACTGTATATATTTATCTTTTTTTCAGAAGATATATATATATAATGAATTCCGTGAGCAAGTACTTAGAGCATCTCTTACGGGTTATCTAATTATGTAATTAGATAACCCAGTCATTTCAAATGGATTATGAAGGTAAAATATCTGACAAAAAAAAAAAAAAAAAATAGAAATTTGATAACTGATTTGACTAACCCATTTATTAAATATTCAAGCTTTATCATCCGTTGGAGATGCTCTTAGGTACAGAGATTCATCACAACACTCTGGCACCAAGTCTTAAAGGTCAAAAACTCGGTCCCATTGGACTCATTGTGTTTACAGTGTATGGTGTGCGAAATTGTCGAATGTAATGTACACAGAGAAAAAAAAAAACTGTAAAAAATATCTTACTAAGTTCCATTTATTATTTTTAATATATTGACTTTCTATACCTATCCTAAGTCGTTTAAATAGTTATTGTGCTTTATGTGCAATGAAGCTTCACAAAATCAAATCCTCATAGATAAATTTAACAAACTATTTAAGAATGATTATGTTTAACACATAAGGCGAAGAAAATTAAAAAAGAGGGTTGTTGCATAATTTTAAAACAAATATGTAAAAGTTTTGTTTTAGAAATAGTTTTTGAGTTAAATTACTTTTCTGTATTTATGTGTTTTTTATTATTATTTATTAATACATCTTTTCTTATATATACCACTACAACAACTGTCTTTCTATATGAAAAATGAGGTCAATCGCATACATATACGACCTAAAAAACAGTGTGTGTAGTTACATATCCAACTCAAAAAAATATAAGCTCAAAACTCCGTTTTAAAATAAAAAATGGTGGGAGACCCAAAAGAGATGAACATCATCTCTTTTCGTAACCAATCAATGATCATCATCTTTTACAAGTCGCCAAAATAGAGTTCTTTTTTTTTTTTTAAAAAAAAAAAAATCCTTTTCTTTTCAAAACTTAACAAAAGAAGGAAAAAAAAAATGAAGGTTATTGACAAGATACATAAAGCAGAAGAAGAAGGACGTACATTTTGGTCTTTTGAATATTTTCCACCCAAGACAGAGATGGTAAGTAAAGAAAAGAACAAGATATAAATATGCATGAATATTGACTCTTATAAAAAAAAAAGGGTGTTCAAAACTTGTATGATCGTATGGAAAGAATGCAACGTTTTGGTCCTGAATTTGTTGATGTTACTTGGGGTGCAGGTGGAACTTCTGCTGAATTAACGATGGATATTGTAGCTACTTCACAATCTGTTTATGGCTTAGAAACAATGATGCATTTAACTTGTACTAATATGCCTGTTGAAAGTATTGAAACAGCTTTGAAGGTAACTTTTTTATATATATGTATAAGAAATAAGAGGGGGAATTGGATCATTTATTTAATTTTTCTCTGATATATTATAGAACGCTAAAGCTTGTGGATGTCAAAATATTTTAGCTCTTCGTGGTGATCCTCCTCAAGGTCAACTTAATTGGGAATCCTGTGAAAATGGATTTAACTACGCTGTTGATTTAGTGAAATATATTAGAAAGCATTACGGTGATTACTTTTGTATTGCAGTAGCAGGTAATTATATATAAAATATATATATTATATGTATTTTTGTTAATTTAACTGTCTTTTTATTGGTTTAGGTCACCCTGAAGGTCATATTGATAACCAAGATAAAGAAGACGATCTTTTGAGATTAAAAGAAAAAGTGGATGCTGGTGCAGATTTAATTATCACCCAATTGTTTTTTGACGTTGATGTTTTTATCCAGTTTGTGAAACGTTGTCGTGAAATTGGAATTACATGTCCTATTTTACCTGGTATCTTCCCTATTCAAAGTCATGCTGGTTTAAGCCGTGTCATCTCTTTTAATAATAATTATGTACCTCAACATATCTGGGACGATTTAGAACCAATTAAAGAAGATGATCAAGCTGTGAAGGATTATGGTATTGATTTGGCTATTCAACATATTAAAAAAATTAAACAAGAAACTGGAATCACTGGTTTCCATATCTACACATTTAATCTTGAAAGATCTTCACGTTTAATTTTGGAAAAGTTGGGATTAGTACCAGAACAAGAGCATGTTAAGCCACTTCCATGGAATCCTGTAAGTTGTGAACTATACAAAATAGTTATATGTATATATACTAAGAAATATGTATTTTTTTTTTCTTCTTCTTCTTCTTCTTCTTCTTTTTAGTCTCTTGGTCCTAACCGTACAAAGGAAACTGTTCGTCCTATCTTTTGGAAGAATCGTGCACAAAGTTATATTCAAAGAACCGAATCTTGGGATGAATTTCCTAATGGTCGTTGGGGTGACGCACGTTCTCCCGCATTTGGTGAGTTTGGTAGATGGGGTGTCACTATTAAATATCCTATTGATAAGCGTATAAAGATGTGGGGAGAACCTAAATCTGCTGACGATATCTCAATTTTATTCGCAAAGTATTGTAAAGGAAAGTTAGAAGGACTTCCTTGGAGTGCACAAAAGCTAGAACCAGAAACAGATACGATCAAACAACGTTTAGCTGCTATCAATTTACTTGGTTACTTAACAATCAATTCTCAACCTGCTGTTAATGGTGCCAAAAGTTCGGATCCTATTTATGGGTGGGGACCTAAAGGTGGATATGTCTATCAAAAGGCTTATATCGAATTCTTTATTCCTCCCAGTAAATTAGATGAGTTAATAGCAAAGATTGGTAATGACTCTGAAGTGACCTATTTTGCTGTTAACAAAAATGTAAGAAGAGAAACATAATAAGATTTTTTTTTTTTTTTTAGCTGACAATGTATCTATTATCTTTTATGTAGGGAGATTTAAAGACAAATACAGTAGATGATGAACCTAATGCTGTAACATGGGGTGTTTTCCCTGGTAAAGAAATTGTACAACCAACCATTGTTGAACCTATTGCATTTATGGCTTGGAAGGATGAAGCATTTGCATTATGGAATGAATGGGCACATACATACGATCGTCAAAGTCCTTCAGCAGAAGTTATTTTGGATATTTATAATAACTGGTATTTAGTCAATATTGTTCATAATGACTTCCAAGATGAAAATGGTATTTGGCGTTTATTTGATTTAGAAATTGATGGTGATTTATCAAAGAGATTGAGACATAACTCAAATCAAAGTTCTTTTTAATTTAACAAACCTTTTGTACATATACATATATATAAAAAAATAAATAAAATAAAGATGTTTTTTTTTAGATTTTCTTTACATACGCAAAAATGTTTATTTACGTAATATACAAAATCCTTGATCGACAATTACGGTGAAATAAAATCAAACTTTTGTTGTACCATCATCATCATCATCATCATTATCATCATCTATTATATCAAAGCAAACTAATTCGTTTTATTCTAAACCTTTGTCGAAATTTCAACTGTCATAATTCAATACTAAAGTTTTACCGCCCGAAAAAAATCTTAATAAAATGCAAATATTTAGCATAATGAATGAACTAATAATGACGTATTTTGTAATACTATTACATATTTCAGATCCTTTTTTTGCTGTATAGCTAAATCCCCGCAAATATTGAACAGAAAATTTTGTTTGACTTTTACCGAAAATATCATTTTTAGCAAAAAGGAAGAAAAGGGGAAAACAATCATATGAGAGATCACTCTACACGATATTCCCCCCCTCCCCCTTCAGGTAGTTAGTATTAAAGTTTCATGTTCAGTCTCATATCAAGTTTTTATTTCCCTTGGATACTTTTTTTTCTGTGTATCACATTTTTGAAATGATCTTTTTTTTTACAGAAGAAAACGTCATCATATTACTGCCTTTATGACTAAAATAAAAAAAAACTTTTGACGCATTCTTAGTACATTTTTTTTAAATACTTTAATTAGCACTGAGTACAGTCATAAGTATGCTGATATCTTGTAAATCTATGTATATATAAAAAAGTTTAATATGTATGTACCTCAAAAAACGTTTTATAAGATCGCCAGGGAAATAAATATAACGTAAATTGAATCCGACAATATATAATGCGGCTTCTGGATAAAATTTGTTAGGCCAAGACGAATGTTTATATAATAAAATTAATGCAATTGGCTAAATACAGTGTACCTTTCACGTTTTTCTCTTTTATACATCTTGTACTATTTTTTTTTTTTTAATTGAAAAAAAAAAAAGTGCAATTCATTAGCGGAGAAAAGTTTATCATGAGTTATTCAAAACACGTTCTTTCAATAAAAAGGATATTTTTTAATAACTTAATTAGAAGAAGTATGCTACAAGACCTTCTTTTTTTTCTAAAAAAAAAAAAAAAAAAAAAAAAAAAAAGCAGCCTGCTGTCTCTCTTTCTCTTCTCCGTAATTTAATTGACATTTTTATTCATAAAACCGGCCGTATTAATCCGCTTTAGTTTCTCATTGGTTACTATATAATACTTATTATGAAAATAAACAATTGAATTGAACTTGACATTGGCTTCAAAAAAAAAAAAAATTATTATAAAACTAAATAATAAAATAAAGCAAATGAAACCTTCAAAGTAAATATTTCTTCTTTGCTAACAATTTTTCCACTTTGGTTGGTTAAATGTAACTATACATTGTGTGAAACCGTGACGGTTGATATACATAATATAAATTAACTTTTTTTTTTTTTTTTTTTTAAAAAAAAAAATTATATATTTCTTTTTTTTTTCACTCTTTATTAAATAGACGGGTTAGTTTTTTTTTTTTTCTTCTTCTTTTTTTTTAAAAAAAAGATATGTACATGTATCCGGTGATTACAACTGAAACAACTTCAAACAGTAATATGTCTCGTAACAGAAGCCATTCAACATCTTCAAGTACCTCACCTGCTTTAATCTCTCGAGGTTTTGCCAGTATTCGACGTGCACATCGTCGTCTATCCACTTCTTCTCCATCATCACCCAATTTATCAACTGGAGATAACAGTGATACTCATACGAATGAGACCACACCTACCGTAACACCTACTCCATTAAGTATTCCTTCTCCAGCTCAACCTTCTCCCGCTGACTCTGAATCTGCAACAAATACAATTGTACGACCAAGAATTAGATTAGTGCCTAATGTTGGCCTGTCAAGTAGAAGTTTTGTGTTTGAAATTGTCGACAGAGAATTAGAACCTGGTGTACGCTATCGTATTGGTCGTTTTTCCGATAGAAATATAGTTTCTGAAAGGTTATCATTTAAAAGTAAAGTAGTAAGTCGTAACCATGCCGAACTTTGGGCTGAGAACGGAAAGGTAAGAATAATCAAGTGGTTTAATAGAATTTATACGTGTGTAGTTACTTACAAGTTAAAAAAAAAAAAAAAAAAAAAAAAAAAAAAAAAGGTCTTTATTCGAGATATCGGGTCATCGAGTGGTACATTTTTGAATCGTATTAGACTTAGTGCACCTAACCAGACAAGTGAACCGTATGAAATTAAAGACGGAGACGCTATTCAACTCGGTGTTGATTATCAAGGTGGATTAGAACCCATATATAGAGCAGTTAGAATTCGAGTAGAAATCAATCGACAAATTCAAAATCCCAATAGTCCATTCACTCGAACAGCATTTCAACAATTACGTAGTCATCTTATTGGTGCACCTTCAACAAATAATACTAGTAACTATGGATCCCCTCCTCCAACTGTGGATTTAATTGGTCCTATTATGACCGACAATCTTGGTCTTTGTAGAGAAGCTACCAAAGTACCTGATCATAATACATCTGATATCGAGAGTACATCCGATCCAGCTCCAGTAAAGGATGTGCCGTTATCCGAAATGATGAGTCGTCATCATATTACTGATATGTCACGAGCTGATATTCAAGAGTGCTGTATTTGTCTTTACGCAATTGCCCCTTTTCAAGCTCTCTTTATTGCTCCATGTTCTCATATTTTCCATTTCAAATGCCTTCGACCCATTGTATTCCAGAATTACCCAGGCTTTTCATGTCCGCTCTGTCGTAATTATTTTGATTTAGAAGCTAGTGTATCTATAGAAGTAGATGACGTATTAGAAGCAATTAGTATAGCAAAGGAAAAACAACAAAAGGAACAACTACAACTACAATCAAAACCTATTGATACTGTACCTGAACTAAATGAAGATGAGGAAAATGATACTTATCATCCGGAAACCTCAGCATCAGCAACAGCAGCAGCAGCAGTAGCAGAAGAGAGTCCTGCTCAACCAGCAGATAATCAAAATGTTGAACAAAACAATTCAAATGAACAAGAAGAAGAAGAAACATCCAGTCAGAATAAATCATATACTCCTACACTTCCTATACCGCAATTGAATATAGCGGATGAACTGATAGATTCAGAGCCTGAAAACGATCAAAATTCACAATCGGAGGCTAATAGAAACAACAGAGCAGGAGAGGCTTTATTATCTTCAACTTTAGTTGGATCACCAACATTTCGACGAGATGTCTTATCTTCTTCTTCATCAAGAGATGATACTGTATCATAAAAAAAAAAAAAAAAAAAAAAAACCCTCTTTCCCCTTCCTCCCCAATTCATAAACTTCATTTACATATAAACTTTTGATAAATGTCAGTTATTTATACAAGATAATACAGTAACTGATAATCTATCACATTGCATTTAGTCACACACATAATATGCACGCATCTTATTATATCTTCTTTTTTTTTTTTTTTTATACTATGATTGCCCGCCAAATTATACCTCATGACAAACCTTTTTTTATTAAAAATAAAAAAGAGTGTGTAAAAACCCCCCCCCCCTTATTTAATTTACTTTTTCTCGACAATTGATCATTCAACCCTTACATATTAGTATCTTGTTGCGTTATAATACTACATTAAAATTTTTGTTGACGGTCATATAAACCGGATGTCCGGTATATTTATAGCTCATCAGATCAAAATATAATTCGAAAAGGGTCCATTAATACATTTTGAAAAAGAAACGTCTAGTAGAAGGAATTTAACAATTTAATGTGTCAAAACTCCTTCAGTTACAAAACTTCAATTTATTAAACCAAAAGACACTGTAATTGTTATATAAAGCGATATCTATTAAATATACCTTGGGAAAAAATAGAGTTATAGTATAAACTGTCTATCATAATATGTATGTAGATATCGACTTTGATATAATTAGTATTATACTTTATATTTGTTCATCTATCTAAAAAGAAATAAACAATGCATCTTTGAAGAGATAGCTTTCACGATATAATTACATATAAATCAATAAAGGTATTAGAAAAGGAGATAACAATAAAATCAAAGAGTGATTTATTGTAGTAGTATGTATTCATAGAAAAAAAAAAAAAGGTTGATATAACACCATGTGAATAGCACTTGTAACAAAACCCTATTTAACATCAATGTTAATAACCGACCCATACATGGCACAAAAAACTACTCAACCAACGAAGAATATGCATATAACTAAGTAGATAGTCGGGCACAAGGAATACCAAAAGCATTGTTTATTTCATTGATTGGACCAAAGGTTCCTGATAGATAAATCAATACGCCAAGAATTTGTTACCTATGCTTTTCTTAACTTTTTTTTTTTTTTTTGTTTCTAGAAGAAAGAAAAAAAAACAATGACAGGTAAGCCCTTAAAAACAAAAGAAGCTCAAAACTATAGCAACTAAAACCATAATATAGACAAACATCCAACGTAAGTTATACGATCTATTTTATTTCTTATTTGTACACTTACTTTTTTTTTTTTTTAATAAAAAAAAAAAGCGAATCGCCACCTCCTTATACAGAAATCGCGTCTGGTTCTTTACCACCAAACTATGAACGAGCAGGATTTGTACGTAGTCCTCCGACAACATTCAATGCACCTTCTCCCTCATCCTCTCAAGCATCTTCTCCTCCTCAAATACCTTCTCCCTCTCCATCACCTTCACCTTCTCCATCGCCTTCACCTTCTCCATCGTCTTCACCTTCTCCATCACCTTCACCAACACGTCCACAAGCAACTAGCCCAAGACAGTTCAGGAAAAGACCGTCTTTCCAAGACGACATAAGTGGACGTATTGGTAATATCGTCAACATGGCCACCAACATCGTCTCAGACGCAACAAACACTGCCAACAATCATGGTGGTGGTGGTGGTGGTGGTGGTGGTACCAACTTCTCTGAAAACATGACTCGTTCTGTTAATGAAATATCTCGATCTGCCTCAGATCTAGTCAATGATTTACTCCAAAGAAATCCTAAATACCGTCGAACCGTTTCTCCTAAAATAGAAGAAGAGGATGATGGTTTGGATGCACCAGGTCCTTCTACACGTATGCCTTTTCATCATCATGCAAAAACTACCAGCAAGGGAGGAAGTGATGGAAGTACTGATGAGAGTGACCACAGTGACGAAAATAATCATCACGATGATGATGATAGCGATGACAGCGACGACGATAGTGACCTTCATCAGAATGGAAACTACGATAGTAGTGATAGTAGTGAAAGCGATGACGAGGTCGCCTCTGTTACTAGCAATATCAGCGGTAGTACATGCGCTAGTAGTTCCAGCGGTGAAAGCGATTCAAGCAGCAACGAAAGTGATGCAAGCGATGCTACCTCGTCTCATGAAGCACACGCTACCTCTGATTACGATACAAGCAGTAGCCGACTCGAACTTATCAAATCCAATAGTCCACTTCAACTAAACCAAAGCTGGTCAGGTTCATCCTGTTACTTGAAAACAAACAACGGTCCATTATCAGTCCAGGGTTCACTTTCAGCTACAAGAGATATCGAGTTGATAAACACGAATGGAGCAATCACGATTGATAGAAAACTTTTAGCGAGTGATAGGATTCGTGTCCAGAATAAAAACGGTGTGTTTTCTGTCCATGGACAATCGATTATTACCAACAAGTTGGATGTGGATTTAACCAACGCACCTATCAATCTGGATTGTATTGTACAGGCAACTTATATACTTATCAAGACAAAGAATGGACCGGTACGATTGGATCATGTCTCTGTAGGAACAGAATGTATCATCAAGACATCAAATGCACCGGTGGAGGTTCATATCTTGGATATCTCAAGTACTTCAGCAAAGATTCAAATCGAAAGTTCAAATGCTCCTATGAATGTCTTTTTACCAAGTTCCTATTCTGGAAAATTCAGTGTAGAAACAAATAGTAATGGTTCGGCTAAAGTCTCTCTTAAATCAAACGAGCGTTCTTCTTTGAGATTTGATGTGAATGAAAATTCAAGAAAGGAAGGTACTTGTAAGAACTCAAATTATAAAGCCAATTGTGAAGTCAATATAAAAACATCCAATGCTTCTGTAAGCTTATATATCTAATAAGCTAAACTGTTCTTTTTTTTAAAAAAAATATATATATATTATATTTCGTATTCTTTCCTTTTTTTTTTAAAAAAAAAATTGAAATCAATAAAAGCTTGCATATTATCATTTTATTTTAGTTATAATAACTTAGGAAAAGAAAATTTATTCTTATCTGTTATTCAAGTCCTTTAAAAGTATATATATATCATGCATTAACAGTTGACAGTTTAGCAATGTGATAAACTTATTTCTTATGTTTGTATTTTAAGTTCACACACTCGCATGGGGGTATTTATTACTTTCTCTCTTTTCAGATAGTAGTATATATACATCTCACTCGGTAACCTTACATGTTTAGTTATAACATAGAGCTTGCTCCTCTCTTAATATCGTATATTTTATTAAATGTATAATGTTTAGATATAATGTTAAAAAAATACTAAAAACAAGTGTGTAATCAAGTGACGATACATAGATTTTATGAGAGAAAATAACAACTAAACCTAATATAATGTACAAAAATAAAAATAGAGGGTGTATTACTTTGAGTGTCTATCAAAAATGGGCCTAAAAAGTGTCTTCTTGGCATCTTGGCTTTTTTTTTTTTGTCACATAATAAAAGAAATGTCAAGTGTAATAAAAATGAACACACATTAAATGTTACGCCCAATTGGTCAGTACGAAAATATTTATAGTTTAGTTTAACTCCTTAATTTTTTTCAAACGCGAAAACGCTAAATAAATAAAAAGGAGAGCAAAGAGATCCATTTTTTTTTTTTTTTTTATCTTTTTTCTTTTTTTTTTAAAAAAAAAAAAATGTCTAATAACCCAAAATCATTTTATAACCAAACAGGTATAAATAATATATCTTATTATTTATTTTTTTTTAATTTTAATTATATCATAGATTATAATTCGGGTAGAAGTGGTAGTGGTGGTGGTGGTAGTAGTAGAGCATCAGCAGCTGTAATTCATAAGCCAGATGAAGTATCAGCTGCCGATTTATTACCGCCTCCTCCTTATAGTCCAGATCCAACACGAAAGAGTTCAGAGAGTAATAGAACGTATGGAAGTACAGAGCAACAACATGGATTATTGAGTCAACAAGCACAACTACCTTTTTCACAAAAAAAGGCATCCGCTCCAGCATTAACTTCTCCTAATTATCGTAAGTTTTATATATATATATATATATAATTTATTCACACTCACACTACTTACACAAAAAAAAAAATATAGATCAATCACAACAAGAACCTGTATCCATTCCAATCACTTATGAACGTTTACCACCATCATCATCATCATCACCAAGAAGAAGATCAAATGGAGATCCAGGATGTTGTCGTAAATGGTGTAAATATTTATTTGCAGCTATTTTAATTTGGTTAGTCCTATTAATGTACAGTGACCAAATCGGACTGACTCCTCCACCCTCCTCAGGTCATTCACCCACTCACATGTGTTCATCCAATGCAGTTGCCTGGGAAGAATTACCACGCATGATTGATTTTGAAAGAAACGTTGAAGTTGTTCTATCCGGAACCGTCTCCAGTGGTCGTATCGTTGTCAATCCGATCGAGGCACGACATGGGGGTACGATCTTTTCTGAAGTACAGTTTAAACCAAATGATCTAGATCAAGACATGACGTTTGATGTGGAACAAAGAGGTGACACCACCTTTTTGAAGATTCAGATGCCTAAAGAATTAAATGATGAAGATTGTGTTCATTTAAATATGGAGATACGATTACCTTACTCTGCTGATAACGTACGTATTGTAGCTTCTTCAAACGTAGATGTTTTGGTTCATCCGTTTGTAAAAGATGTGAGTTCGGTGGATATTCAGACGGCGAATGGTCATATCGAACTGGATCGTTGGTCGGGTGAGACGATACGATTAGTGACAAGTCATCGTGACATCAAGATTGGTCAAATCATCGCTGGAAATTCAATTTATATCGAGAATAGTAATGCAGCGATTTATATCAATGAAAATTCGGAAGCAAAGCATCGCATTGATATTCGAAACGCAAATGGTTTGATTGAAGCTCTTGGAAGGTTAGTGGCTGACGATAATATTAAAATTCAAACTTCAAATGAATTGGTCCAATTGGAACATTTGGTCGCAGATGATATCTTTGTAGAAAACGCAAATAAACCTGTACGTATCAAAGTGGTTGAATCAAAAGTACAAGTGGTTGTCAAAACGTCAAATGCTCCTATTGATTTATATGTGGCTGAAGAAAAGAACATTCGTGTGGTTGTTTCTACCTCAAGTGCACCCGTTAATTTACATATGGTAATAAATCTTATATATCATCATCAATCAGTGTAAAACGTTTCTTTTCTCTCTAAAAACTAACGAATTCATCTATTTGTTGATTTTAGCCAGTAGCATTTGAAGGCCATTTTGTGCTAAGTACCTCGAACGGTCAAGTGAGTATTGATGATGACTCAGATATTGAATATCAAGATGATCTCGATATTTTGAAGAGAGGACAAAGACATGGATCTGGTAAAGGAGATTTAACGGTAACAACCTCTAATTCAGATATCAATGTAGCCTTTGATACCTATCAATTCAATTATTATGTTTTGGAATAAAAAAATATTTTTTTTTATCTGTATGACAGTGTGTTCCGTTGTACAGAAGCACCTCTATAATGCATTGAGTGTGTGTGTGTGTATGTATGTGTACAAGTTAGAATATTTTCTCTCATCAACAAAAACAATTAAAGTAAAAAAAAAAAAAAGAGGTTTCAATTTTGAAAATTAATTAGCTATTATTTATGAGTTAATACTATATATATACACACTACTACTACTACTACTACTACTACTACTACTACTACTACTATTACTATGACAGATTCATATTAAAAATGATCCTGAATTATATCTTCATCATCATCTTCATCATCATCACCACCCTCTTCAGGTTGTTTTCGATTTGCATTTCCCATTTGTTCCAAATTGCCTCTCTTTTTCTCAGCAGCCGCCATCACACCTTTTGCAGCTCTTGGCTCCATTTCTTCAAACGTTTGCCAAACGTACTGCTTTAAAGATCTCGCACCAGGTAATGCCTGAATAAGATTGGCAATGGTAGGATGTTTAAATCCATAATAATCAGGTCCACTGGCTGAATTTGAATGATCTCTTTGTCGGATCTCATTCGATTTACGTACAATCACTGTCCATGCACCCGTAGCAGAATTAGCAATAATAGGTTCATCGGGCATATCCGCTGCAACCACATGAAATCGGGGTGAATCTCCTCCATCCAAGATAGTAGACGTTACCACTGTATTATTATGAGGATCAATCATACTAGGATAAGTTCTTTTTTTTTTTTTTTTTTGTATGTTAAAATATTGAATGATGTGTACATTATCCTCCTCCTTCTCCTCCTCTTTTTGCTTTTTTTACCTGCTAACTGTATATCCTACTGGAAATATATATCGCTCATTATGATAATTAGGTCGATCTGTCACAATTGTACCTAGATTTAATACGGTCAAGACACCAATTTGTTGAGGTAATTTAGGCTTTCCATCTTGATCTCGATCAATGGGTTGAACACGACGAGTCTTTACAGAAAGACTAGTTAATTTAGATCGTTTAGGTGCTGTGGTCGCTGTCACGGTCACTTCAGGTTTATTATTTGCTAATCTCTTTAATATCTTTGTTGGTTTCATCATCCTACTATCCTCTTCCTGTTGTTGTTGCTCCGGATCTTCCTCCTCTTCATCTTCTGTATCTGGTAACTCACTATATACATCACTATCACTATCTGATCTTGGATTTTCTAAACGTCCAATATTATCCAGTAAAAGACTAAATGAAATTTTGAGTCTATATGAATATATATATATATATATTTATCTTACTTTCTTTCAAATGTAAGTGTACGAATTTTCTTTTTTGCAAACGAATACTCTCTACTCAACATGAAATTTGCCTATTTTTATGCGTCAATAGGATATAGAAAGAATATTTATATATATATATCTTTTTTTTTTTTACCTCTTGAAGTTGTTTTATTTTACGTTTTAATAGTTTATATTCTAAGCTAATATCTGGTAATTCTTCTGTTGTATTGTTCATTTTGTTATGATGATGTTGTTGAGTAAAAGATGATTGTGGGTTCATTGCGTGTGCGTGTGTGAAAAGTAATCCAAAAAAAAAAGGGGGGGGGGAGAATAAAATAACCTGTATAGTATACGTTACAAGCAGTCCCGCTTAAATGAATTGGCCCAAAAAAAAAAAAAAAAAAATTTTTTTTTCTGCTTTTTTTTATTACTTAAAAATTCTCCCATATTAATTTGATGGTATTTTGTGAAAATACATGTCATAAAAAAGGGAGATACATATTAAAAAGATTATTATCAGGATCTATAGAGTTAAAGACTAGACTTTATTTGGATAGTATAATATAATCAACATAGGTTTACCTTTTTAGAAGTGCTTGAAGTTCCATGCTAATTTATTTTTTTTAACGGTCAGTTATATAATAAGCTGTAATAACCCACTTTAAATAAATAAAGGTGTAATAAAAAAAGAATCTTTTTTTTTTTTTTTTTCTCAGAAAAAGGCAAATTGTTGATTTAACGTGAATTCAATGCCGTTACCCTGTATTTCATGCCACTTTATTTTTAGTCACAAGGTTTTTAATAAAAAGGAAAGAGATACAACATATAAATTTATATGTTCACCTTTTTAAGATACTAAGAAAGTTATATATATTAATACACTTTTTAAAATATATATTTATCACAGGAACAAGAAGTAAGCTCTCTCTCTCTTTCTCTCTCTTTATTAAAAAAGAAGGCGCATGTTATTCAATTAAATGTAATACATTTAAAAAAATGAATTGTTTGTTTTCATATTAACTAGCAGCAGAATTGCTTGTTTAGATGATATTGCCTCAATTGCGTATATTTTTTCCTATTTTTAAAATAATGTTGCAAAAACAAACAATTAAAGAAGTAAAAAAAAAAAAAAAAAAAAAAAGGGAACCTTTATTTGGTTCACAAAAGAGTTTAAAATAACTTATTGTATATATAATATATTCACACGAAAGATGCTTATTAAACCAAAATATATAACATATAACACTAGTTTTTTTTTTTTGTTTCTAACACTGGCGTTTTATATGTTTGAGTGTAGATCAAAATTGTTACATGTTATCATAGCGTCATCACGGGCTGTGTTACAATCAACGTATATAATCCAAAACATTTTAGTACCGAAGATCTCTTTTAAAATCCATTGTTATAACTCCTCCCCTCTGGTTTTGTTTTTTTTTTTTTAATTTAGTGGGATTTTTTTTTTTTTTTTTAACTTGTTACGAATAACAAAAAAAAATTTTTTTTTTGATAGACATAAAATAACAATAGAATAACAATAGAATAATAGGATGGATACACGGTACCTGAAAATAATATAAAGTAACCAAGAGACTCACAAAATGTTTTTTTTTAAAAAAATGTGTAACTATCTAACTTAGCGGGTTTATTTAATAGTGTTTGGTTTCCTTTTAGAGGACTTTGATAGGAGCTATCTTTATTATTGGAAGGCAAAAAAAAAAAAAAAAAAAAAAAGGATTTTCGCTATTTATAGGTTCACTTTGCAAATCCCTTTTTTTTTTTTTTTTCTCTTTTTTTTTTCACTACGAAACAAAATACATATACACACACACACACACACAAAAAGATGAAACGAAAAGATTCAACGGTAGTTTTGTTAATACTGGTGACACTATTGATTAGTTTTGTTACATGGTTTCAATATAGGATTCAAGGTAGAACCAGCAAGCAACAAGAAGCACCGATTCCAGTTATATTTCCTCAACCATTTGAATTATACCAACCAAAAAAGAATTCAGAAAAGTTTTTATCGTATTTACCACATTCTGGATTTCATAATCAAAGAATCGAATTAGAAAATGCATTACTATTAGCAGCTTATTTAAATAGAACCTTATTGGTACCTCCTGTCTATCTTGCGAACCCAGCTATGCCGTGGTTGCGATATGAAAAATTACATGAAAGGTTATTATTTCAAACAAAGAATGGACTTGATCATTGCACCACATTAGATTCAAAAGGATTACCGTTACCAAGTGAATGTTTAAACAACTTTCGATGGACCAATGTCCCATGGACATTTTTTTACAACATGACAGAATTACCAGTACCCGTCATATTTCGACCTGGGTTAGATTATGAATGGTTATATGATTCATTTAATTTAAATCCACAAGACATTTATTTCTTTAAAGATATGTCACCTTATGAATATCAAATTCATGATGAAAATCCAAATGATTTACCAATGGATAGATTTAAATACAAAATTAATCTGGACATGTTGGAACAAATCGATCATCGCGTATTACATTTTGGTTCCGTCTTTGGTTCTTATCGTGTTTTAGCTGAAACAGATCACCATGCCAATTTATTAAAACAGATTAGAACAGCCATGATCTTTAGAAATCCTGTCTTATTTGGTGCTGCCAAAAGAATTGTTGATCAATTAGGTGGTCCCAATCAATTTGTGGGTATGCATGTGCGTGTAGGTGATGGTATCTTTAAATTGCGGGCTTCAATTTTAATAGATGACATATTTCATCAATTAGTCGATCAATTCACTGACTTGACTCTGGAACAAGTCATTGAATATGAAGACGGAATTAAACAACATGATTTAGACAGAACTGAATCTGTAGGTTATGAACTCAAGTTAAGAGAAGCTCATGCGAATAAAAAAGTAGATTATTCTAAACCCATCACTGTCAATCATACAACATCATCATCATCATTTGAATTCAACCACAAGAAAAAACCAAATATTGCTAATCGTTTAACCTGTCAAGAAGGAGATCAAGTCACAAGTCGATTTAAAAATACAGTTGTCTACATAGCAACCGATGCACCAGATCCAAGAAATCATCCACTCTTACGTAAACTATTTAAAGTGTTTCCATGTACATTTATTTTATCTGACTTTATGGATGAATTAAGTGAAATTAAACAATTGCAGGTGGTAGAAGAAAGAGTGAAACTAGAATCTTATTTAATTCCAATGGTAGATGCTATGATATCAGCTCATGGACATACTTTTCTCGGTACACCTCATAGTACTTTTACCTCCTATGTTGAAAGACAATTGCATCCAGTTTATACTGGTAAAGAAGTCCAAGTAATGGGTTTATTAGAATATTTAGAGTCTATGAAAGCATAAAAAAAAAAAAAAAAAAAAAAAAAAAAAAAAAAAAAAAAAGATCGATCGAAACCAATCAAAATATGTATTTCTTTGTTTTTTTTTTTAATTCGCCACTGTTGTTGTGTGTGTATTCTGTGTACGCCTGTAATAGTTTAGTTGAACAAATCGATCGAAAAATAAAAGGAGTTGGTAATTTTTTTTTTTTTTTTTGTATTTAAATACAAGCATAGTTTTTTTTTTTTTTTTTACATGGACATTCTTATTTCCCTCTCACTTTCCTTTCTTTATTTTAACTTTTTTTAACTTTTTTTCCACTTTTTTTTTCACTTTTTTTCCACTTTTTTTTCACTTTTTTTTCCCACTTTTTTTTCCCCGCTTTTTTTATAATGATTAACTCACATCAACATGTAAAATTAAAATATACTCGTAAATAAACCTAAAATATTAACCCACACACAAATAAATTAGATTGACAACAGTAAAAACCAAAATGTCGGTAGAGCCGTGATTCACCAATACAAATCACCCTATAAACTCGAGTCAAGTGTGAATACAACAACCGATACCACCTTAAATACATTAACACACTGTCAAAAATGTAATAATAGATTTAATCAACCCATTACTTTAACTTGTGGTTTCACTTTATGTCATTCATGTTTACCTCCACCTACATCACAATGCCTTTCATTTTCATGTTTAAGAACCCATTCAAATGAAAATTTAAAACCAACCATTTTACTCGAAAATATCTTATCCCAATCTTCAGCTTTAAAAGATTTATTAGACTGTTCAATCTGTTTATCTACACTTGTTGAACCTATTACGACACAATGTGGTCATACATTCTGTAAAGATTGTTTAATACGTACCATGACAAACTTAAATACAAGATCATGTCCATTCTGTAGAACCAAATTAAATCGTATTGGAAAAGTAAATCAAATTATATCAGGTTGGATAGATTATATGAATCATAATACAATTAAAGAACAAATTCATCAACAACATATTCCAATCATTCAAGTCACTTCAGCCATTGCCTTTCCAACTCAGCATTGTTTAATACATATCACAAACGATAAACTAAACTTGTTAGATTATATGATTTCTCATCCAAATCAAAAACATTATGCTATTTGTATCTTTTCTAAATCTTCTTGTAATGAATTCTTTGATTATGGTATGATGTTACAAATACGTGGTATTGAATCTAGCCCTGATCTTAGACACTCAGTCATACAAGCCAGCGGCCTATTCCGACTCCGGATCAATCAGTTGACAGTCGATTCGGATGGTTGTTATACAGGTGATGTAACACGACTCGATGACCAACAAAAAAATATTGAATTGATTCAACTTGTTGTTGAAGAACCACCACCCGTCGTAGTGATTCATCAAAATAAAAAACTTTCTTCAAATCATGTCATTACCACTCAATCTACACCAGCAACACCAAATATCATCAGAAAAGTAATTCGCCCTAGACCTTGTTCAATGCGTCTATCAAGTTCTGTTCCAAATAGTTCTCCTTATTCAGTTCAAGGTAGTTTTCCTGGTTCTGCCAATCGTAAAGCTTGGGCAAATGGTATGAATTATACTAAACCTCCCTCGCCACCTCCACCTCCAGTGCCTTCTTCTTCTGCTTCTTCTCCTCCTCCTCCTCCTTTGTCACCTACAACGAATTCTATCCTTTCTCGATTAAATTTAAACCTTTCAAATGAATCTTTATTTCATACCGAACTTCATTCATTCTTAACTCAATATCTGTCCAATATGGATTATCCCGTTTGGTCTATGCAATACGAATGGTATTTACAACAACCAAATGGTCTTGATTCTGTCATTTGGTGGTCCGCTAACATTTTACCATTAACATATAATGAAAAAATTATGTTGCTTGGTATGAATAGTTTACGTGAACGTTTAATTACTTTAATCGTTTGGGCTGAAAACTCGCGATCTTGTTAAAAAAGAAAATTATATATGTACTACACTATACCCTTTATTTATTTATTTATTTATTTTTAATATAAACCTTTTTTATGCCCTTTTTTTTTTTTTTTTTTGTTATTATGCCCCTTCTTCTTCTATTATGAAAATAAAATTTTTTAGTCAACTAAACAAAAAAAAAAAAAAAAAAAAAAATATCCGATTGAAATCTCTTTTAGAGTTCTGTATTACGCTATATATTCATAAAAAAAAAAAAACAATCGATCTAGAAAAAAATCGTTCCTTCCTAATCATTTCCCTTTTAAGAATTTATTATGTACCTTTTTAAAGCGCTAAATAACAAAAAAGACCCTTTTTTGCATTTTGTTTGTTTATATGTTTTTTAAGACGGAGTATATCTATTTACACTTTGATCGAAGCACATACAATCGAAATAATTATCTTTTTTTTTTTTTTTTTTTTTTTTTTTTTTGTAGCTAGCAAACTATTGGTGAAACACTTCCGCTTACTCTAGTTTTGTCACCCATGAGCTTAATAAACTAATGAATGCCAACACGATTATAATATAGTTAATAAATCTCCTGAAATAAATGAGGCCATTATAGATAATATGCATTACATAGAAATGTATTGAATGCCCTTTTTTTTTTTTTTTTTTTTTTTACGCGATGACACTTTTTTAAAACAAGACTTGGTTTTTTTTTTTCTCGATCATTCTGTCCTCCAACAACTTGTATAATACATCACATGCCTGTTATGATTTGATTATATCTAAAAAAAAAAACTGAAAGAAATGGGACCGATCAAAAAAAAAAGAGAGACATTTTTTTTTTCTATCATATGATAAATAATAAAAACTTGTATAATAATAATACAATCTGAAACATTTTTTTATATGTCATTAAAAAAAAAAGTTAACCAACTTCTCTTACGATCGAAACTAGTTAAAACGCGTTGTTCTTTTAATCGGCCCTTTTTTTTGAGCTCTCATAATAAAAATGGATCGATGGTGTACTTCTACTTATGATGTAAATGAAACATGCAGCTTTTTTTTTTTTTTTTTCCTGGAGCAAGTTTTTACATACTTATCATAACAATCATTTTAACACATATTTTAATAAATGATTATTATTATTTTCACAAAGGAATACATTTACTTGTTTCCAAGAAGAACTCACATTTATTTGCTCTTTTTTTTTTTTTTAAATATATTAACTGCCGGAATTTATCGACATTTAGGATAGAAATCCTTATCTCTCTTTGATACCATCATCATCATCATCATCATCACTGCCTAATGTTAAAGGAGCCACAGAAACCGATCGAGAGAGAGCGCTCCTTTCAGCTTTATAAAATAGAATGAATCTCAGATAAATTTATATATTCAAGAGCACACCGCGGCTTATCAGTATGCTTTTTTTAATAAGAAGTCTCTTTCTTAATATAATCTCATCATAGTATCACAAATCAACACGGATATACATACATAGAATTGCTAAAAATACAGGTTATATATTGTACTAACATAACTCCTTATTTATTTGTTTATTTATTTACTCGTTCTAGTTCATTGTCTAGACTACTACTAGCTGTTGAATACACTAAAAGGTGATATATATAATTTATATTAAATTTGAAAAATCAACTTCTTGGTCCCGGTCTCATTGAGTGTAATATTATATAACCTGTTCCAATCAGAGTAACGTTACCTAAAGTCTTGTGAGCTGTTTAAGAATGTTATAGAACAGGTACAGGTATTCTTTTTCCAGATCCTTCTTATAAAACAAAAATAGATTTTTCTAAATTATGTAGCCTTTTGTTATAATTTTCAAGATTTTAAATTTTACCATTTCCAAAGTTTTTTTTAGTAGCTAAACTTCCTACATTAAGTTTTTCTATTCGTTTTCTTCATACTTATATATCTTGGAGCACCCATTGAATAGGAATGCTTTTTTACCACATGTTTGAGGAAAAGGCAGCGCGTACCTTATTTGCCCGAACCATATTTTTTTCGCGCGCACCATTTTTAATAAAAAATTTAGTTTTTTTTTTCTTTTCTTATAATACAATCAAAAATGATAATCAATAAATACGTTTGTTTGTTGAAGGGTCTTTCTCTCTCAACTACAGAATGAAACAACAAAGTAACCAATATGACGGTTTATAATGACGACAGTCAAACGGTCCCCCTTTTTTTTTTTTCTGTTACTGGAAGATTGTTTTAAACCAACCAAATCATCTTTCAAAAGTAATTCATAAACAGGAGGGAAGAACTTCTTCCAAAATAAAGTGTCTGCGCGTTTTTTGAATTACCTGTAGCTTCCAAAAAAAATGTTCATTAAAGTTACTTCTGATTTGAAACCATATAATTCATTAGACGTTTTATTCTCAAAACCATAATATATATATATATATATATATACAGATCAGGTAAAAATAGAAACAAAAGTCTGGAATACTCTCACTGAGAGGCTCTAACACGGCATAACAAACCCGCCGGTTTTCTCACTTTCATCAGAACTGTACTGTACCTTTCAATTTAACATATTTTAATTGATTTTCTATTCTTTCAGTGTCTATTAGCTTCCATCGCGTAATAATGCAATGAAAAAAAAAAAAATACATTCTTTAAATAACAAGAAAATCTTTACTTTTTTCTACTTACCTCTTTTCCTTTCTCAAAAAAAAAATAACTTTTAATATGAGTAAAAAACGATACATAGATAAATCGATACAAGCTTAAACCCCCCCCCCAAAAAAAAAAAAAAAAAAAAAAAAAAAAAAAAATTCTAAAGAAACTATCATGGCACTGTATTATATTTAACTGAGTAAAATAAGGTGCGCTATTCATTATTAAAAAAAACTTGGGTTTTTTTTTTAGATAAGCTACCTATACTGTAATCAAACAAACAAAAAAATGCTATACCCTGATAAAGTGAGTACTTTGTTATACTCCATTCGATTATACGTGTTTGTTAAGCAATGACGCGAACGTAACTTTTTGAATTTGTGCTCTCAAACGAGGGTCGCCTTTTCGTTTGAAAAATTTTGTTCAGTGTGCTATTGCGATATATAGGGTGTATACACCCAAAACAATAAGTCTTATATACATGACCTCTCAGGCTCGCACTCAACGCTTCAAAAAAAAAAAAAAGGTGGTCTATGTGTATACTGCTTGATCACAGAAAGGTTCAATTGATATGTAACATGTAATAACTAAAAAGTAATAAGCTAGCTCGCCACACTTATAGAAGTAGGCTTTTCTAGTACATTAAAAGAGGCACGAAAAACTCACAATGTGACATCGGTCAACTCAATAGTAAGTGCATTGAATGAGTTTACGATTAAAGTATAACACTGACGCTTCCAAGTATTATCATAAGAGAGAATCAAAGTGAGCTTTTGTAGGTGAAGGCGTCATAACAATAGCGAAAGCATCGATTTTTTTGTTTTTTTTTGCAAGGCTTGAGCAAGACTTTTTTATCATAAAAGCTTGGCGGGGCCTACTATTCTCTCTCTGAAATATTCAAGTACACGGGTTTAACACTTTTATTGGTAAGTGTGTAGTAGCTTATCAAAAAGAAGTTGAATTTACTTATTACTAATGTTACATTTATCAAATGAGTGATACACATATGAAGGACACGGACACTCCTTTTAAAGTCGATTTATGGTGATCGGTTTGATAAAACAACGAGAAGTACACTTATGATGTCAGTTTTTTCAAAAACCCAAAAAAAAAAAAAAAAAAAAAAAATCGTGTTAAACTGACCCTTGAAAAACAAAGAAAAACACGATATTTAAACTGCTTGGCAAGTATACCAAAAAATATATATATATAGATATATATCGAACTGTATACGCTACAAATTGCTGTCTTGAAAGGGCACTCGGTATGCTCGACTTTACAAGACAATGGCCTCTATCCATCGTACAACATCAGCAACAGGATGATGTGACATTGGTTCTCTTTTGGCAGTCCGCAATATTTATGAACAAACAATTCGTTTAAAAAGAGTTTTGACGAAGCTAAAGGTGAATAAGGCGAACAAGCAATTATCTGTTGCAAAGAATATCAATTGATTAATATTTTTAGGAACCTTGTTTGTAAGTACATGACACTATATATAAAAAAGGAATTAACTATCAAGAATCAAGGTGGGCTTTCTTTTGAGACTGTACTGAATAAATCAGCACAGAAAACCTCTCCCCCCTCCCCCCGCTCTCAACCTATCTTACTAAAAATGGTTCCTGTACCTGAGTACTACTCCCTCCTCCTTTAACTTTGAAGAAGGATAAACTATGTTTGTATATAAAATTCAACACACACAAAATCTTCTTTTATTTCGAACATTGGTGTTATATTGCTCTCATTTAAGAATTAAACAAGAATAGACGTAACACGAATAAGATGTCACAAGTGATATATTATAATAGTCACAGTAGTAAAATAATATAAAAACGTTACCATACCCTGTTATAATAAAACCCTCGTTTTTTTTTTTTTTTTTTTTTTTCGCTTTTACTTAGTTACATTTTTGAAGATATTACATTGACTCAATCCCCGCTTTTTTTTTTTTTAAGTTTTCTAAATCTATCAATCTATCAGCAGATATGTTCTTTAAAGTCAAGCGTAGTCGCGAGATTTTTCAAAATATTATAAAACTGGATAAGGATATTAAAATTGGTAAGTCTAATTTTATGTAGCAAATACAAATAAGTCGGTAGTATATTCATTAGTTTTAACTGTTTATCTTTAGATGGTGAAGGTGTCATCGTGGAGATAGACGAATCCAAATTTGGGAGAAGAAAATACCATCGTGGTGATCGGGTCGATGGTGTTTGGGTTATCGGGGGTGTGTGGAACGAACGGAGCAGAGAAAAGTGTTTCTTACGACTGTATCAGACAGAAGTGCTTCCACTATCGCTGATATTATTTCAAGATTTGTTTTACCTGGTTCTATTATTTTTACCGATTGTTGGAGAGGGCTTATGGGGATTATTGAGCAGCTTGGGCTCAATATTCGTCACTATACAGTGAACCATAGCCAAACCTTCACTGTTGTGCACGAAGACGGAACTCACGTCCACACAAACACCATCGAAGGTATATATTTATTTTTATTCAAAAAAATATCAGAAACTTACATAATTTATTTAGGTACTTGGCTTGGAATTAAACTTCGATGTTTCCCAAGACATCGTACGCCTTGGAAGCTGATTGAATTTATTTGGCGCCGAAAACATCATGTCGATAAAAAAAAAACATTAATAAAAAACTCTTCAATCAAGTAATAACTTAAAATAAGTTCATTTGTATATTGACTGCCTGGCTCTTTTTTTTAATATTCCTTCCTAATTTTTTATTGTTTATTTTTCACCACTGTGTATTTTATCAAAGTATCTCTCTAAAAATTCGTTGCTAAGTATTCATTACCTCTCTCGTCTTAATTATAAATAAATCTTAATATTTCTTTGTGAATCTCTGTATTTCCTGCTCTTATCTTATTGCTAAGCTAATCCCATTGTTAAGTAATAACTTTATTGGTACTCCTTTGAAGACAACTAGTTGCCAAATATCGTTTCTCACATACTAAATATACTATAAAAGCCTTTCTAAGTTGACAACTACATAGTCTGATGCTCACATTTTTCTTTTCATCTTTATTGTCTGTGTTTTTTTTTTTACACTGAATAGTTAACTATCCCAAGCGGATACAACTAAATTATACCTAGCTGTATCTAGTAAGAGATGAGGAAGAGTAAATCATAGAGCTAACGAGAAAAGCCTTGCGAGTTATTTTTATTATGTAAAATAAAACTGAAAGGGCTCTTCTGAACTTAACATAAAAAACACATTTTGTCTAAAAAGTTGTAGTGATTAATTCAGCTCAAAAATTAATAATAATAGTAATAAACATATAGTTGATAAATGATTAATTCTAAATGCTCCTTGAATACGAAAGCAGCAGAATTGAGGTTTTCATTGTCAAGACAGGCTTTTATTCTGAAAAGTGATGAGAAGCATAACTACTACATGATCGAAAGTTAGTACTCTTAGTAAGCCGAAGTATCGTTTCAATTGATTTAACTGTTATAAGTATTAATGGAATAAATAGATGCTTTAAAAAGAGGCAAGTTTAAAAATAAATTTTTGAAATCCATTACATATACCTATTACCTATATATTTTTTTTTTTTCTTACAAAAAGTTCTAATTTTTAAAATATCTCGAAATATTCCTGCAAATTGTCCCAAAAATAAATAAATATATAACTAGTAAAAACAGTACACTTCTTTTTAACTAGTAAATATGATGTGAATAAATCTCATCTCGCTTACATACATACATTTTTCAAAAGTATTTTCAGATTGATAAACAACAAATGCTTCGATATGGTTAGGAGGGAACAAAAAGTAGCAAGTAGGCTCGAGTATTTTGACGATTAAAATCAAAATATAGATGTCGAATATAATTTGCTTATAGCCTATTAGTTCTTTACCAACAGACCAAACTTTTTCAATTAGTTAGATTGGGGGGTTTTTTTTTTGGAGAGTATTAGGAAAAATAAATGCGCTTAACTATATATCTTCTCTATGATGATTATTTTAACTACCTCTTTTCATCGAGCTGATTGAATGCGCAGTACCCGCTCTATTTAAGGCTGCTCGATTTAAGGCCGTTTACGATTTAAGGACGCAATTCTCTGAATATTTTGGCCATCATATTTAACTTTTTTCAAGTCAGAAATATAAGGCCATGATACAATTTAAGGCTATGAAAGTCTGAAATTCTTTTCAGCCTTAAATATAAAGTGGGTACGGTGTATTATCTTCCATGAAATAAAAAAAAATCCTTTTAATTTCTTCAAAAAAAAGCCATTTTTAGGATATATTTGAATTTGGCACCAGAAGCCTTTCTTTAAATACTTGATATACCAAGTTTTGTTCTTTTGTGTGCCTAGAGGGATCCTAAGTTCAATCAATACGATAAATTTAACGCTGATCGCTCCCAAGATAATATGCACCCCCATTTGCTTTATTCCCCGCCGCTCATAAATTTAAAAACCACCCTTTATTGCCCTGTTTTCATTTGTGTACTTCCCCACAATTTTATTTCCTGTCTTATTTTAGCAATGTGTAACTTCATCATAATGTAAGCAAACAAATAGGATGAGTTAAATGGTTACAACCGAACTGAACAAAAAAAAAAAAGCAAATGACCCAGAAAAGGGCAACACCAATAGCACGTTGTACACATAAGCTTTTCTACTTTATTAAAAAAAAAAAAAAAGCCCAAACAAACAGTATTTTTTTTTTTATAGATGAATTAAAGTTTGATTTATATAAAAAAAGGTGATCAATGTGGGTAAAAAGGTGTCAAATGAATTTTTTACACAGTGTACCACTTTTTTTTTTTTTTTTTTTACAAAAATATACCCTCCTCTATTTTATTTTGGCCGCGTTATTGTTTTCTCACTGTGTTTGTCTGTAAATCTCCGAAATTACCCGTCGATTCCCTTTAGAGGTTCAAGGATTACCTTTAAAGGGTCCCTTGGGAACTGTAGGATTACTATACATCAAGGGTACACCTTTCTAAACAGCGGGATATAAAAAAAAAGGGAATAATAGGATGCCTATATATAAAGACATACTTTTTTTTTTTCTTTTTATTTTATTTATTTACTTTTATTCCCCTTTATATCTATTTTCTTTATTATGGTTCAATCAAATAAAGGTGTTTTTTCTGTTTTTAAGCAAGAAGTTTCTAGCAATCGACAAGCTCCTTTCTATTGTCGTTGGACAGAAGAAGAAGATAAATTATTATTTGAAGCTGTAAATATTCATGGACCTCATAAATGGTCTCTTATTGCTCGTCATGTTCCTGATCGTACTCCTGTCCAATGTTCAACTCGTTGGTTAGGTGCATTAAAGTACGTATATATTTATATTATGTATTTAAATATTTCTATTGATAAATATATTAACATTTTTTTTTCTATTATTATTATAGTCCTCATGTACATAAAGGTCGTTGGTCGAGAGAAGAAGATGAAGCTTTAACTAGCGCCGTTCTTCCTTATTTAAAAGAACAAATGACATTGACAGAAGATAATTTACCGTGGAGTAAGATAGCGCAATGTATCCCTAACCGTACTGGAATTCAATGTCAAGCACGTTGGACCGAAGCTTTAGATCCAGCTGTGAGAAAGGGTCGTTGGAAGAAAGAAGAAGATGAAATGTTGAAATTAGGTGTCGAAAAGTTTGGATGCTGTTGGATACGAGTAGCTGGTTCTATTCCTGGCAGAACACAACGTCAGTGCAGAACTCGATGGAATCAAATTCAATCTAAAAATCAAAAAGCAAATGAACTAAAGAACGAAACCCGGGTTAACAATAAGAAAAAGCAACCAAGAAAACGAAAGCGCACAGATGGGGATGTCGTACAATGGAAGTCCTCTACTCAAACAACAAATACTTTACCCGCTTCGCCTATTCAATTAGCAGTGCCGGATCAAAAACCATACATTCTATTAGGTAGACAGCCATCCAACGCAATTGTTATTCCGTTCGATATTGCATCTCCTATATCATCTCCCACATCCACTATGACATCTTTTATGGAAGAAGAAGAAGAAGAAGAAGAAGAAGAGTATTTTTGTAGATCACCTACATCATCTACTTGTTCTGGTGATACTTTTCATTCAACTGGGCAAGAAACTTCCCCTCCCTTAACAGCAATGGATGCAGTTAGCATTTTAGATGACTTCGATACATCTTACTCTTCATTTATTGACGAAAAATCAACAACTAACAACGACCCAATTTCTGCTGCTTTATTTTCAGCCGAGTTCTTAAACCAATTTGGTCTCAATTCAACTTTACTAGACATTCCCTCAAACCCCAATTTAAGCGCTGTTAATTTTTCTCTAGAAAATCTTCTCTCGTTAAACTCTAATTTTTTTTAAATACCTTTTTTAATTACCCCACATTTTGTAAATTATTTTAATTATCTATGTTTTTATATACCTCTCTTTTTTTTGTAATAAATATTGTTCTTCATGTATGCTATATTCAAGTCTGTACTCTTTTTATTATTATAATTATTATTATTATTATTTTTTTAGGTGTCTAGACTTCCAAGCTGTAAAGTCAAACTTTAAAAAAAAACATAGTTTCTAAATATACACTTTTCCCCTTCTTTTTTTTGTTGTTGTTGTACGACCTAAAATTATTGCCAAAACCTATTGTATTGTTCGAATATCACTTCTCATCGAAAAAAAAAGAGGGTTAAAAGGATAACTTTAATAAAGCACACCGAGGAAAAAGTTGGGGGAAATGTCTGTAAAATATAAATATATCCTTCCTATTTTCGGATCAATTACCTAAAATAAGATAATTTATACTTTGTATTTTTTTGCAACTGCATTAGCCAACGTAAATAACGCGTTATTTTAGTGCAAAAAGGGTGGTATAGATACATCATTTTCTATTAAATCATCTTTCTATCAAATTCAACTATTGCAATATGTGCTGCACAGGGTATACACAAACTATATACTTATAAAGAAAGTCAATCAGATGACCTCTATACAAATGAATTATAGAAATATACCATTTGTTTATTTATTTTTATTAACCAAAAAAAAAACAAGCTTGACCAGATAAAGTTTTCAAAAAAAGCCCGTGCAAGTATACACAAAATTTGATTTTACTCTATATTTATTTTCTTCAAGTTTCTTTTTTTTTCCCACCCACATAACATTGGAGTGTATAAGATGTACAAAGTGTGGCACAGCCTTTTTTTTTATAGACTGTAGTATCTTTGACCAACTTTTGTTATAGGCTACAACTAAACTGAATCGAAACTTGACGGATCCTTGTATTTGATTTTTTCATCAGATAGTAATATACATTGTATAGATACATAAAATTCATGAATGTATGCACTAATTTTTTTTTCTCTTACCCCTCTTTTTTTGACAGGATCCTATAAATACAAAAAAACATCTGAAGAAAGACGGTATTATACCATGTATATTACACATATGAGGCTGGTAAGGTATGACTTTGGTCAATCTATGATAAAAATTAGTGGTCCGTTTCTACACGATACATTTTATAAAAAAAAAAATTGTATATGGATCGACTGTGTACTAAACTGACATCACATCAAGATTTGCTTCCGTTTTTTTTTTGTAACATAAATATACTGTGGTGTCTCAAGAGTTTTTTTTATTATTATTTTTTTGCTACACACTATGCACACAAAACTTTAAGGGACATTTAATCCGGATCCAAGCTATTGGGCACTTGCGAAATCAAAAAAAAAGAGAAGCTTCGGATTACAACCCCAAAAAATAAAATAAACAGACTTATTATTGGTGAGTGCGGTATTATTAGCTTTCATAAATATGATTGACAAATTTATATGGTAACCGTGGGTCTGTTTAGATGATGAAAATACGCCATGCCTAATTCTATTTTTTTCAATTCTACTGCCTTTGGAAGTAAGTATAGTAATCAATCGTTGATCAGATTTTATTTTGAAGCGTGGTTTTTTATGGTAAGGCCTTCACATAAGATGGTGGGTCGGACGGTACAACGAGGAAAATAAGGACTGTAATTTATATACTAGACACGTGGTGCACAGAAAATGTAATGTTATTCTTATAATAAAGAGATCGAGAATGAAGAAAAGTTATATTTTTTAAACTAGTGTCTAGTTGCAGACGACTTGTTTAGGCTCTCAAAAAAAGTGGAAAAATAAAATAAGAAGGGAGGTGCTTGTTTCTGAACCAGTATTTACTTTGCATTTCTGGTATTACATCAATGTAAAGTAACATAGGTATATAAAAAACCACAAGTAATCCAGAAATAAAGCCCGTATCACTTAATTTACAAAAGGGGTTTTTTTTATGAAATATAGAAAAAATTGATAAACCCCACAAGATGAGTATTTAAAAATAATAAATTGGTGCACTTTTAATTTGAAGCTCGTAAGCAATTGATTTGTTAGAAGTTCTTAAAAGGGAAATGATCAGAAGGAACCAATATTTTCTAACAAAAAACCAGTGTAACCTTCTATCATTAATAGCCTTTACTATATTTTTTTATGTAATAATGTTATGTTATGAGAGTTATATAATTCTACAGTATGTAAGTAATGGAAGTATTTATCAATTTTAGTTAAAATATCTCATAAATCTATGATATATTTGCTTTATTAGGTACCTCCTTTATTTTCAATAATTTGTATAGACTAGTTTGATGTTAACAACATCACTTTTTTCCGCTCCATAAAGAAAGCTATGTTTCTTGCCCAAACTTTTGATAAAATTAAGACAGAATCTTTGTTGGCAAATTCCTTATTCATAAGAAACTTTTTAAAAAAGTCAGCCTTTTGACCATATACCTGGGATGTTTATATTTTGATGTTTTGAACAGCTAAGAACATATTTATACCTAGTTACGTAAACAGAAAATTCGTCTCTTCCTCTTCCGTGTCACTCCAGTTGGACGAAAATCTTTTGACTAAAATTAGTTTTTTCTACTTTTAAGAAAGGAAGTGCAACAGGCAAAAAATTTTCTTGAACTTCAGTGACAAATTTGTGGTTATTCAATTTGAAATAAGAAAAAGGGGACTAAAAACTTTATTTTCAAGTTCATGCGCATGAAAAAAATGGTGTGCCGAAAAAGAAAAAGATACGCGCACTTCAGTAAATCTCATTTTGGGAACCACCTACATATTCAAGATATACTTTCAACTGATTTATCTGCTGAACTTTTTTGTTGTGATTTACCAAAGCAAGATGCGCAAGGATTTAAAGGGTTTCAAACACTCTTTGACACCGTTTTCGCTATAGTCTCCCAATTTTTTTCTAGGGGCTTCGTATAACGATAAGACGAATATTTCTGTTATTTACAAGGATACAATACACGTACATTTATATTTTATTTATATATATTTCTTTTACTCCAACTGAATATAAGTTTACTTCCTTAGATATGTATAAGGTTACCTTTAAACCATTGGATTTTAATTTTTTTTTTCTAGCTGCATGATCTTCACAATTAAAGGATTATATTCATTTATACAAAATATAGATAACATATAGATATATAGATAGATTTAAGGATAATAAAGTATAATAAAATTATGTACATAATAATAAAAGGATATAATATATATATTATATTTGCATTCATTTCTTGTTCTTCGCCTGCTTCTTTTCCAGAAAACGCTCTCGATAAGTTTTTCTGGGAACAAGTACAGGCTCTTGATCAGATTGTACAAATGTTTTAAGCGTCGTAGTCTATAAGACGAGAAAAGGTATATTTTAGAAATTAGCATAAATAAAAAGGATATCACGTTTTACTTTGCGGTTCTGATCTAGAGTAAATTGGGGAGACATCATTGGTAAATTTAATAGTGTATCTTGCCATCGTTTCTGGAATATCCAAGTTAATTTAACTAATCTATTTATTACTTTTTTTTTTGTTCCTTTTGATACCTGTGTTTTTGCTTTCGCTAGCTCTTCTTTTTCTTTTGCTGCACGTTTGGCTAGCTCAATTAACTTAAATTTTTCTTCTCGTTCTTCCCATAACGCTTTTTGTTGTTCATACTTTTGTCTTTCAAGTGTTTCTTCTGTTGTTGACTGTGTCACGATGGGTAACTCGGGTTTGTTTTTTTCTGCATTCAACTGACGTCTTTTACGTCTCTTTTCTAACTTTTTTTGCTTTCGAAACTGGTTTCGATTTAATCTTGTCACGCTTGTTGCTTCATTGAATGACATGACAGAGTAAATAAATTTTGGATACGGAAAAGAAATGATAAAATGTGACAGGTTATTAAGAAACCCAAATAAGGTAGTGCAGAGAGCGGTGCGGGGAGGAGTTTCATTCAAAGAATATGGTAAAGGAATCTTGAGCGAAAATATGAAATCCTTCCTTTACATAGCAACGTCGAACAATGGTATGTAATAGAGAATGAAAGCTTCCTATGAAACGATGAATATAATACTATGATGTATTCAATGGATGGATGGATGGATACATGTATTATAAACTATCAAAAATCGGAAGCTTTTTTTTTATAAATTATTTTGAAATGGCGAATTGTTAAATGCTAAATAAATTTTCTTTTAATGATTAGCCTTTCGTCAAGCAACAAAAGAACAAGGCTTACTTCAAGCGTTACCAAGTCAAGTATCGTAGAAGAAGAGGTACAGTTTTAAATATGCATTGATTATATAAAAAAGAGAACCGTGGATCGGATCGACCGTTTTTTTTTTAAACTTTCGAATTACCAGTAAAGATATAAAAAAAGAATCAATAACGGGACACTTTCTCTTTATTATTATGATTTATTGCTCAAAAGAAAAAAATTAAATACTGGTAAACTAATACAATTTATCTTATTATAGAGGGTAAGACCGATTACTATGCTCGTAAGAGACTTGTCGTTCAAGCCAAGAACAAGTACAACTCTCCCAAGTACAGATTGGTTGTCCGTTTCACCAACAAGGATGTTATCTGTCAAATCATCTACGCCAAGCTCCAAGGTGATTTCGTTCTCTCTGCTGCTTATGCTCACGAACTTCCCCGTTATGGTGTTAAGGGTGGTTTGACCAACTGGGCCTCCGCCTATGCTACCGGTCTCCTCCTTGCTCGTCGTACTCTCGCCAAGCTCGGTCTTGCCGATAAGTACGAAGGTTTCGCTGAACCCGATGGTACCGTTCAATTGATTGAAGCTGCTGAGGATGCTCCCCGTCCTTTCAAGGCTTTCCTCGATGTCGGTCTCGCTCGTACCTCCACTGGTGCCCGTGTCTTCGGTGCCATGAAGGGTGCTTCCGATGGTGGTATCTTCGTTCCCCACAACGGTAACCGTTTCCCCGGTTTCGATTTGGAGACCAAGACCAACGATGATGAACTCCTCCGTAACTACATCTATGGTGTTCACGTCGCTGAATACATGGAATACCTCGAAGAAGAAGATGAGGAACGTTACAAGAAGCAATTCGCTACTTTCATCAAGAACGGTATCACCTCTGACAAGGTTGAGGATATGTACACCGAAGCTCATGAAGCTATCCGTGCTGATCCCTCTGCTAAGCCTACTGAGAAGAAGGGTAAGCCTGCCAAGCCTTATCGTCGTCTCATTGCTCTCAACAAGAAGCAAAAGATGGCCAAGATCAACGATGCCAAGGCCAAGTTCGAAGCCTCCAAGTAAATTGTTGCAATCAATTTTTAATAAAAAGATTTTGTTGTTTTTTTGTTGTAGATTTATTTTTTTATCTTTGCTTTTATTCAATTGTTTTATTTGTGTAAAAACCTGTTACTTGTAGTTTTTTTTTTTTTTTTTTTTTTTTTTTTTTTTTTTTTTTTTTTTTTTTTTTTATGTCGATATTATTCTTTGACAAAAACGAGTCGCTTTTTATCATGGTTTATTAAAGAAATACACCTTCCATCTCGAGAACATTGTTTGATGGTAGTGGAGCTTGTTCTCTGCTTCAGAAGCCATTGTTCTAAATCTTAAAACCTAGTGCTAGCTACATGTTTATGATGATTGTAAAAAGTTGTCAGTGCAAATAAAAAGAAAAATGCTCTTCAATAATTGAGACAATTTCCAGTTTCCAGAATGTGTTTTGCTTTATTCTAAATAGATTAGAAACGCGATATTATTCATGTAAGAAATAAGGTCAACCATTTTATTTATCACGAAAAAAAAAGGTCCAGCCACTCATATTGTCAATAAAGTTATTAGAAACGTAGCCGAATTGGGCTATTAATGCAGCGTTGATAAATTCGTGTTACAAGTGCCCGATTCTGGTTTTTTCGCGTTTTTTTATTTTTCTTTCAGAAACCTTTTTTTTTAAAAAAAAATGACGAGCTTATTCTATTTCTACGAAGCTCTTGACGAAAAAACAGAAGAAGATCCTAACGAATCAGAGCCTTTTTATGTTCAATGTGAATGGTTCAATGAGACTCTTAATCTTGATGGTGGACCTGGAGAAAACCAAAAATATTGTCAGTTAACTGTAACCGACCTTAACGACTACTGGCAAGCAACAAGTAAGTGAATATGTTTTTTGTTTTTTTTTTGTTTATATATTTAACACATAAAATAAAATTTTCTTGCAGTTACTCGGGATATGTTGATTGAGAGGTTTCCACCTAGCAATTGTTTGAAGGCTCCTACTCGAAATTTAATCATGACACTTACTTTACAAGGTTCTCAATGGATTAAAGGTCATCAAATCCAATGGGCTGTAGATAAAGACCGAAAAGAAGAAGATAATCAATTGAAAGTAAATATTGATAAATATATGCTTTAATTTTATTAACTTTTTTGTTACTGATAGATGAAATTAAGAATTCATTACTTTGACTCTATTTTTGGAATTGCAGGTACCTATCTCATGGAAAAAATACCTGATGAAAAAAGGTCTGTTATGAACAAAATGTGGTACCAAAATTCTGTTATTGCTTCTCGTAAATCAAATGTGAGCTTATCAATCCCTTTTTTTTTCTATTCGAATATACTCATCATTTCATTTAGGAAACTGAAGAGGCATTGAATATACGCCACAAAGATATACAAGTTATCAATGACAAATTAGCTGAAGCTTTTCAGAAGTTAAAAAGAGAATCAATAGAATCTAGATTGACAATGTTCTCTAATTTTAACAAAGTATTAAATTCTAAGAAAGATAGAATTGTTGAATTAAAAGATGAACTTGACTACTTAAAAAAACGAAAAAGAGATCCCGAGGATGACGATGATGATACAAGAGCTTTACTTGGAAGAAATTCTGGTCCGACTGCTAGTTTGTCAGCTCAAGGAGAATCGTCATCGCAAAGAAAGATATCATTACAGGCTTCAGATCGAATATTATCAACTCATACAGAATCATCTACACAAGCAGAATCATCTACACAAGCAGAATCATCAACGCAAGCAGAATCATCAACGCAAGCAGAATCGTCGACACAAGCAGAATCATCACAATCATTATCAGTAAAACATGAAGCTTCATCACAATCCAGTAATGTGGTTGAATTAAACTGGAGTGATGACAACGAAAGTGAAGAGGAATCAGAAGACGAAATCGAAGCTTTAATGAGGAAAAAAAGAACCAAAAAATTCAACTTTTAAATTTGTTAAAAGACGGACATCTATCTTTCATCTATATATAATAAACATTTATCCGCATTCATTTTATTTATTATCTTCTACCAGCAGCAGGAGCAGCAGTAGCTTCAGGAGCAGCTGCTACATTCATTAAAAAGAAACCACCGGCAAGAATATACAGCCAATACTTTTGGAAAAACGTCTTTTCCTCAATTTCCTTTTCATCAGGCACTTGATCATTCACTGCTGTATCTACCTTTTTAGCTTTGGGTAATGCCTTTTTCTGTGATCCAAAGTTACCAATTAAAGGTCTAGAGCAAAAACTATTAGTATTATCCCAATAACTAGATTAAAAAAACACATTACTTGGGCCCAGTGACAGGTGTAACGGCAAGAACTGATGTATTAAAGGCCTTGGTTGTAATAGGATACTACATTTACACTTTCGCTTAATAATTCCATTGAAAACTTCACTTTCTATTTACTTTACCTCAATTTTCTCTTGACAATAATTTGATTGGGGATAATAAGAAAGATAATAGAATCGATTACCTTCGTCTAAATTCAAGATAAACTCGTCGCGCCATTCACTCGCTACCATTTGACACTATATAACAATGAATAAGTCTTTCAACCTATTTACGAAAAAAAAATATTACTTGCCATTTTGACCGAAGATAAAATAACGTTGCCAGTACTTTCATCTCTAACCTTGATTTGATAGAAAGGTTCCTTGGCAGTGAATTCGACAATCTCGTTGGCAGCAGGGATATATTCTGGTACACCTGGGAGTCCAATAATCTCGCCACGTTTAATATATTCGCCATTCTTTTGATGAAATACGGTTAATGTGGTTGAAGGAGTCTAGATAAATCATGAAAAGCTTAGTTTCGCGCGTATAGCACACTCAATCTAGTTAATATGTACCTCTTCTGCTACTTGTGCGATGGCGACTTGACAAATCATTGCCAATAGCGACAATATCAATATTGTAATAGATGTACGTGACATGACTAGAATATTATTTAGAGTTCCAAGCCTTTAAATGTTTCAACTAGATATAGCTACCTAATCTCCTTTGATATGAAAACAATACAAAAAGGTCTTTTGGAATATTTTTATTCTTATTTTGCTGTCTGCGTGGTTTCAAATGTGTGTTTGTTTAACATCAATGTGTTTATCTTCTTTTTTTCCTTCCTTCTCTCCACTTGCCATAAAGAAACAATGACATTTGGCGATCTTACTTTAACCGACGACGATCCTTTGTTTCGTGAAACTCACTATGCACGCTATGGATTTGAACGAACGTAACTAACTTTTGTACTTCTTTTATTGTAAACAAGCCATTCTTACCTATGTTATAGGAATATTTTCGGTTTGGTGACACTTGATTCGAGATTATTAACTTACATGGACAAACCTGATGATTTTCCTTCTACTCGCTTTGATAAGCTACCTACCGCTCCTGTTCCTGAATATAACAAACGTAAGAAAGCGCTTAACCTTAAAGGAAAAAATCTTATTAAAAACGCTTTTTTTTTTTTAGCTCTATCAAGACCTGTCCGTCACTTTATTGCTGCTTCATCTTCTGAACTTACTGCATTTATATCGCGTGATGGTTATTGGAACTGTCTTTGTATTACTTTAGGATTAGAAGCGGGTATGTACTACAGATACATGGAAAATGCATGCAATATTAACATGAAAATTTTAGGTAAATCTGAAGTGATAGCAATTGATGCAGTGGAAGAAACATGTGACGATAAAATCAAACTGTTGGTAGCGTTAGCTGTAGCAGAGGTAATCAAATATTAAAATCAAAAGAAGGAATGATTTGTTAATAGTTAATTGAAGAAGATGGGGGAAGATAGTGAAGATTTATCATATAGTTTAAGAATTTACGGTAATAATACAAATTCAGATACAAAGCCCTTTTTAGAACAAGCATTGTTTGCTATTGGTGATTCGAGTCAAATTATACCCTTGGTTGCTGCTCCTATGCAAATATCTCATGTTCAGTAAAGTTACCAAAAAAAAAAAAAAATGTTGGTTGCAATAATTAATAGGATTGTACTTAGGATTAATTATGAAGGCCGATTACAAACAGCATTTTTATTGACTTCAATGGATGGCATTATACACCTTTATGTTCAGGTAGCTACTTGATGAAATACTCATAAAGACATGTGTATTAAAACATCAAATAAATAGAGTTCCGAGACAAATCAATTTATCGAATTGCCATCTTCCATATTCTTTCCGTTGATGGGAAATATATCAAATCATCGTACCAAGTAAAGAAATGGATATGTTATCTGAAGTATAGAATGAAGTTGCTAAAAAATTTATAGTATTTTATTTATGCATATATTCGATCAACCAAATGGAAATCGAGTTATTTGTGCTGGAGGTCAAGATGGAGAAATATTTCTTGGATTTTACGACAAACGTAAAGTATTTTATTTTTTAATACATAAGCTGGACATGAGAAACTAACCTATTTTTCAATGAAAAAAAAAAAAAAAAAAAAAAAAAAAAAAAAAAAAAAAAAAAAAAAAAAAAAAAAAAAAAAAAAGTCGGAAATGAAACTAAATCACACGCTATAAGAATATTCAGTCCCATCACATCTGTATTAATATTTCAACCTAGAGCTTCTAATGCAGGTATGTAGATATCGTTAACGTGGCCATCAACTATTTAACTCATTTATTTTCTGTAATAGCCCGCCCTGATGATGAATTGCATGTTATTGTCACTTGCGCTATTGAGCAAGCAATGGTATATAGATCGATTGAAACTGATGGATTGTCTACTAGTAGAACTTTACCATTATCCGGTAACTTTGATAGTGTATTATGCTCTCATGTCATGGATGTAGATTGGGATGGAGAAAAAGAGATCCTAATTGGCACATATGGCAGGCAAGTACTGATTTACAAACAAGGTACATGCAAATATAAAAATCAGAAATAAAGAAATTAAAGCCTTTTTTTTTTGTTAGTGGCTGGTACACAAGTTTATACAGTATTATGGCGTCGACAATTTGCATACCCAATCTATCGAATTACTCATCTTGATTTAAATCGAGATGGGCTAGATGAATTAATTGTGAGCACCATGTATGGTGTCCATATATTCCAGGTAAAGCAATGATAATTATAAGCTTATATAAGACTAACATAAATATTCGCAGCCAAATATGAAAAAGGCAAGAGAAAGGTTACTCGAAGTTTTACAATATGTAGAAGCTTCTAAACGACAAAAATATGAATTATTAATTGAATGGCAAAGACAAAAAGAGCTTGAAAAATCAATTGTATTTGAATCACAATAAATAAATATAAATAATAAACTTTAGCAGCATGTAAAATACGTTCTACTTTTTACGACTTGAATGGTTTCAATAATTACAGTAACACGTTTTAACCTAGGACCATCGTCTTCTTCGGAGTCATCCGAATCATCTGCATAACCATCGGATATATCACCATCGCTATCAAATGCACGGTAACGATTTAAATTCTTTTTTGTCTTCTTTTTCTTTTGCCCAAATAAACCTCGACCTCCTAAATCCATTGTAAGACCATTTTTGATTTTATCTTGCCAACGCTTTTGTTGTTTTTGTCTCTTCTGAAGCTGCTTTAATTGTTGTACGCGTTGATCTAATTCCTCTTCCTCATCTTCATCATGGAAAGGCGAGCCAACGGTGGAAATAACATCAAATGAAGTAGATCTTTGAGTACGTAACCTTCTCGATGTGGGTAGAGCGTCGGATATATCAAGTGCTGGTGATGAAGAAGTATTGGTATCATTATTTTGTACATGTAAATCTCGGCTGGTTAAAGTACGTTCATCATACTCGATTAAAATTTCTTCTTGATTGATTACAACACGCTGCATAGCAACCAAATCAACAGGCCCAGCTGAAGGATCCTTTAATGTACGTACAATATTATATCCCTGTCCTTTCAATACAGCCATTTGTTTTTGAAACATCTTTTCATCAAAATCATCATCCATTTCAAATAAGGATCGCATCTCTCTTACTGTTTCACGCCACCATAATGGATCAGATAATATGGTTAAAAACTGTTTACGAGTAGCTTCTGTAAAAGGTCGATTTACTAAAGCATCTGGCATAGCCATCCAACCATAAGGATAAGATCTCCATTGATCAGGGTGTTTATAAGGAAACGCTAAGCCATTATCGATAGCTGCTACATGAATATGACCTCTTATTTGATTCGATTTATGTTGATGAGTTTGTTCATCTAAACTTGAGCTACTGGATGAACTCATATTATGTTTATGGCTCTTTCCCGGTGGACAATATTTGACCATCCAATTATCCAATCCACGATCTGCATAAGGAAATAAGTTTAAAAAACATTATATGATATCATAATAGTATTCATATTTACCTGTATTACGAATAAGATAATCTAAAATAATCAATTGTTCAAATTCACGTTTAAATTGATTTTGCAACTGATAGGTCCATTTAAATTGGTGTTTATTATTTTGATCAGTTGTCTTTTTTGATTGTTGTTGTTGTTGTTGTTGTTGTTGTTGTTGTTTTGGAGGGTAGTGATTTGTGCCTGAACTTGAAACGTTGGCTACATGCGTATGATCACTATCGTCTTCATATTGATAAAGAGCAGTACCATCTTCATCGTTATTATCCATGACTCCACCACTGCCAAGACAGCCCCAAACGGATTTTTTAGAAACACTGTGATCAGATCCTTCAGAAGAAAGGTAAGGATGATCGCGGAAGAAGACAGTAGCGTCTTTATAGTTTGTCAAAAAGCATTGAAAACTACCTATTTTAGGGGGCAAACCATGTTGAGATCTTCTATCTAAATAGTCATAATGAAATGAAGGAGAAGATAAATGTATTACATCAGTGTAAGGTACAACCATTGTTCCTAGCCTTCTATCGATTAAAGAAGCAGCAGCTTCAGATAAATATCCTAAATTAGGAATTAAACAAGAACGGCCGAAAAAGCAAGGAAATAAATGCCTATGAATCCATTTAGTCCATTTTGGATTTAATCGACCGTAAGGTTCCTCATTCTTGGGTTTAAATACGCCTACAATTTTTCCTGAACTATTTCTACAAAAGTAGGATCCACTTGATCCTTGACTAATACGAGTTGGTTGCATATTGTTATCAATTGCTGTACGCACAGACTGTACGATAGAGTTAAATTTATCTTCAGTTTCGGGAATAGGATCTTCAAAATTCTATTTTATGTATACATTAATGTTTTATTTATTTATATTTGTATGTTACTTACTCTTTCATCTTCATCTTCTTCTTCTTCTTGGGTATGGTTTGATTCATATAATGGTGCCATGGTCATTGTATATTGCTTTGGTTGTTGTTCCGGTTCCCACTTGACAAATACAGAACAAGTGACTTGATCAGAAGGGTCGATTTCTTCATCCAAAATTGTATTGCTTACGGGTGAGTTCATATTAGCCGGATGTCTCGTCTCACCTATTCCATTCTTTCCTCTAAACCGACGTCGATGAACAATAGCCCAACCTTGATCACCTACTTGTAAATCCTCTGCATCTTGTGTCTTTTTTAAATCGGGTATATTGCCATTTTGAAGATCGGCTACAATGACAGCTGGTAACGAAGAAAAGGAAGCTGTGGAAGCCATATCTTTACGAAATACAATGGGTAACTTTGTCTGAAAGAATCGACGCGTAGCATCTGGAATATTTGTAGCTGTGAACGAGGCTCTAGGTGAATGAGGTGGAGACTGCGGTGGGTTGAGTTGTAAGGTTTGTGAAAGGGGTGGTACAACATTACATTGTCCATGATGATTAGCAACTAACACTGAATTGGGGTGATTCTGCAGTAATTCTTGATGCATTGTATCGTCTTCTTCGTCATGTTGTTCTATACGACTGTAATGTCCAGTACCCACAGATGGGTTTTGAATTTTAAACATTGAAGAAGAATGACGATAAACGATAAATAAACAAATATAAAAAGAGACGGGAATAACGAAACTCCCTCAAATTTACTTTAGGCTCCTCTTGAAGCTTTATAGGCTGTGCAAGTGGTACGAATGAGAGAGCCGAAGAGTCTTATATATATGGATCACATGATATGTATGTACATTGCCGATTTGACGTTGAGCTTTGCATTGAAGTCATGTAACCGTAATATCGTGGTTTGATCGAAATGATCCTCTTGTATGCTCTGTAGGTAGTACAAGCTAATACATTTTATCTTTGTGCACTATTAAGGTGTTTTCTTGTATGTTTATTTCGGCATAACCTTTTGAGAAAGTCAAAGCGTTTTACGAGTGACTTAAATCTGCGGTCATGTAGATACCATCAGAATGACTGTGATGTTCAACAATGTAATACAAAAAAAAACGACTTAGGTATGACAGTGACAAAGAGATAAGTTTGTTTTTTTTTAAAAAAAAAAAGGTACATAACAATGATGTAAGTATTAAATAAAAGAAGATTGAACAGATAATAAAGTATTAATGCAGCCTTATAATGCGCTGGCTGAAAAATTGGGCTACTACGATAAATGAACTGCTTTCTTTATCAAAACTCGGCCCAGCTATCTGTCTGTCTTATTCATCTAAAAAAGAGAAGCGAAAGTGTATTTTAAGTGCAAATTTTAAACAAGGTATACATGCCACATGTATGTACATACAATAATAACAGCTACTGTACATGTCAAATTAAATCTAGTCCTCTGTGTGTACATTCTATTGAAAGAGTACAGATTGAAAAAAAAAATAAAAAATAAAAAAAAAGAGTCTTTTTATACCATTTTGTAGTGCAGAATAAGTTATGTTTGTTTACATCATTAAAGCTGAAAAAGTAATAAACAAAGACAAACAATGATATTTTTTTATTGAGTTTCGAGTAAATGGTAAAAGAAACAAGTATGGAAGAAGAAGAATTATGTTGATCGTCTGACACAGCCAGTTCTTAATTTGAATTTGGTAATTACTTCATCATCCCCAAGGAGAAGAGAATGTACATCAAGCGTCTCAATATATGTATTATGATCATTTAACAACTTCTATAAAATTTGCAACAAAAGTTAGATGTTTGAGAAACATTTTTTTATGCTTTAGACACTTGACTACATCAGAAAATTCATTTGATAACCCAGCATATGAAATTACACATGATCGAATGTATTTAATGGCATGACTAATAAAGTCAATCATGGCTTGGGTATCCCCATCACAATATAACACATCGGCTGCTTCTATATGGTTTTTGCTTCTGTTAGTAACACTGCTGGAAAAGAAATCTCTTTCCAAAACTGAAGAAGACATATTAGGGCTTGTTGAAGCAAAGACTTTATCGGCTATTTTTAACCTTCATTATTGTTCCTTTTAAAAATCTTTGATGGGTCTCTGTTATCTCATAGCCAGGTGACTTTCTGACATATCCAACATTGATTCGATTAGCACCGTGCTTTCTGATTTCTTTTCGAAAGGCAGACGTCGATTCTACCAAGCTTCCTACTGCCCTAATGTATATTTCAATTTGTAAAGCATTCATCCTTTAACGGCCTTTCTGTTGATTCGTTTTGAGGCCCGCTGTCTAAATTCTTTGCCTTTGATCAATTTACCAAACTTTGTTTTACTCATATATTCTGGAGAGCTTGGTAATTACTTTGTAATAGTATCGTAAATGTCTCTCATTGTATAAAAAGCATACTCGAAGAGTTCTTCGCTAACCGCCTTTTTGAAGAATAATGATTTTGTTATCGATAAAATATTCGTAGACTGTACACAGTTGAGTCTTGTAAAACCACGAAATCGTACACCTGACTTGTTTCTTAGTCAATCCCCAAAGAAAACCAAGAGCATTTTATCCGCTTCAGCCATTTTGTTTACTATAAAAGCTTAAAGTAGGACTTTATAAGTAACATTAAATAAATATAAAGATTTTTTTTTAGTTACTTTTCCCGAATTTTATTAATTCTACGTCTACTGGCAATAAACCTCTCCTCTTCCTATTTAAGTCTTCCTTTTCTTTTTTTATTTTACTTGTGAGAACTAAGATATTAATAGCATAATATAGAGCTTTCTGACGGCCTCCATAATTCTCTCAGTTTATTGAGGCTATTCCAAAGTTAAAAAATTGAAAAAAAGGCATATTTAAAATGATACAGGCTGACCTACCCGCTTCACTCGCTGACAACCATCTCGTCTTGACGTACAAGAACGTAATACTTTCCATAACTAATACATGCACTCTATTCAGAAAAGAGTGTTTGCCATTTAGGTTTATTATAATGAATCACCTTATGATAAATTTATTAGAGATATAATAAAATTTACAACTAACAACATTATTTATTTCTTGATACAATCTCTTGTCTGGATAACGTATATAGTAAAACAAGAGATTAAGAGGGTAGCTGTAGAAAAGATTTATGTTTTTTGAAATGAAAAAAAAAAAGAAATAAAAAGAGAAAGAAAGAACAAAAAAAAAATCAATAATATAACCAAAAAAAAAAACCTTGCTTAAATATGGCGTGTGAAGAATAAGTAAAGAAGTTATTGAGTGATTAATGCGAACTCCAGTGACGAAGAGTTTAATTCGCTGTAACATTACTTGTTGAAGGTACTGTACTGTACAATCTTTTAGTCGGTTCACGAAATTAGTTAGACAATGAGAAATCGAGTGTCAACATTTTTTATTTCTCTTTCTTTTTCAAAAAAGAATATAAAAAAATCTCCCAAAAAAATGAATCCAATTGAACAGCAAGATCAAGGTATAATAAATTCTTATATTTAACTAGTTAGATGTGTAAAACAAACTTATTGGAGTGAGTAGATACAATCATGTTAGTATCTCTTCAGCACGTAATAGATGCAAATTCTCGTGAAATTGAAAAATTAAAAAAGGAATCTGCAGAATTGTGGTATCAACTCTTTGTTTGTATATAAACAAAAACAAAAAAAAAATATTTATCTCTCTTTCTCTTTCTTTTTAAAAGTCTTAGCATTAAAAATAATGTAAACAGATATCATGAATCATTAGGTCACTTATTAGACAATTTGAACAAATGTAAAAAAGATACCATAACAAAAGAACGTAAGTATATGATTTTACAGACACGATCAGTATATATGTATAACTGTATATCTAATGTATAGCTTTTTTATTTAGTCAAAAGTTCATTGGATACATTGAATACTTCTGTGAGCGAGTTTTATGATAAAGAATACTTGAAATGTTGTCATAGGTAAAGAATGGCATAATGCATCCTTAAACAAATATTTATTTAAACGCACATATATATTATATATACAGTGTAAGCAATAGTCATTTCGAAAGTTCTTTTCAAGAAGAGGCAGGTGACAATGAAAATAACATCATCTTAAGGTAACAAAGATAAAAAAAAAAATCTAGTTACATAATATATAGTTACTTTCTTTATATCAACAATATATATATATATATATATATGTAGTACTGAGGAATTATTGGATAAGCGAATTAAATTCTATGAATATATACTTTCTCAAAACCATCAATAAACGTAACATATTTTTATAAATGGGTGAGCAATCCATCATTTTGTTTATATATGCCCCTATTTATTTTTTATACCTATTTTGGTTCATTTATCCTATTATATAATGGTATGCTGAATCAAGCGTAATTGATTACAGCAGCAAATGTTGCCTAAAACGATTTGATATGTATCGATCTTTTTTTCTTAAAAAAAAAATGCATTACAAGTAAAAAAAAAAAAAGAAAGAATATAAAATTGTGTAGTTCTATTCTCAATAACCATATGGTTTTGTATACATATATTTTGTGATTCACAGGCATGTATATCAATTTTAATTCTAAAAATGTGAAAAAGGCGGATCGCTCCCTTCACAAATGAGTAATAATATGCAACAAATTAAAATCTATAAACAATAACATATGGAAATTTTTTACTATTGTTTTTTTTTTTTGAAAAGAAAGTCAAGTCTAGTTACTGAATTTATGTCTCTTTTTTTTTCGTGTGAAGAAATAAGGATGGCCGAGAATTCTTATTAAGCAAAACAAGGGCTGGTACCAACGACTATACATGCATATATGTCGGGCCCATTGATCTGAAAAAATAATAATAAGAAAAAAGAGTTGTATATATCTTACTCAATTTTCTTTCGATACACAATGTATATTTATACTCTCCTTCAATTAGTTAGAAAAAAAAAAGATGGAGTTAAATGTATATGATCTGTTATGCTTCAAAATTCTTTACTGATAAAAAAAAAAAAAAGGAATACGGTTAAGGTCGTTCCTTTTTTACGCCCTGAACTTTAAATTACTAATAAAGAAAAATGTTTTTGATAGATTAATTTGAAGTTGGAAAAAAAAAACAAATATCATTCTTTCATGTGTTACAATAGTTGACTTAGATTGAAAAGAGTCTAGGTAAAGAAATACTACCTATATAAATTTTATACAATATATGAGTAGAGGAAGTGTTATTTTGTTAATAAGATAATTAAATAAAGGATAATCTATATATTTAAAGGTGATGGAACCAAAGATGCATGGTACTCATGTCACTTATCCGTAAGTGATTCCGTATAATACCTATCTTGATATATACCTTATTTCATTATGATAGAATGTATCTACAACATTGCATCAAGTGTTATTTTTTCTGCATGTCTGGTACGATTGTTCTTTTTATATCAAGTGTTTGCAGCTAAAAAATTTTTTTTTCTTTGGTCGATCTATATATCGCTAATATATACTTGCATTAGACGGGAAGGAACCAGTACCATTTTTTACATGTATGTGTATAGAGTATAAAATGTTCGCATATATCCTTTTTGGTGAAACTTGTTTAAAGCCCTTTCATTTTAGACTACAGAATATACAAACAATAAAATTAAGCACCTATAACAAAGTAGAGTAATTTCTGTACATTCAGCCTTAGTGTATTCTCTCTTTTTTTTTTGCATATTTTAGTTTTATAAATGGGATTTATGTCAGGTGATGTTTACATTTGTGCGGTATTTTCAAATAGCGGATGTATATTTTCTTTTTGGCTGTCATCGGATTGTTCTTTCCTTCAAAAAAGACTCATCTACAGACAAATGCTACTTGTTAAATGAATTTTAAAAAAAAATCAAATGAAAGTTTTATTTTAGTTATAAAATTACATTATGTAAAAAATAGTAAATTGTTAAAGCTTGGATACTTCCATTACGGATGAATCTGCTACAGTGAAAAATTGATGAATTTGTCTTACTAAGCCATCTACTTGATCAATTGTATTATGACCATGAAGGCAAATACGAACTCTTTCTTGTCCAACAGGTACGGTAGGGAATACGATAGGTTTAACATTAAATCCTTTCTCATTTAAATAACTCGCTAAAGATCTGACAGCTTCGTTACTGCTTAATACAACGCCTTGAATTGGGCTGGTAGATGGTAACAGTGTACCATGAGGTAATTGTGTGGTTTCTCTAAATCTCTTAATAATCAAACGTACGTGGTTTTGCATCTACACGATATTATGACTTTTTTTTAAATCCTCTTTCCTGGTAGAAAATATATATATATATATATACATGAAAAACTTACAGATACTGTTTCACCACTTTCAAGAATATCGTAAGCACACTTAATGGAAGCTAAAGAACTATAAGACATGAATGTAGAATAAATCAATGGTCTAGCATAATTAATTAAGTAGTGTCGAAGTACACTAGACCCAAGAATGGCAGCTAATACTCGGTTAACATAAATGATGATAAAAACAAGGTGGTAATTTATAATTCCTACCACCATTACTAGCTAAAGCCTTTCCAAAGGTATGAAGACGAGCAAACATTTCATCTTGTAACCCCAACTCATGTACTACACCACGTCCATTCTCACCATAAACACCTGTACTATGAGCCTGTAAAAATATTTAAAAATAAATTAATTATATATTAATATATATTTGGGAACCCCAACAGTATTTTTTTTTTTTTTTTTTTTTACCTCATCTACAATTAAGTAGCCATTTTCTTTATTGGGCCAATATTTTCTCAAAATTTGTACCAACTCTTTTAAAGGAGCGATATCCCCATCCATTGAATATACAGTTTCGACTGCGACAAATATATTTTTCCCAGGAAATTGAAATATCATGTCCTTCAAGACACGTTCAAAATCAAGCGTATCTGAATGAAGAAAAGAGATACGTTTTGCAGCTCGAGAAACACGCATTCCTTCATGAACACTAGCATGGATTAATTCATCATAAATGATGACATCGCCATGTTGAGGTACTGTACTGAATAAACCTGCGTTGGCGTCAAAACCCGAATTAAATATCAAGGCAGTTTCGGCTTCATGAAAAAGTGCGATACGATTTTCGAGTGCCTCGCAGTAACTAGAGTTACCGTCCAATAGTCTTGAGCCTGTTGAACCGAGAATATTTGGTAGCTGATTTAATTCAGACAGGTAGTTGTTTCTAAAACGTGTATTACGAGCAAGACCTAAAAAATCGTTTGAAGAAAAATCGATATGTTTAGACGAGTTTACAACAAGTCTACGCATTTTAGATATCTGACGTCTTTTCGCTAATGTTGCTTCCAGTTGCGATTCAAGTGTCATTGTCTAGTAATGCCAAGAGAAATAAAAAGGGGGGTGGTGGGGTAGAAGGGAAAAACGGATTTTTTTTTTTTTTTTTGTTATTGATGATAACATTTTTTTATTTGCCGGATCTATTTGAACAGGCGCCCTTTTTTTTTTTTTTTTTTTTTTTTTTTTTTTGTTGTTCTTGAAACGACAGTGGGTTCCGTATTATAAAGTTTGCATATTATTTCTGCAATACCAATAAAGTTATACATAAGAATCATGAGTCTTTCTATGTTTACAAACAAAAATACAAGAAAAAAAAAAACAAAAAAAAAGCTGATGCCATAACATTTCCGTTCATATTGAATTCCACAATCGCAAAAAAACTATATTAGATATTCATTTTGATAGTGTCATTGCCCTTGATTTCTAATTAAAAAAGGCTCTATTAAAAAAAATACGGCATATAATCAGTGCTGGTTGTTAATAGAATTCAATTTAATATTATCAAATGTCGACAGATCCCTGTATCAAATGATTTAAAAACAAAACACAGTTTCAAACAGACAAATAAGAAAAATTTACCTTAATTTGGTCCTTTTTCAAGTTATATACATTTGTTTGTATATGTTTACTACCTTATCCTTTTTTCCACATGAACCGAATATATATAAAAAGGATAATTTTTTCTTTTCTTTTTGATCTTTCTTTCTTTACTCTCACTACAACATTCTTCTTCTTCTTTTTTACTTTTTACACTCAAAAATGATGATGATCACAGAAACCACTTCCCCTACTTTGACATTTAGATCAAGTCCTGAACCCTTAATCTCTTATATGGTATCTAACATTGATGATCTCGTTCAATGCTCAAAAGAAGCTGTGTACTATCAACACATGCTTTTACCTTCATTACCTACTTTTATTAAACTCGTCTATCAAAAATGTCGCCTTACACCTACTGTATTGGTAATTGGTTTAATCTATCTTGAGCGACTCAAAAAGAATTTACCTCAAGAAGCACAAGGTGAATACGATACACCTTATAAATTATTTTTGGCTGCCATGATTGTTGCTACAAAGTATATTGAAGACTATTCTTCGCATGCATTGTCGATCTACAAGATTGTATCTCCGCTTTATACCTCAAGAGAGTTGAATGAAATGGAACGTAGCTTTCTCGGTGTTCTCAAGGTTAGTATCACACTTTTATTTAATTTTTTTTTAAAAAAAAAAGAAAAAAGGGTCTTTTTATACTAATTTGGTATGCTTTATTTAGTTTGATCTGTATGTCGATATTACGGAAATGGATAAATTTGTTGAGGAGCATCAATCAATTGAATTGGAATTATTAAGTATGGTCTAAACAAAACAATAACAAAAAAAAAAAAAAAAAAAAAAAAAAAAGTACACTGCATAGTGGCCCTTTATCTTAATACCCCTCAAAACAACCCATTATTACTTCATTTATAATTGCCATCTTTTATTTATTTTTCATGTATATATTTTCTTTTTCTGCATTTTTACATTCTGAATTTATACCTTTCTTTTTTTTTTTATTATTAAACCACAATAAATATATTCTTTTTTTTTATTTATTTTCACGAATAGTTACAACATGTATATATCATATGAAATTTTAATTAAAACTAAGTTTTATAAGAGATGTATTGAACTTTTTCAGTGACGTTTTAATTGTTGTATAAAAGGACGAATGCTTCAAGTTATCCTATTTTCCTTTTTCTTTATTTTTTTTTTCAGCATAGAATTCTAAATAATCGATACAGCAGTATTTATTATCTATTATATACATGCCAATGTGTTATACGAAAAAAAAAAACTTTTGTGTTAAAAATTTAAAATATAGACAAATGGATTAAAAACTGATATCAATCAAATGTACATGCCAAGGCAATGCTTTGACATGACAACCGTAAATTAAACCGAATTGGTAGCCTAACCTACTGGATAACATCATGAAAAAATTGTATCATTCTATATCGGCTTTCTCTCTCTCTTTTTTTTTTTTTTTTTTTTTTTCTCTTTTCTCTGTCTCATCGATCAACCATATTCTATCAAAATAAACCCTCACGTGCCGCATTACATTATGTTTCATGAATAAACAAATAAATAAAAAAGGATAGTATTACTATATAAAATTATTATTTATTTATTATATGTAGTCTGAGGGGGTATATTTATGTAAAAATAAAATAAAAATAAAAGATAAAAATAAATATTAAGCGTAAACATCAACACCAGTCCAGTTAGCAGTAGCTAAAGGACATTGATCAATTGAATCAGGGTTATTACCCCACCAAGTTGGGAAATGAATTTCAGTATTTTGGAAAGCAAAGAAAATAACAATAGCACAAATAGCTACACCAGAATCTAAAGCAGCAGATAAGACATAATTGTATTTTTTCCACCAAGCATTTGCTCTTCTCTTGATAACATAGTTAAAGATGAAACCAATGAAAGCCCAACAGGGTGCAACGTTAGTGGGTGCGGGAGGATAAGGTGTAGGACCCAACATACAGACAGGAATACTGACATGACGAATCCAAGAGTTTGGATAACGTTTTGTTAAAAAGTAAATAGGAATGGGAAGCAAGAAACCGGCCAATAAAAAGTAAGGAAGACCTGCATATAATGAATAAGTTGCAAAAAACTTTTGTGGTCCAATTAAACCCCAAATAACTGAAGAAGCACCAAATAATCCAGCATTAGGACATGTCCAAGGATAAGCTGCCTTAGTACAAACATCAGGAATTGATCCCATTAAAAAGTTGGTGGTTCCAAGAGATACAAAAGACGCGACGATAGTGCCAACAATTTGGAAAGAAAACATATGACGAGGTGGAATCTTCATATAATGTCCCAACTTTAAATCTTGGGCAAATAAAAGTGCTTGTCTGACCGTAATATAACCGTATGTCTTGAAAATCATATTACCAATAGGATGACCAGGTCGAATTCCACCATAAACCCATTCTGTAATCATTGAAATTGTAGGTGATTGTGATGTAATGGCTGTAATGATACCAATAGGTAAAAGCCAGACGAATGCAAGAATAACTGCAATAATCAATGCCCACCATGGCATATCAGATGGCCAAACAATAATTGTAGCAAAACTCATTCCAAGGGCAACGAGGAATAAACCCAGATACCATAAATCAGGTACTTCTTTATAACGATCCATCAACTTTGCATGAATATCATCACTTGCTTGACGTGCATTCTTAACACGATTCCAAATATCTTTTCCATTATATAAAATTGTATGAGAGATAATAGCTCCTAAAGCTGCTAAACCTTGACCATAACATACTGCAAAAAAACCAGTGATACGAATAGGTGAATAATCTTCATAGGCTGTTTCGTTAAGGAATTGTCCAGGCGTAAGAACACGATCCCGATCAAACTCGGCTCCAAAGATATCATATTGGTGGGTATTGTAGAATGGAAACTTTTTACTTTCCCAGGTATCAGTATAATAAATAATAGGCACCAAAAACCAAATAAAGAATACAAAACCAGCAAGCATATTGGCTTGAACAACCCAAGGAATGGCTAAAGGACTAGGATACCAAGCAGCCAATTGACTCCAATCTAAAGTAAAACTACCGATACCAAGACCATGTATACCTGAACCAATTTGAGAAACCAAAACAGAATCTTTCTTGATCCAACAGATCCAAGAAATAGAAGTCAAGACAGGAATCATATACCCGGGGAAGAAATACCATATAAAGGAACAAGTAAAAGCAATTAAAAAGAACTTGTTACGTGATAAACTTAAACCAGGTGTAGTTGCTTCAGCATCCAAAATCTCTTTAGGGCTCTCCTTATGTAATGTATGAAATAAAGTAGCATTTACCAAATTAATAGGCCAAACCATAGAAGAAGGACGTACCAAGAAACGACGCAAGATACCAGCAAAACCAAAACCTAACAAACTAGTACTTAAAACTAAAAGGATACCACCACCAAAACCCCAATCTTGATTATAATAAATCTTTTGTACCACAATAATATCAATTGCATCAAAAGATGTTGCTGCTGCATTTGCCATGACAGTAATCAATACATGCTCTTTCACGTTGAATTTTCCTGGGTTCAAATTGAAACTAAATCGACCGAGAGGTACATTATAGTTTGGAAGGATTTTTTCGGTTAATCTACCGGCAGGGAATGCAAGTAATTGAACTACAATTACTTTGATAGTTAACGGGTTTGCACGAAACCAGAAAAACTATATAATACAATAGTGGTTAATATAATTGATCGATTTGACATATATAAAATTAGTAACTAAAAGTTCTTACCTGGTTAGAAAAAGAAATAGCGGCAGAAAAGATAATACCCCAAAACCAAGATCTGAAAGTAGCAGTAGGAAGAGTATGATCATCGGTAGGTGGAACAGCAGATCGAACTTCTTCAATTGGAGAATCTTCTAAAGGGTCAATAGGATGAACATTTTCTTCAATTGATGAATGACTCCCAAATGATTCTTTTGTATATATCTTGTTTGGATCATATACTGGATCCAGTTTTTTTTCCGAATCCATATGATTATGTAATTAAAAAAATAAATATAGAAATAATAAACTTGAACCCGTCTCTTTATATTTATATGGATCAACTCAGCGCAGATACAAAAATTCTTACCATTAGAGTTACAATAAATTCTCGTTAAGCCAATCACTTAATGGATGTAGTTATTTAGCACAAGAAGCACGCCATAATTCTCGAATAAAATGCACCATAAAAAAAATTTATTCTTACAATCCTTCCGACCTCGGATATCCATTACTGCTTTTATGTCAATGTTCAACTATAATAATTGAAGAGTACAAAAGAAAAGTCTCTCATACCCACCCTTCTATTATTTATGATAGATCAAAGAACCTTGTTCTCTGATCTACCCTCGGAGAAAAAAAGAAAAGAGGATCTTTTGTTACTTGTTACTGCTATTGCTGAATAATAAGGGAAGGGATTCTTTTCTTTTTTTTTTTTCTTTTTTGAAGGTCGCCACTACACGGAGTTTTGTTTTTGGACCCTTTTTATTACAATTTTATGATAATAATTGCGTCTTTTTTTGTCATTATGCTTATCTGAAAATTACGAAAAACTATATAAATATTGTGTTATGTGTTATATGATTTGATCTAAAAGGGAAAATTCTTTCTTTTATAGAACATGAAATCACCAGATTAAGTTTTCCTACGGTACCAAATTAGGTGAGGGGCGGACTTGTATTCAGGATGGCGTCTTATCTATAATGATTCTGGTTGGCTGATAAGAATTTTAAAAAACAAAAGCCACCGACGATTTCATGTCAACCTGTATTACATTCAGGAAAGAACGCAATGTACATAACAGTCTCTCTCTCTCTATATATGTATATTTTAGTGGTTTGAATAATTACCTCTCAATATTTACAAAGGATTAAAATTATACAACATACAAAACGAATTAAAATACTATCAGGTTTTTCAATGGTTTGTATACTTGCTATACATGTTTGGAAAAATAGGGGAAATTATCACTGATTTCTTAAACCGGAAAAATATCAGTATTTCATGTCATTGGTGATTATGTATGTATTATACATAACCCTTTACGCTTTTGGATTATCGCATTTCACATCGAGTCTATTAAAGGTTTAGATCCTGAACGTTTCAGAATTTCTTTCTCTCTCTCCCTTTTATACTGGTACAAATACTTAAATATTTATATAAAAGAATATAAAAATGAATCGCAATTCTGTTATTACAACGTCTTTCTTTCGTCCAAATTTTCTCTTTTTAAAAATATGTATGTTTTTTCTTTAATCATATACTACAATGCCCAACGCATCAGTGTTTCTCTTAAACGCTAGTTATCTTTCTCCAGAACATGTAGTATATTTTCTCTAAAATGTAATTTCTTTCTCAATTTATTAACTAGCAGCTCCAGTTGTAGTTAGTAGAAACAGTAACAGTAATATCGATAACAACATAATATCAGTGCAGTCTATATAAAAGATGCATTTATTGTAAGTGCAATTCATATATAAAATGACGATCAATTTATCGAAGAAAATAAAAAGGTTTTTATGCATAGGTTGTAAAAATGCAACAATCTAATGCAGTTTTGAAAGGGGCGAAAAATAAGAAGGTATATCTTCTTTATCGAGTTATGACTTGGAACATATTTATAACATTAGTATAAATATCTGCCCTTAAAACCTCCCTGTCATTCTATTTAATCATGACAAAAAAAAAAAGCGATTTTCTAAAAATCCTCTTTTCTCTGTCAATGATTTATGTTATTGTTTAGACTTTTTTTTTTTTTTTTTTTTTTTTAGCTATTATCTCTCTTTCTCAATTCACTATTCATTATTTATTAATGTACATACGTTATTGCTTAAATAAGGGATACTTGTGTTCGTGTATGTGAGTGTACGATAGATAACATCCTAATATATCATATATGTTGTGTACAAAGACATGACATTATATAAGAGACAACGCTTTTTTTATTTCACAAAAAAAAAAAAAAAGCATTTAAAAGCAAATAAAGAACAACAGCCAAAGGGGTGGAAATAAGAAACAATCGATTTAAACCACTATCATGGGCTCTACAAATAAAGGAGGACGCTTAAAGTCAAAGCGGGCAAGCAATGATTATTAAGAGACGACTCTTGATGAAATCTCCCTGTATACTGTATATATTTATTATATATGTAAATTTGTCTTGTTACCTCTCTAATAAAGAAAGGAAAAGGGGTTATTTGTTTCGAGGAGTTCTGGCATTACCTTGCATTTAGACTGCTTCGGTGTGTTCACTCCTGACCTGTGAGTAAGAAATAAAAACCTACTGCAGGCTACGTATATCAACTATATTCCTTCTCTTTTTGGTTTCTTTATTTCTCTCTTTCTCTTTGCCCTTTTTTTAATATTAATCTCTATATTTGATATGGGTTTTGCAAAGCGTGAAAGTAACACTGACGATTCTACAAGTACAACAACCTTAAAATATAGTCCTACGTCTACCTACATTAACAATGGCAACGGTATTAATACCAGCAACAATGGAAACTACAATAACGGGAACCTGAACCCTACCCTTAATAGTGGGATACCTTATAACAATGGTAATTATCCAGCTGGAAGTACTTATAATAATATGGGAAATCCAAATATCAATAATGGATTACCTTACAATACAAACACCAATGGCAATACCGTAAATGTAATTCCTGGTACCAATACTGGTTATCCTGTTACTGTAGATGCTAATGGCAACCCAATTATAAATACAGGAACTAATTTACCCTACAATCCTAATATTAACACGAATATACCTTACAACCCCAGTATAAATCCTAACGTCAATCCTAATATAAACCCCAATGTAAATCCCAACCTCAATCCTAACCTCAATCCTAACCTCAACCCTAACATCATCAATACAAACATCAATCCAAACATAAACCCTAACAATCTTCCTTATGGGACAAATATAAATAATATCCCTAATCCTATTATCAATAACGTTCCTTACAGCACAAATGCTAATTTTTACCCTGGTATCAATAATGGTCGTATCGAAGCTAGTCATGTACCCAGTGTAAGTCCTATTAGTGATATTGAAACTAGTCAACATGGATCGCAGAAGACTATTGTTATTATTCTAGCTGTCTTGGGTGGTGTCGCAGTACTTTCGGCCGTTGGTTTGTTCTTATTTTGTAAAAAGAGAAGGGAAAAGAAGAAGGAAAATATGGCAGATGCATTCTTTGAGTTCTCGGTGGATAAATCAAACGATAAGCCATCTCGAGTTGGTCCACTGAAAAAGAAATTTCAATCAAACACTACTGATAGTACAGTTTAAAATTATTACTTTTTTGCTTATGAAAAAAAAACATGAAAAAAAAGGTGTACATGTACATTATAATTAAGGTGCTTGGTTTCTTTTTAATTTTCCTTTTCTTTTTCTTTTTTTTTCTTCTTCACTGTGGTTACTTTTTTTTTTCAATTATACTTTTACATCATTTCTTGTTCTCACTACCTATAAAAAATATCAGAAACTCCCTTTTTTGTTTTTGTTTTAAATGGTATTTTTTTTTGTATTTGAATATATACGAAAGCTCTTTTTGTACTATTTTCCCTTCATACACACACACATACAACACTCATTTTTTTTAATAGTAGAAACTGCTTAATTTATTAAATACTTTATAAAAAAAAAGTTTATTATATGAAAATGTAAATGAAAATGTGTATTATTAAATAGAATTACAATAAGTATTGGCCAACAGATACACCAACAGCTAAGAGGGTGATAGCAGAGAAGACAGTTTGCTTGGAAGCAGCACTTGTTTTATCATCCTTGCTTTCTTTGGCGGGCTCCTTTTCGTAGTTGTTAGCATCCCAAGTACCTTGAGATTCGTAAGTTGCGAGAGGAGGTAAATCATCAACATCAGTGAAAGCTAATTGAGTTTGAAGAGCGGCAGATCTAGCTTCAACCCATTCAGCAACACCCATACTCTCACCGTCAGTCTTCATCATGTTATTATCAAAGTTCCAGAGAGTCCATTGAGTGGTCATACCAGGGGACTTGGGAGGAATACTTAAATCCCATTCAACTTCGGCACGAAGCATATCAGCCCAAGCTTCGAGACGAGGAGTAATAACACTAGGCTTGAAGAATTTCTTAGTAAGAGTCTTGACGATATCTTCAAATTGAGCTTGGTAATAAGGAGACTTAATAAAAGCATCAACCAAAGGACGTTGAGAATTAGGACGAGAGAAGTTAGAATAAGGAGTAGTAGACATGTAACGAGGGGCACCAGTACCAAAAGTTTCATCAAAATCGTAAGAGATAAGAGCCCATTGACCAGAGCTAGTTTCTTGAGTTAAGTAGTAGTTGGAAGCTTGATGCCAGACACCATCCCAAGAACCAGTCATGAAACTTAAAGCCAAATGAATCATGGTATGAGTTGGATCAAGGAGCTTTTCAATGCTACCCTTGCTAGCTTCATCAACAACAGTAGTGGGATCAATCATGTTGAGTTCACGAATAAAGTTAATAAGAGGACCCTTTTCAGCACCCTTAACGAGAGCCTTCTTTTGATTACCAGAATCTTCGAGTTCATAGATAGTATCGTTGTAAGAGGTTTCCAAGTCATCCTTGTAGACGAGGTTACCTTCAAGTTCAGGGTTCATAGCATTACCCTTATAGGTGGGACCGGTATATTGGAATTTTTGGTTACCAGCACGCATAGCATTGTTGATGAAATTATCAGTGGAGTCATCAATCATTAAGAATAAACCAAAAGGTTCATTGTTAATAAAGACACGAACGTAGTTACCTTGAAGGGTAGCAGCACCGGCAGCAGCTAAACAGTCGAGATAAAGTTTCTCGCGGCTAATCAAATAAGAGTATACATATATATATATATATTTTTTTTAGTAAGGTTTGGAAATAAAGCAGAAAATAGAATATGAAGAACACTTACACAAAAGTGGGATCTGTCTCGTGAGCTCTTAACTTAATTGTAGAACGACCAAAGATGAGTTGCTTGTCACCTTGAGTAACAAATTCATTCATCTTAATCTTGTAAGATTGCTTAGCGAATTCCTTGGTTGATTTACCACTGTTTTTAATACCAGAGTTAGCAAACTTGAAAACATCTGAGTGAGAGATATAAGTCATATCAGAAACTAAGGTGTAATCAAAGTCACCGAGAGGGTTGGTTAAAATCTCGTTTAATCCAGTGGCATTAGCGTTCAAAATAAGAGTAGCAACTTCATTAGAACGGTTCATGTTACTGACAAGAGCTAATATAAATAAAATAAAAGGTTAAAAAATTAATTCATAAGAGCCATTGATTAAATCGTTACTTACGGTGGTAAATAGGGTTATAGGCTTGAGGAAGAGCGGGAATGTCGAAAACAGTTCTAGTTCTGTTGAAGAATTCGTTACCAGTAGTAGTGATACCGGCTTGTTGAGTACGAGTGGTGGATTCAGGGACATCACCTAAAGCGTAAGAGTAGGTTTCGGCAGAAGGTGCGGTACCCTTGAAAAGGTTAGGATGGTCAGCAGAAGCAGCTAAAGGATAGGCTTGACCACCAACAACTACAGCAACATTTTGTTGATCTTTAGGGAAAGCAACTACTGAATATTCAATATCAGCAGCATTGACTAATTGTAAGGAAAGGACAGCTAAACTGAGGTAGCCAACAAAAGATCTCATTATTTATATATATATAAAAAAGGAATGTATAAAGAGAGTCTTCTAATTCAAATCAAAAAAAAAAAAAAAAAAATAATGATAAAGAAAAACGCGCTTATATACATAATTATTTTTTTAATAATTGATTTGGCGCAAATGTGGAAGGTGAAGAAAATATCGTTTCTGAATATTCTCTTTAATAATGCGAAATTCTTTTTTTAGATTTATTTTTATTTTTGGGTTATATAACATGCCTTCGATTGTATCAAAACGATTAGCTGCCCTTAATTCTTTGTGTTTACTTTTATTCACACGCGATTAAAAGAAGAAGGCCTGTAAACAATACTAAAACAAAAAACAAAAAACAAAAAATAATCAAGAAAAAAATTAAGGGCAATTTATATATTGATTATAAATTATATAGCCTCTCTTATAACTCAAACACGAGCCCAGTATACATAGCAGCTTACATAAAAGTGTTCGTTACCAAACTTCTTATGGTACAAATATACGCTCGGTGACGGGACTTTAAAGTGTTTGTACTAATACAGAAAAAACTGCCCAGGATTTACAGAAAGTCTGAGTTTTCCGCCACTTCCACTGAGTCTATTAAACAATAATCAACAAATAAGTATCACCATTCGGATCCATACAACCTGATTCAAATGCCAAGATTTTTTGATGCTTGTTATATGCATGTTTATTGTTTTTGTGGTTCATTCTTTTTAAGCTTTTCATAATTACATACTGTATGAAATATTAGATCTACTACTACTGTCACATCTCCTATTACCCCGTCTAATACTCAGTTTATTGTCCGTGATAATCAAAGCGTTGAATTATCAAATCAGTGTAACTGTTGCCTTACAAAAAAAAAAAAAAAAAAAAAAACTGGGTTCCTTTATCCCATTTATTACTGTGTAATACTAACATTTGATTTCTCATATGTGAAACCTGTCCCTGTACACTGACTTTATTTTTTATTTAAAATAAAAAGCAAGCTGTTTTATCACCAATGAACTCTCTTTTTGGTATCAAAAAATTAAAAATTAAAAAATTATGTCTGTAAAATAGAGTTGTAGCCGAATAAACAAACATGCGATAATAATTTTAACAGTATGGTACGTCTTTACTACTCAATAGTACATTCCAAAAGCTGATTTTAGCAACAGTAATTTGATCGTGTCCAGTGAATGACTTGAATCATTTTATTCATAATAATAATAATGACGATATTATGTAAACCATTTTTCCTTTTTATATAAACATTAAAAAATGTTTATTATGATTTTCATCCCTTTAATGTGTTTCAACGAAATCTCCTAAATTATATAGAATATTTATTATGCCGTAATGTTTTTTTTCGAATACTGTACGACGTATCTATAAAACATTTTATATTAAAACATGAAGCAAGAACCGAGGATATACAGTAATTAGCAACCCATTGTTGGAACAATAAAGACATGTGCTATATTTTTAATTCCAGTAATGTTTTCAACCTTTTTACCCCTTTTTTTACTGAAATACATACCTCTACACACGTCACAATATAGCAAGCTCTACTAGTGGGTTTCTATTATTATCTTTTATGCATTGAGTAAATGTATACTTCAGAAAAACAAGAATTACACAGTTATTAGTGACCTGATTCAAGTATAGTTGTAAATATAAATAGGTCCTACTAAAATTAAATAAAGGAATATAAAGTGCTATATTATTCAAACGGAATAAAATATAAGGCAGATAACAAAACGATGGATAATCGTTATAGATGTATATTTTCTTTTTAATATTTTTACCACGAGAAATTCAAATCCTGTTATTTAAAAAAGGAAAAGATAGCATATAATTGTCCAAATAAAGTTTTAATACAATCTTTAGTCTACTTTTACACTCATCTTCCGCACAAAAAAAATTTTTTTTTTTATCCGAATTTTTCAAATTGTTGCTACGTTTACGTTTAAATGTTGAGGCACAAAAATGTTTCTTCTCAGTTAAGTTCAAAAGACTAACTAACAATATGAAAGTAAATGTATAATTAGAGCCATTGTGGCACCAGCCAGTAAGCTTACGAAATAAGAGTTTATGCGCCGAAAACTGCACTTTAAAAAAGTAAGGGAAAAAGCAATTGCAAGAAGTAGTAATAATAATGCTCTTTCATATTTGTTTGTAAATTGTATACCATTGGCTGTAGATTTAGGTCGTACTTGCACAAAACTTTAAATTACATGAAGAATCTTGGTAATCATATGTAAAAATATTCAGTTGTAACTTTCTGTTCCACATGTTCCTTTTAATAAACATAGTACATATGTAGAGCGTATGGATGTTTGAATTGCCTTTTTTTTTTTTTTTCTTGGTCTTAACACAATATTTATCTGAAACTTAAACAGGTAGAAAATATATCAGTTTGAATGAATTTATGTTTACGGAGATACTATACTAAATAGAGTCATGAAGATGCTGGTACAGTACCCAACCAATAAACCTGTATAACTTTTTAATATGCTTTTTCAGTAAGTATGTTCCTATTAAACCTTTTTGGACCAAGTTTTTATTTGCTCCTAACTTTATGATCTATAGAGTAACACATCTGTTGCTTTAAGGTTTCAAAAAAGTTTGAAATTCTTTAAATTTATACGCCTTATCCCTTAAAGTATCATGGGTATAAAACCAAGATAACTTCAAATGATAAATAAAAAGGGGGACTGAAAAAACACAAGTAAAAAAGTGAGCTTTTATTTTTTCTCTCCTTGTGATTGATAATTGTCATTTGCCATGATTTTATTAGAGATACTTTTTTACTTTAAAATGAGGGAACCGTTTCAACCCGTCAAGATATTTGATGCCTGATGTATGCTAATAAACATAACTAGAAGATAAAAGTTCAAACAGCATACATAGCAAAGCTATTACTTTTTGCGATTTATAAGGAAGATCAGTCAAGGTATAATCTGAAACCAAAGTGTTAATTTACGTTTTGAGGATATGCCTAGTTTCTAGTTCATGGAACTATAGCTCCTACATTTGAAGCTTCATCCAAAAAGTCAGGTGAAATGTAAAATATTTAACTAGTTATAACATTATGTTATATTTTAATGCAGGAGAGTACTATTGATGGAACGAAACAAAAGCTTTCTCTCTCATTTTTCTAAAATTAATCAAATCGAGTAGCTATGTATTTCATTGAGAAATAACAAAATGTAAAACAAAGCTAGTTTAGTAATTATGAAAGTTTGAAGACAAATGCATATATAGCCATTCGACGTCTTTTTGCGAGTATCTGTTAAAACAATTTAACCAGCGGCTAATACTTGGCTAACAATTGTTGAGATGAAGTGATGCCTCAAATTGAAATGTCACACAACTTCTATGAGAGTCTTGAAGTACCACCATGTTGGGACTAGCGGTGCCGTAAAAACAAAAACAAAATAAAACAGTGCTCACGCGTTTTCCTTTTATATTATTATACGTCATTGATCGAAGTAAAAGAATTCAACAAATTACCAATGATCAGGCTTGCTTCAACCACACCTAGAATAGGTCGTTTGAAAGGTGTCTATTTTTAGTCATTCTCTATTTCAAGTTTTAATTCCGTTTACAGTTACAGTCTCATAAAATCGTATCCTGCTGTTCTTTTTATTTGGGGATAGATGCGCGCACCATTTTTTTTTTCACTCGCTGGCGGCCACTTCACCACTAACGGGTTTAGACGGGATACCTTCTCTATTAAATACATGAAATCTGCACAAAAAAAGAGCGTTTGTTATTGAGATTTATTAGAGAATGAATCACTTATTGGTGATAAAGTTATAGGAGCTCTGATATGATTTACCACTGACAACATGTTTTATACAGCATCCAAAGTTATTTATGTCTTGATACCATCTTTTGTATGAATAATGCATGTTACTAAAGAGGAAATTAAGTTGGTAGCGATAATTCATTTTAATATATAAGAGAAAGTGAAAGAAAAAAGAAAAAACCAAAAAAAACAGTGATTTATAATGTAACTTAAATATATATATATAAAAAAAAGCCTGTTTTTGTTTATGTGAAAAAAAATAAGATGTCAATATTGTAATATGGTACAGTGCATCTATTCTTAAATCGAATTTTTTTAAAAAACGGACATTCTCAGTTTTTGGGTTTAAACTCAGTTTTCATATAAAAAAGTTACTATTTAGGAAACTCTCACAGCTTTTTATAGTTTAAACCAATAAAACACTTTTAAATTTTCTGTCTGAACTCATATAATATGAGTAAATAATTTTTTATTGAATCAAAAGAAGTTAATCATGTGATTTTAAAATTTGGAGAACTTCTTCAATCCCAATTTTGTTGATGTCTATATCTGAAGCCTCTTCCTGTAACATTTTAAAAATTGGTGTAACCATATACTGCAATATCATTGGCTGATACTGCTCTGATATGAATTTTGGTTGCCAAAATAGCTGGACATTTTCTAGTCGGCCCTGCTGTTACGTCGATATTTTATCAACTTATTTTGAAATTTTTTTTTATCAAAATTAAATTTCTGTTTTCATACATATCTTTAACAGATTTAATTTAAAAGATATATGTTTATTATAAATGATTAAATTACTTTTTTTGGTAGTAAATTTACATTTTTTTAAAAAAAAGTAGCTAGGGCTAAAAATTTTCGATTTAAGAATAGATGCACTGTACATGCTGGTAGAAACATCATTTATAGCTTCAAATTTAGAAAATAAAAGATAGTAAGCTTAAAAAGTTAGCTCAATGACCATATCAACATGAACTTATAAACATCCTGGATATACTTCTTGAAGATGAAGACACGTCAGAGTTTACGACGATGAAAAGGTTTATAACTAGAAACAATCGTCGTATTCAATTATTGAATAAAAATACTTAATATTTATGTTTTTAACTTTAGTAAAATAAGAAAATATTATTATTATTATTATCTGTTACTATTGTTGTTTTTAAAACATATTATTAATAAGCATTATTTTGACATTGCATGCCGTAATGAAGCCGCAGTTTAAAAAAAAAGAAAAGAAAAAGAAAATACGTTTTTTTGTGCAAACTTTGTATTACAAGTCAACTGCAAAAAATGATTATTACTGGTTCAGTTCCTTGTGTTTTAACATATCTTGACCGCACAAAGACGATCAATTGTCTAAAATCGAAAAATTTAAATAGAATAATTTATTAAGATAACTATGACATATATTTACAGAAAATAAATAACAAAGAATGGTATAGGAGGTTTAAGAAAGGGGTGAAGATCTCTCTCTTTTTTTTTTTCTTCTTCTACGCAGGACGAATTTCAGTTAAGGCCATCACCATAATAAAAATGACAAATATAATAATGACCAAAGCTACAATATAACCAGCCCATCCATGGCCAACCCATAACATTCGTTTCACGATTTGCCTTTGATTTCTGAAATAGCCGTATAGTGAATAAATAAAACATGTAAATCCTAGCCCAACAAATATGTAAGATACGATTTTAGCGTTAAGCGACACAGGTTCGTTTGTCCAAGGTAAAGAATAAGAAGGTGCAAAATTCTTTGTCGGCATATCTAATAACGTCATAAAACCTAGTGAAAATGTATTTGTTTACTATGGCAATTCTTTTTATTTGTTCATATTTGTATGTATATATTTTCTAACGTACCGACTAAAGCTAGTGTGGTTCCTGTTCTAACCCAGGTAAGCAAATTTCGCTCATTCGCAAGATGATCTCTGGGATCGGGACCATCGACAATAGTATGTACTGAAGGATCTAAATACTTGAATATAGTTGAGCACTGTTCGTTATTGCACTCGCTAAATGACTCGGGTGCGTTTAGTTCGACATCCATTATGTAATATGTAAAAAGAAAAGTAAAGAGGAAAAAAAAGGGATTTACCAAGACATGAAAAATTTCTCAGGCTTCTTTATGGAGTCAGGATAAACAAATATCCTTTTAAAGTTTTTAAGAGACAAAAATGATCCCCTCACTATGTCATGCATATTTGCATATTTTCAAAGTTCAAATCGTTTATTATTTCATAAACTAATATCTATTTAAAAATTGCTAAACGAGCATTATCAGTCATAGAATAAATCATCAATTCGGTTTTTTAGGGCATAGTTGAGAGATGTCATCTGTAAAAAACTATATTGTTATCATAACAAAAAACAGTCTGAATGCAGTAACATGATCAGAACAACGCTGTATCGCGCACGGTTAATGTTGTTTAAAGAAAACAATGACTGCAGAATATATGAAAGGAAATGTTCTGATTTTTTTTTCAATTTATTACCATATTATTTTTAATGCAATGATCAGAACCAAGGATGCGGAGGAGAGGCTAACAGGGCCGAAGACATTCCGTGATTGCCTTTTCTTTTTGTGAACTAGCGAATATAATTAGACTTCTTGCATCACTTAGTAAAGCTGGTGCATCAGGGCTAAATTTGTGCTTGACTTTGGTAATCACATTTTTTTTAAGAGAAATAATATTTCGAGCAGACTCTTTTAAGACACACTATTTAAAGTATCACTAATGATACAAACTCATGTATAAATTTATAGAAATTATATTTTACTTTAATATCCCAACGGAAGTGTGAACTAAAGTTCTCCTTTTTGTCGAAGTCAAGGTTGATCGTAGTAAAATACTCTCTTGTAGTATCAAATATGCCTTCTTTTTGATAATATGTGCTCTAGAGATAGAAAATATTTTCTAAAATTCCATTCGATCTAATCCTTCTCTTCTTCATTCATCATAATTTTTTTAGAGAAGTTAGTTCTTTTGGTCTTATCCAAATCAGACCGGATATGAAAATTAATTTTACGGATGTAACTGCTTTGATGTATCGCGCGAAAGTTAGGTACTCATTGACTTCAAGAATAAGTTGATAAAATTATGAAAGCGTCGTTAGGAGTAAACTAACTGTAAGTATTTTTTTTTTTTTTTTGGCTCATATACTTAATATAAATACAGCGCTTAAGGTAAACCCTAGGAGAGACCTCCTTGCCGGATTTGATGATATTATTGGCCACAAGGTTAATATAATATCTACTAGACCAATTTTTTTAAGGTACTCTACAGGTCCCATATCTGTGTATAAGGATGAAAATCACCTTCGTGTATTTCGAGAAACTTCCTCCGATCTGACCAAATGGATAAGTTAAAATGGAAAGCCATTAAACGTCATCCACCTCGATTTCCTAAATACGAGAGACTCCATCGCCCACTTATTTTTTCCTAGTTTATTTTTTTAAAAGAAAGTATTGTAAACTGGGTAATCTGGAGAAAAAAAAATGGGTGTATGCCTCATCTTCTCGCCATAAACTTAGTTAAGAGAGTCGTCTAACTATTAGGATAGGTATTTCATGTCATTACCTAAGGATTTAATGGAAGAGAACGTAAAAAAAACTTTTTTGTATCAAAATCCCACAATCACGCATTAACTATTTTATTTAACATTAAGAAAGTTGCTCTTATTCCCATTATTCGCATTAAATACTCAACTGTTGTATATTAAACATCTGTCGAATTTAGAAGAACTCAGTCTCCTGTATAAGACATGCATCCGTATTTATCATCAACGTCGAAGTTAAAGTGAATTACCGGTTGTAAAGTACCAAAGCATGACATCTACTCTTCAGACTCACAGTCAAACTCTTCGAGTTGTCTTTTCAGTAAATACCAAAAAGAGAACGACTATTTAATAGATAAGCAAACATTTTTAAGCATATATTGACTAGTTGAGCCATCTGTTTCTATATAATTATTATTTTTTATCGCTTCTGTCTTATAATAAACATGTGGATTGTGTCTCATTTCTAATACAGTATGCATTGCCTCCATTTCTGACGTCAGATGTAGTTATTAGCCCAAAATTGTTATCCGCAATTTAAATATTATTTTTTTTCTTTTTTTTCTTTCTTATTATCTTCCTTATCCTCATTCCCGTGCTTATGTATCTTGTCACTATTCTATCATCTCTTCTGCGTCTCTGGTATATCACGAGAAAGGCTTTAAAGTTAAGAAAAATGATAAGTAATACACTCCCAATAATTATGCTACTGCCAGCTATTGTGTTTCCTTCGAGTACTACTGGATTCTACTTCAACTCTCTGGTGTTTGTCGCACGTTTAGCTATTATTCTTTTGGTTTAATAGAAGTTTACCTGTTTCATTGAAAATAAAAAGTTCACATGCTCCGTAATATACCAGTTGGTATAACATCTATCATTATGATAAAACTCAAATTTATATCGAAATCGGGTTTAATTTTTGTTACATGCATAATTTATTAAGCTGCTTTTGATTCTACCTTTTTTCACCGTAAATACTGCTTATTTTATACGCGGCTCTATTCATGTGAAAATACTAAAAGAACTTAGCTACGCAAAAAAGACTTGAGAGAATGATTTATTGTAATTTATTATTCGTGATAGAATAGCCTTGGAAAGTGGTTAGTAAAATGTCTTATGTATCACAGTTAGATTTTTTTTACAAGTTTTGGAAAACATCCTCTCTTCTTTTCTCTTTTTGGTATCGAAAAGAATAAATGTATAGAATTTACAAGTGTACCAGGAATAAAGTATCCAAGGAAGCGAGAAAAATTTCAATTTTTCATAAGCACTAACAAGAATACAGCTACTGTTTGGATACAAATGTATCTCTCTCATCATACATACAAACAGTGACTGTATTCTAAGCAAATACATCCTCTTTAAGAATGTTTTATCATAATTATTTTTGTCTGCTTCAAATTTCCTAAAAAAGAAAATGGCTTTTCTTGACATTTGCAACTTTGTTGTACAAAAAAAAAGCTTAAACTTTTTATCGTCTAAATAAAGCAAGTAAAGTCGACCAAAAATAAGAGCTAATGATTAAGCTTTTTTTTATGGTTATACCCCACAATTAAATACCAAATACATATCTAGATTGAATTAAGACCAACATGCATTTTATGGATTTCGATTAAATCTAAATGAATATATTATTCTATGAAAACGAGAGATCGAGAGTAGCAGTTATAGAAAAACCAGCAAAAAAAAAAAAAAAAAAAAAAAAAAAACTTTAAAGAAATTCAAAACAGATAATATGTAGTAACCAGATGATTTTGCATATCAATTTACATGAAAAGGTCGTATATTCAAGGGTGAACTGCCTTATGTTTTCTATTCAGAGGTCCCCTTTTTTATATAATGTATTATTTAAATTTTTAAGATTTTACTTTTTTCAAGTTTTTGCATCGTTCTCTTTTTTTTTTTTCCTTGAACCGAATTTTTTATTATTATAACTTTACAAATAAACACACATGAAAAGTAAAGTAAGCTTAATTTTACTATTAAGCTTGTTGTTCCCTCTCAATTCTGTCGAAGCTGGTATCTTTCTTAAACCCACAGATACTATTATTATCCAGGGTAAAAAAATAAAAAAAAAAATAAAAAATATCAGAATCTTTTTTTTTTAAAAAAAAAATCAAAAAGAAAAAGAAAAAAAAAGATAGAGATACTTATCATTATAAACAGAGTCTGTTTGGGTTTGGTCTAATTCTACTGCAATTACTTCGATACCACATGACGTACCAGCTAAGAAATTAACAGATATAGTGGCACTATTAAACAATGTTCCTGAAGCATCTAAAAGTGGTACCAAGGGCGTATTATACAATCGAGAAGATTCATGCTCGCCAGAGACTATAGAGCAACCTATTCAAGCCCCATTTTTTGCTCCCATAAAACTATCACTTGTTCCTAAAATCGCATTAATCAAAAAACACAGTGGTCCTTGTTCGCTGGTAGAAAAAATCAAAAATGCTCAAAAAGAAAGTGCCATAGGCGTTATTATTTATAATAACAATCAAATGACAGACCCGGAAGATAATTATAGAGAGGTAAAGTCAAAATCTCCTTCCATCTCTTTCTTCTACTGTAGATAATTCCCTTTTATATATATATATATATATATATATCTTTTTTTTTATGTACATGTACTAATCGCTTCTAATTCTTGTTTAGGGTGTTCCACTGGAGAGTGCAATCACTATACCTGTCTATTATGTTGATTACAACGTAGGCACCGAGCTATACAAAAGACTAGAAGAAAAAGCTGCCTTACCACTTCGTAAAATGCAAAACAAAAGCCAGACAGAAGTAATGTCTCGTCTGGCTGTGCTAGTCTCTCTCATGCCCGCAACCAATATAAAAAATACTGCTTGGGAATTGACTTTATTTGTTATGCTTATTCTTTTAGGTGCTTGTATTTTATTCTCATTCTTATTGCGTATCTACACATGGAAGAGAACCGAGATTCTTCATCGAGCCGTTGAACGTAATCGAGCCGCAAATGTATCAATGACTACATTACCAATGGGTAAAGAACTACTAACTCCTGAAAATTTATACCTGTTTCCTATCAGAATCATTGATACAACTCTGGATGAAGAAGAAAGAAAAAGGGTTGAAAATGTCTTGGCGGATGAAAAACAAAGAGAGGCACTTATACAGACTACATTATTACCAGAACTGGCCTCGCCACCCAAAGAAAGATTCGGCTTTAGTAGAAAGAATTCGCTTAGATTAAGTACTATTCCTCCTATGATTCTCAAGATTGATACACCTGTAAATAATATGTGCGTTGTTTGTCTAGAAGCTTTTAAAATAGGTGACGAAGTGCGTAAGTTGCCTTGTAACCATGAGTATCATACAATGTGTATTGATCCTTGGTTAACCTCCAAATCATGTGAATGTCCCCTTTGTAAATATGATTGTTCGGTTGCTAAAGAAATAGCTGCAGATCCTTATGGATTAATTGCTGCTGCTTCTATCACTGGAATAAAAGGCGTGTTATTACGTTCTAGTCTTCAATTGAAAGCGAAATGGCGTAAGAGAGAAAGTCAAGTCGGTGTAGCAGATATTGAACAGCAACGTAGAAGTCCACCATCAAGAATATCTATACCCTGCTCTTCAGCTAAACTAACGTCTGCAGTAAGGACAAATGAAGCAGTTGAGGCGCCTATTACTACTGCTGCAGAAATCGAAGAGCATTACCAAGCGTATGAAGAAGCACACCCTTACAATACAACGAATCAAGAAGATGAAACAATTCAATCCAGCCAAAGCATCTCGTCAGGTATGAATGAAACCACTCATAATAAACACAGCAAGTACGAAGAACAAGATCAGCCTCCTCGTCAATCCATATCATCTAATAAGGATGATTCGAGCATGAATCGTACCAATGAAGCTTATGTATCTAATTATGCACCACTATCGGCAGGTAGTTTACTTCCTGATATTGATGTATCTTCTATATCTCTATGTTCAATTGACTTGGGTGGATTGTCAGAAGATTTTCATACTACTTTCAATAACCAGAGATAATTTTTTTTGTTTTTTTTTTTTTGGCTGGTGCATCATATATTATATAAAGCTAATTTCATAATTCTAAACTGTTCAATAAAAAATAAGTAATGCTTTGTTTATTATTATACAGTTGAAGAAGAAAAACAGGTTTATAGTAGTGTTTGTAGCAAACAAAGGTCGGAGTAAGAGGACTCAAAAGAACCATGCTCCCCCTACTGGACTTTATTTCCCTTTTTTTTTTTTTTTTGTTCCTATTACACTTGTCAAAAATATGCTTCTATTATTAAAGAGATCAGTAGCTACGCCCGTTACCAACAATGTTTTTAGATGTTATGCAACATTACCAAAGAAAGCAGCAGGAAAATTCACAAGTAACAAGATGATCAATGAACCAAACGAAAGTCATGTCAAGGACGTCCAACAAACACTTGTATATATTGGTAACTAAAAGAAAAAAAAACAAGTAACGCGTATTGTGATTAAATCATATCGATTTATTTTTTTTAAAAAAAAAAAAAAAAAAAAAAAAAAAAAAGGTCCTTTTGCGGAAACTATGAGAAGATATAAAATGACAGCATCTTTCTTTGGATTATGTGGTATTTTTGCAGTCCCAGCTTTATTGAGTACAGGTCAAGCACCAGTGATGAGTGTTGCATTAGGTAATATGAATGGAATGTGATGCAGGGTCCAGACGCTGATTTTTTTTTTTTAATTAGCTGGTGTATCAGCACTTTCTCCAGCAATATTTGTTCATATATATACTAGTGGTTATGTGACTAAATTAGTTGTATATGATGATATAAAGAAAGTTGAAAGAGAAAGAAAGAAGCCTAAAGAGATGAAAGATAAATTTATTGGAATAGAAACAGTATCATTTTGGGGTAGATTTAAAGAAGATAATATGTGGTTATCACAATTAAGATATAAATCTACACCTAAAGGTATCACATGGCAACAAAAGACAGGGGCAGAAAAGATATATACTTTAGAAAGAGAGATTATAGAAGCAGATCCATATTTAAAGGCTTTAGCAGATCGAGTACAACGAAAAGAAGCATGATTATAAAGTGTCTTTGATTGGTTCCTTATTACATTACATTTTTATTATAAAAAATATATTTTTTAAATCTCCACACTTCAAAAAAAAAAAGTATATCTTGACTTTATTTTCTTTTTCTTTTTTTTTGTTTTTGTTTTTTTTTTACTCTATTATGCCAACAAACTCATTAATGCCTAATTCAATCACTAAAAGAACAAAACGTAGACCTTCTTACATCAACCTTTCAAGTGCAAATACTAGTGCTTCTAGTTTAGTGAATACGGATGATTTGTTATCACCGCGTACACCTAGAAATATTTCAAAATCTAGACGTTCTTCAATCGTTGCTGAACATATAGGAGATGCACTTACAGCAGCTAATAATGATACTAAGAAAGAAATGATTGTTGGGTCAACTAATTCTATTTCGGGGCCACCACTTTTATCGGATAGTACGAACTTTTATTTTCAAGATATGGCTTCACAAGATAATGAAGCTATCCGATCCGAAACACCTACTTTAAGAGCAAGACTTTCAAATGAAGAACTTAATAATAGTAAACGTAGTAGTAATAATAGTAGCCTGCGTCGTACTCGGTCATCTTCGATTTCTAGCTTATTTGGACCAAGTCATGTATTACCAAGTTTCGATGTTCATGCTTTATATAAAATTAAAACAACACGTTCATCAAAGAAATTGGATCATTTTTTTGGTGAATTTGCACCACATGATATTTGTATCAAAGAAATTAGAAAAGAAGGTTTAAAAGCTATTTTAGAATCAAAGTCCCCATTATGTTATTTCTTATATCACTTATTACAAGAATATAGTAGTGAAAATTTGGTAAGCAATTAAAAAAAAATTTTACTGAATATGAAAAAAAAACTAATTTGTACAACATGTTTAGTTTTTCTTTATTGAGTTGGAGCAATATGAATCATTCTCTTATGCCTCGCTTGGTCAACAATTAGCAACTGCTCAACATATTTTTAATACCTATTTAACTAGAAATAGTTACTTTGAAGTCAACTTAGATGACAAGGTCCGTCGAACTGTAACACAAGCATTAGAAAAGAAGGACGCAAAGAACTGTTTCGATTCCGCAAAAAGAGCTGTTTATTCTCTTTTAGAATCCAGTTATGTTAGATTTCAAAATACAAATACCTTTCAAGAAATGGTAGATGATTGTGGTAAAATAATAGTTATATCCATCTTTTGATAAATAAAATATTAATAATATTATATATATATATATAGGTGAATTAACAGCTCATTATACTGACAAATCACGTAGAGCTGCAGTAAATAAATTATTATCGCACATTGAAGAACAGCAAACAAAAATTTATAACGCAGATAATAACAATACAGTGCTTCAAAGTGTTAGCCAAACTACTAGAAGGCGACACGAATTAATTAAATCAATGATCCATGAATTCTGCCGAACCTTTGTTGGTGTAGAATTCTCTGAATAAATCATAATTTAACCTTTAAAAATCTCTCTTTTCGGGAGTCAATTGTCCCTTTATTTATTATGTCATCTTTTTTAATATAATTTGCTAGTATTAGAATCGAATAAGTAACATAAATTCTAATGATTTTCGAAAAAAAAGAACTAAATAGAATTTTAAAAATCAGTAGCAATTAGAGCTAAAAGGCTTTGTTAAAAACACGTTTCCAACTACCTGGTAACTGCCCTGGAAAAAAAAAAAAAGACGTTAAAATAGGACCTTAAACCTTGTGTATATTCAACTAACTTCTTTCTAACATTGAGTCGTTATAGAACGTATATTTAATTTTCTAATACCAAGCAATTGAGGCTTGTCCTTAGTATATCCCTTTAAAAATTTTGTCTAACTGTACATTTAGACTTGAGGACTCAAAACGCAATTGTTGGGGAAAAGGCACATCAGAAGTGCCGAGGGTTCTGTATAACACTCGATTAAGTTTTTTCTCTTCTAAAAAAAGAGAACAATGAGCCTTTTGATTAAATACTCGATTGTGTTTAACCAAATATAGTTCTTAATCAACCAGTATAATGGGTTAGAACAATATAGACTTTTTTTTTTTAAAAAAAAAATGCCGGGTTAAAAAACCCTAATAATCGGTACTTGGTTTAATTTATTAAATTAAAAATAATTACCTGTCATTTTAGTAGCTCATTTAAATCAAAATTTCAAGTTAACATCATTTCAATTAAATGTTTTAAAAAAAAAATAACAAGGGCGGATCCCAATTCCAATAGATCGGCTTTTACATTTTTTTAGATGGTTACACGGCAATTATTGTTTTTTTTCTGTAGAAGCAGTAAAGTAATCAAGTGACCTTTTTACGCACTAAATATGGAGAAAATAATTCGATTGTACATAGAGATCGACGATGATCAGTAATAAATTAATGTTAGTTTAATCAGAGTTTAATAGTAGACTCTATAAACAAATAATAAAGAAACTCACAAAGTATGCACATTAACGACTATTTATTTCTTTGAAATGTTGTGATGAGTAAATATGAGCTATATATATATATTCTAAAGTTAGATTTTAATTACTGTATTGATCAAAATATGTATCATTTTCAAGTAGAAAAAGATAGAGAGTGTAAAAACCTTTAGACGATTTAAAAGCTCGTGAGCTTTGCCGGCAAAAGTTGCGCGGAAAACTATAGACTTTCGATGACTTTCACTTTTCACTACTCTTTTTTTTTTTTTTTTTTTTTTTTTTTTGCCTCGTAGTAATAAACAGGCTGCTTTGACTAAGCCGTGTTGATTTATTTCACGTGGCAGTTGGCTGATTCGATAATATATTGAAGATATAGTTTAGATGTATCATTACTTTTTACAAAACTGTAATGATAGTATCAATTATTCATTCATAAAAAATATATAATATATTCAAATCTCCATTACTGACCATGCTCTTTTAAATTACATTTATTGTTTCCAATATGAGACGCGTGTCTTTTCTAGAATATGTGTGTACACAAAGTTTTATCCGGGGCTGTCATCAAGATCGGCTTTCAAAATCAAGCTTTGTTGTTAATAAAGCCTTATCGGGTACATCCCCAACTGTTGGCTGGGATTTCTTAACAAGCCATGGAATTTTGATATATATATATACTCGAAAAGGAGAGACAGCTTGTGTCGATCATAATCAGTATTTCATAAGCTTTTTTTCTGTTTGATTTTTTTTTTTTTTTTTTTCACAAAGTAAAAGGTTTCACAAAAACTTGAAATTAAAATATACAACAGGTTTGTTTAGTATATAATATCATTACCAAATGTGTAAAATATGTATTTAAATCGTTATTAACATTATGCATAGCCATCATAAGATTTTAAATTTGCAAAATCAAATTGTCTGTTAAAAAAAAAGCAAAAAAACGATAGAACTTTGCTATTTCGATTATGAATTGATAAAAAAAAAAAAAGATATTAAGTTACACCATTGACACTTAAAAGATCAAGTTACACGCGGAAGAGATGATTAAACGTTTGTTTTATTGGAAAACGGAATAAGATAATCAAGTCTAATGAACTCAAGTTAAACAAAAAAAAACCTTATTTCCCCAAATCATTAAAACCCTTCGATCGAACATGCTTCTGCTAGAAAAGGGAAGATTCGTCACTCTTTTTAAATGATATCATTTTTATTTATAAACAACGTGTGTCAAACCAAAGACTTTTAGTAAAAAGCCTGAGTGGCATTTTTACTAATGAGGTTAAAGAGATACGCTTATACTTTTTAAAGAAAAATGGTATATATTTTTAATAAGCTCGCTTTTAACCATTGTAATCTATTTAAATAACCATAATATATAGCTTAATTAATATGTAATTAACATTAGTCATATAAATTCATACAATCAGTACTTTTCTGCTTATTAAACTTATTTACAAAATTTGAGTACTGAAAAGTGTCATAATATAATAAAAGGTTTTCAGTGCTTTAGAAATTGTAAATGCATAGTTTTTAATGGGATTTATAATTCAAAATGTGATTTGATAGAGAACCAAATTTCTATTTTTACTGTATTTATAACAAAAAGTAATTGTATGCACACATGTAGCATGGTACGAAGAGGGGGTATCAAAAGTTGTATACAGATCTCTCTTTCTTTTTTTTTAAAAAAACACTGAACATTTCACGTTTGTAAAAAAAAAAAAAAATACCTTCGTAAATATATATGTACAATTAGCAGGTACAATTGGCAGAAAGACATTCATTAGAAGTGACTAGATGTATTTTTTGAGGTGTACAAAAATAAAAGATCGCTTTAAACTAAACTGAAGTGGGTGCATTCAATCATTTTTTTTTTGTTTGTAGGGAGACCAAAGGACTCGGTTTTTATTAGTGAATTATAAAATAGTCACAACAGTGTTTTTGGGTTTTATATTTTTGAGATGATGAAAAATGATGAATTTTTTTTTTTTTTTTTTTTTTTGAATGCGAAAAGTGGAATGTTAAAAATGCGTAAATAATCAACATGTACAGAAAGAGGTTGTAAAGACTCAATCTGCGGTTATAAAGGGAAGAGGAACATGAGGAATACCGGCAGACACAAAAGATTCGTGTCTGGACTTGAGAAGTTTTTTAGATACTAAAGAGATAACGGAGTCGACGGTAAAGGGAGTATTATTGAAGACAGCGCCCCAGTGTAAAATCCAGATGGATTCAAGTGTAGCAGCAATAGATTCAAGTTGCTCCGAACCAGAGTCATGAGAGAAGTTGGAGAGAGTAAAAAGGGAATAGTGAAGAACACTCGGAGAGACCAGTTTAGTGGAAGAATTGACGTATTTATGCCAAACAAATTGCCATACCGGAAGTTTCAATGGACAGGTGAAAATAAAGTGCTCAAACGAGTCAACATTATATAAGCATAGAGGACAATTAGGAGAAGGAAAGAAATCCGGAATCAGTCGGTGAAGTAAGGACTTGTGAGGAAGTTTTTTTTGCAGAAAACGATACCATATATTTCGACAAGAGTGAGATAGAGGCAAGTCCCAAAAGTCAGACCAAGGAGGCGAGAGACGTGGGGAAAAAGGTGGTGGTAATATCGCTTTACGTGTATTTGGAGGAGAACAAATAGAACGAAATTTCTTAGTGTTAAGTAAGGTAGATCGTCCCATACCTGGTTGTCTCTCAAAGTGAAGAGCCATGAGAAAGGGGGAAAGATCGATGACCGAGTGATCAGAGACAGGAGTGAAAGCATGAGTACCAAAGGCAGCGTAATGAGGAGGAATAAAAGTACGCACAAAAAAAGTAGATAGTTTAACTTCATTGTGACTAACCTTACGTAGCATATTATAGGCCAAGTTACGACAAAGAGCGAATTCACCCCTAATTCGAGGTCTAGTGCAATTGGAAGCAGTAAGATTGAGTGTGTATGCAATGAAGCCGGGAAGTTTAAGTAGAGCCCGAGGTAGGACATTGGGAGCTGGGTATGATGGATCTAGTAGCGAGGCAAATGGGATTTCCAAACAAGTGGCGGTACTAGCAATTACCTTAGAGTAGCTCTTAGGTAGTAAGTCAATCGCCTTGAACAAGAGAGAGAGTGAACCTAAAGTGTTCTTGGTTGTGTACGGTCGCCGTTGTGGAAACAGAAAGTAAAACCGGTGGTCCAGCTCTAATGGTGGAGTACGATACCAGGAGGGATTTAGTGACATCTGCGCCACTTGATAGTACAAAAAGTGAATGAGTTGAGGCAATACAATAGACTTGGTGAAGCGACTATTGTTGAATATGTTACTTGTGGGAGACGATAACAAGGGGAAAATCCACCTAAGTTGCAAAGCTGATTGTTGAAGTGTTGGGTGAATCAGACTAAGACCACCACGGTTTCGAGGTAAACACGCCGTGGAGAAACTAATGCTAGGAAAGATTCGGGTATTAATGAATTTCATAACAATAGATTGGATCGAGTTCAAAAAGGATGCGGGTGTAGAGACAACACGAAGAACATGCCATAATTTACTAAGAATAAGCGTGTTGACAATGGTAGCACGACCACGAACAGATAGCGAGCGTTGTTGATGAATCTGACATGCCTTAGTGATTTTATCCAGAATAGTATCAAGAAAAGAATCTCGTTGAGTAATTGAAGTAAACAGAGGAAAACCAAGATATATAACCGGTTGAGGTGATTGACGATCGTGCCAAGTAGTTATGTTGTAAGAGGTCAGTGCGGAACGCCAACACGAATTATATATACCAGTAGACCCAGATAATGAGATAGCTTCAGTTTTGTGAAAATTAACAAGAGCATTGGAAGCACTAGAATAAATTGACAAGCATTGCTGTAAAGCGGATAATTCAGAAGGAGAGTTTAGAAACACCACAATATCATCCGCGTAGGCCATCAGTTTGACAGGAGTAGGTGCTGGTAAAGAAAGAGAAGAATCAGGAGAAGATGGTAAAGAGAAACCATGAATTTGTTGTTCTTGTTGAATAAGTCGCAATAATGGTTCAAAAGCCAAGTTGAAGAGAATAGGACTAAGAGGATCGCCCTGTTTCAATCCACGACGTTGAGCAATGCTAGAAGTGAGAAAACCATTTACATTAATCTGAAGGTTGTTTCCAAAAAAGAGATGATCAATACAGTCGACCAGTTTCAGAGGATATCCAAACCTAAGAAGGACAGCACGAAGATAGGCCGGGTGAACGCGATCATAAGCCTTTTCTTGATCGAGTAGTAAGCCAATGGCGACAGATTTAGAAGACTTAGCGTGTTCCATAATCAACTTCATGAGAAGGCCATTATCGGCAATAAAACGACCACGTAAAAACCCAGTTTGGTACGGAGTGATGAGTGTGGTGGCAGTTGATATCATACGACTAGAAAGAATACGAGTGAACACCTTAGCATCAGTATTGATTAAAGAGATTGGACGAAAATTCTTTAAGTTATCATAAGGTGGCTTTTTTGGAAGCAGAGAAACACAAGACTGTAACCAAGTTTCAGGTATGTGAGCGTAAGATAGTGCATCGTTATAAACTGCTAAAGCAATTGTACGACAAGCAGGATGTTCGATTATAAGACGAACTATTTCATACGGAAGACCGTCCTTACCCGGGGAGGATTTCTTTGGTGTGCGAGAAAAGGCTTCAAGCAGGTCATCATAATCAATGGGTGCTATAACCTTATCAGCAGTTTCAGAAGAAAGTCTTAACGATGCAGGAAGAGAGTCGAGCAAATGGTCAATTGAAGCTTGATCAATATCATCAGGAGAGTAAAGATTACCATAAAATTCAGCAGTAGTATCTAACATTTCCTCGTTAGATGTACAAGGAGATAATGTGGAATGATGAATTAGAGGAGGAATGAGTTTCTTAGCAGTACGAGTTGCAACCGTACGCTTCAAGTAACCTGCTGAAATTTCACCAAGTTCACGCCAGCGAATACCAGATCGTAATGCTAAGTTTTCAACATGATATTGCTGTAGAGAACTCAGTTGGTGTTCCACTATAGTCAATTGTGGAGATAAAACAGGCAGTAAAGTAGGATCAAGTAACAACTTTTTGGTCAAGCCAGATCGTTTTTTGTGTAAGAGATCCTCAGCACGAGAGAAATTAAATGCCTCACGTCGAGAGAAAGACCTACAACATTTAGCGGTTACTTGTTTTAAAGTTTCCCATTTGGTAGTATTAGCAAGAGTGAAATCCAGAGATGCAACACATTTGGTAAGAGCTGTCTTCAATCGATCTTGAAATTCAGAGTTTAAAGCTAGACGAGGGTTAGCACGCCAAATACCTTTACCAACTGAAGAGACCGAAGAGCCTGAATTTGGAACAGAGAGCCGTAAATGGCAAGTCAGCAAGCAGTGGTCAGACCATGCAGGTTGAATATACAAGGTACGACATTTATCAAGGCATACAGAAAGATATAGATCCGATGAAACCATAACATAATCAATACACGATTGAGAAGAACCTCTATGGAAAGTACTGGCTGCCAGTGAATCAGGAGGAGTAATACCATCAAAGAAATTATTATCAATATATTGAAGCCATAGAGTAGGAGCTTGACGAATTGGACGAGAAGAGAAAGATCTGGAGTAAGAGTAATTAAAGTCACCAAGTATAATAGTCCGTTCTGGGGAGGGAAGAAAGATATCAGGATGCACAACAAGAATGTTAGACAAAAAGGAATACCTCTCAGCTCTAGCAGCTGGAAAATAAACAGTGGTGACAGTGATAGGATCAAAAGTATTAGAGCTATGTGAAACGGTAGTAGATATAAAACGTTCACAAGGACTAATAAAAGAGTTAGAGAAAATAATAGAAGGGTTAAAAGAAATTAAACCACAATGTGAAGACCAGAGACTGGATGAAGCCTGGAATTGAGAGTGAAATAATTCTTGTAACGCTGTTGTAGAAGCATGTGTCTCTTGTAAGGCTAGCAAATCAAGTGGACGATGTTTCAGGTAACGTATAAAGTAATTACGAACAGAGGTATCAGCAGTTTTGGCTAGGCCACGACAGTTGAGAGAACCAATGTTCAGAGGAGAAAAGGTAAAAGAGGAAGTATCCGGGGGGTTTGAGTCAGTAATATTAGAAGCCATAGTGTTAGAAATAATAGTAGAACTATCATTTAAAGTGTTAGAATTATTAATTATGTTGTTACTTAATAAATTCATTTTAAAGATTATTGTTGTTATTATTGTCAACTGCTGCAGGTCCCGAGTTGGTAAAAAGAGTACCTACGGCACCAGGATTGGCAGTAGGGTCGGCTTGAGAAGAATTGGTATCATCGAGATCCATGGCATCATCTGCACCACCTCCAGTCGTCTCCGTGCTAGAAGCAGTATACGATCTATTTTCGTTTTCTACAGCGTCTTGAAGATTCTTCAAAAAATTCTTCTTGTTTTTAGGACATTTGTTTGAGTTGCTTCTCTCATGATCCCTGTTTCCACAGGATTTACAACTCTTTCCTGATATAACCAAGGATTGGATAGCAAATTTTGACTGAGAAGATCCAGGAATAGTTTCCTTAGTCGTGGTTGCTCTTGTCAAACGTGTTTTAACTAATGGTGAATTAGAGACTGCGGGTGTATTAGTCCCAACTTCATTACTGACAACAGCGTCTGAGCCTTCATTGTTATGACTATCGGTATGAGTAGGAGGTACATCGAAAGAATGCACTGCACTAGTAGTAGGAGCCTGCTCTGGGGTAGTATGAACCTCATGGTTATCTACGGACTCAGGTATGACAGGAGGTGTTGTAATTGGAGGTTGAGGCATCTTACGAGGCTTCTTTGCCAACGAATTCGTGGAAGAATTAGAAGTATTTTTACGAGGACAATATTTTGCAATATGACCAGCAACGTTACATAAACGACAGATAGTGGCTTTCATACGAAGTTCACATTCTAATAAAGCATGTTTATCGGAATGACAGTAACGACAAAAAGGAGGCATAGAGGCCCAAGTAGCGAAGACATTGACAGAGTCTTGTTCCTTAAGGAAAACATTTCCAGATAATTGAGTGTAATCCAACGGATAAAAGGACCAGTTCAAAGAATGAGTGAGTTCGTGCTGGTGATTTTCAGGGACAACAAGTACTGCATAGCCGTAGCCAGCATAAACACCTGTAGTTCCGACAGCAAGACCGCTATCCAGAATAGTTCCAAACCTTTCCAAGTTGGTGATCATGTCAGATCGGAGCTGGTCTAGACCTCCGTCAGGACGACCATATTCCTGTGGAAGGTTGGTGAATGAAACTTTTATGATACGGTCAGAGGATGAAAGAGAAGCATAGGCAAAGAAAGAGTCTGAGAAAGACGGAAGTGTAAATTCTGGTGAATCAGAAAAGTTCTTATAAAAAAGAGGTGAAACTTTCACTTCGGCGTACTGACGACCATAGTCGTTACGAATTTTATCGGAAACGGCATATAGATCCTTTCCCTCATTACAGAATGCCTTAAATTCTTTGAGAAATAAAAGACGATCCTCTTTGACGTTGGTAATGTCAATGAGAATGGAATGAGTAAAAAAACCCTTCATGTATGGACGAACAATTTTATTTGAAAAATGATCAACTGGAGTGACTTGATCCGCGCTGGTGGTGAGGTTTCCAGGTTCACCATTGGGCGTGTTAGTTTGTGAAGATTTGGTTAGGGGCTCTACCAAGCTACTAGACAATCGTGTTGATCGTCCTGAGATGACTTGTGCCCATGTGTTGTGTTTTTTAAGCCTGGGCGGACTTTGAATGGTACCTTTTGATTTAGTAACTGAAAGAACCATGCATTCAATCAGAAAAATAATAAGAATAAAAAAAAGGCGTTTTATAATTCAATTAAAAAAGGACATTGGATCATCTTTTAAATTCTTTTATCATAGATGTTAATGATCACATGTACGCAAAATAAAATTTTATTCAAAAAAAAAAAAATATGCAAGTGTATAAGAGCATCCCCAGCCGAGATTTTAGTTTTTAGGTTTTAAAAAAAAATTTACAACTCAAATTTATTGTACAACCGTGTTAAATTAGAGGGTCTCCCAACCGTCGGTTTTTAGAAAGATTTATGAAAAATTAATTAATTAAAAAAAAATTAAACTCTGCAATAAAAGTAATGTAAAATAGCTAATTATTGTTAAATCTTCTTTACTTCGTTTCCAAATATATTACAAATGAGTACTCCTACAGAACAATTATCTTCTACACCCATCAATAATGCTGAAAGCTCCCAGTCAGGAAAAATCGGCAAGAAGAACTTCCGCCAATCTGAAGATATCAAACTTGTCAACTCTTACATACGCATAAGCGAAGATGGAGATAGAGGAAACAACCAAGACGGAGCCGCTTTTTGGAGAAGCATAGCTGACATTTTCAACATGGGAAATGGTCCTGATGATGTTCGTGATTGCGGTTCCTTGAAAAATCGTTGGGGTATCATCAACAGAAAGGTGTCAAAATACGTCGGATGCCTTGATACCGCATCCATCCAGTTAGGAAGCGGATATGTTCCCAAAGATAAAGTATGTTTTATTAATGAAGTACATAAAAATGGGTAATGTATTAACAAAACCACCATCCCTTATAGATAGCATTGGCTAAGCAATTGTATCGCAAACGTATTGTGGAATTGGAGAACGGTAAGACTGTTACTGCTCCTACTAAGAAGGGAAAAGAAACCGTAGGTGAAAATTTTACCCTTGAGCATTGCTATGAGATCATGGTAAAGCATCCTAAGTGGTATCCTCGCGAGATGAAACAGAATGAATCTGAGGACTTGGTTGTTTATTCTAACCATCAAGCTCCTGAGGGAAGCGGTTCTTCTTCAACTGATGATGCTGCCCATCCTGCTCGCCCCGAGAATGGCCGTAGAAAGCTTAAGGAAGATAAAAGGGTCGAGAAAAGAAATATGGACAGCTTCTTGGAAAGGTTCGGTCACTATTTGGATGGCAAGATGAAAGCAGAGGCAGAAGCAGAGGCAGTAAAAAAGAGAAAGACTGCTATGAAGGCAAAGCAGGTGCGTCGCTTTTTCGACATGAAGATGTTAAGCATCAGTACTTCAGGAGAAACTGATCCATATATCCTTCGTACGTTGCGTAAGCATAAAAAAGATGCATGCGATAGGCTTAATAAGGAATCTATCGCAGATATTACTGGTGATGTTGAAGAAGAAGAGGAAACTTTGGTGGAAGAGGAAGGTGAAAGCGAAGATGAAGAACAGCAGCCTACTGTAGAAGAGGCTGATCCTGAAGTTGTTGTTTTGGAAGACGATGCCGAAGTTGTTGATTTGGAGGAGAATGGTGATGATAATGAATTATAGATAGATATTTTTCTAATTAAAAAATAAAATAAAAAGAGAAAAAAATGTTAAAAAATATATATATTTATATATGTATATTTTTATTTCTTATATATATATATATATTATTATTATTGATGGTGAGATTGACGCATCCACAGATGGCTAACAAGATCATCACGAAGCATTTGATGTTTGCTGGCATCTCTCATTGCACTGTCTCTTTTATGGAAGGCTTGAAAGTACAGCTCGTTTTCAGCTGCATAAGAGCTTCTACCAGAGTTAATGTTTGAATCATCAATTGTACATTCAGATTCAAACAAGTTTTCAAGTCCCTCTACATCTCTCTCATCTTCGACTATCATGTTATGAATAATGACACAAGCAAGCATAACATTTTTTAGCTGTCTTTCATCCCACAATTTGGCTGGAGCCGTCAATATCTTAAACCTTCCTTGTAAAACGCCAAAAGCACGCTCGACATCTTTTCTTACCGCTTCCTGAGCTGAAGAAAAGTTCTACAAGTTGAATATGGTTCGTTAAAAACATTCTCGTTATTTTTGTAATGAATAAAAATATACCTTTTCGCCTAATGTCGTAGGATTGGGTATGGTTTTTACCAAATTGGCATACTTTGGATAAATACCATCACCCAGGTAATAACCCATCTCGTACTGATGACCATTTAACACATATGATACTTTTGGAGCTTCACCAGTAAGAAAATCGTCGAATACGAAGGATCGATCCAAAACATTGATATCATTAAGGGCACCAGGTAAACCAAAAAAGCAATGCCAGATCCACAAATCTTGAGTAGCTACTGCTTCAAGAATGATAGTTGGGTACTTTTCCTTACCAGTATACTGACCATGCCAGCTGGTAGGGCAGTTTTTCCATTCCCAATGCATGCAATCGATTGATCCTAGCATTCCCCGGAAACCTCTTTCTTCGTTTACCTTCAAGATTGTCTTGAGATCATCAGCAGTGGGGTTTCGAAGGTATTCCTTTCCAAAATGATCAATGACTGCCTTACAGAAACGCTTCAATGATTCCATTCCAGTAGATTCTGCCATTTGCAAGTACTCGTCATATGAATCAGGCGACGCACCATATGCAAGCTGGCGAATAGCAGCAGTACATTTTTGTCTAGCCGTAAACCCCCAGACCTTACGTGCATCTTGTCTTTGCTCGAAGTAGCTATCCTGCTTTTCAACACCTTCTACGATTCTATTGAATAGCTCACGACGCATTCTGAAACGACGACGAAAAATTTCAGGTGGATATGTAGGAACTGCGTCAAAGTAATTCATATTCAAAGCAGCCTCAGCCCTTTGACGATCCCTTTGGATTACCACACGACCTTTAGTAGAGCCTCCGCGCTTTTTAGGTTTAGCTTTCTCATCAAAATAAACAGCAGCAGCAGCATATACATCGATATCGTCCATTCTTGTATCTTCTTCGTCTGATGATTCTATAAGCATAAGAAACTCTTTCAATTCATTATCCATATCACTGTCAAGTGAATCTAAATATCTTTCGATGTTAACCATTTTTTGTTTTTATAAAAGTAATTTAAAGAAGGTAGACTGTATAAAAGAAAGGCAATACTTTATTAATTAATTATCAACTAAAAATACTATGAAGAGTTTGAATTTCAAGTGTGTTAATAATGATATAGAACGTGTAGTTCATGCTATTGTTAATTAAATTTTACCAAAAAAAGAATTAAAAAAAAAAAAAAAAAAAGTCCGTTCAAGCTTCGAAAAAAAGTAAATCCAGATTTTCAGAGGTTGCAAAAGTACAACCTCTGAAAAACTTTTGGGACCGAAATGTTATTGTGCAACTTTTTTACAACCCCCGTTGGGTGATCAGGGATTTAAAAAAAAATTTAAAGTAAAACTTTTATTGATTTAAATCCGCGGTTGGGGATGCTCTAAAATAATATTTTTCATTTTCATTAAAATTGTAAAACTCGATAATTGGTTAGCTAGGCCAATTATCTAGGAAACTCGTCGTCATTGTCCAAACCCATAGACAAGAGAGGACTAGTTTAATTCAGATACTAACAAACCGTTTTTGGGGCCAAACAGAGGTAATCACCCTCATTACGAAGGCAGGTCCCAGCCAGGTAGCTTCCTATCCGGGCCAACCTGAGGTATCACCCTCAAAATCGGCATACCACACATCACCATCAAGGTCGCTCAAATTGCTAGCGGCTGGCTATACGGGTAGCTGCTTCCCCAAGGAAATTCCGACAACACACACTGGCACAATTCTACGATTTTTTGTTGGCGGTTGGGGATTCTTCGGAATTTAACAAAGGTTCCACGAACGTCCGCAAGGCTTGAGGAGAACTCAAAAATTTTTTAGATTCACGCTTATAATAAAGTCGGAAAAATATCCTTGCAGAAATTATGGGTTTTCTAACCGTGCATTTTTGGTTAAAAATAAAGGTCGTGATTTCTTAATAAAAATGGTACCATTCGATAGCCACAAATTTGTACATTCTGACTATCTAGACACAAAGTGCGAAAAATGAAATTTTATAAATAGATGGATGGACTGCAACAAAACATGAAGAAGAATAAAGATAAACGAACAGACAAAAACTGTCTTCTTAGTCCCTTTTTAGCGCATACACCTGTTTGGTTGTCATCATGATGTCAATAGAGTTTACTATATTTCAAACGAAAAAAAGTAAAAGAAAAGATACCATCATCTCACTTTTTACTTTAAAAGAATTTCATTTTTTATTTGTGAGTGAAGATCCTTTACAAAGCTCCTATTAAATTTGACTTTGAAATTCAAGCATTATTTTTACACTGTTGAGCTCTAAGAATACATCACTGCAAAGTTAAGCGTTGTAGTAGTTTAGCACGGCACTTTGGAGGATCAGACTAAGGATATTCAATAAAAAGACATTAGAGATATCGAGCGAATCAATATCAATTCAATCTTTTGATATAACAAGAATTTGGTAGCATATCGTCCCTTTTATATATGTACATTATTATTTCATTTTATTTATAACGAACCATCCAAGTAAGGCTAACTTGTTGTGCTTTCGATTATTAGACCTTTGTCAAATTCAACGACGTCACGATCTCATTGCAAATTTATAACACGAAACTTTTTTTTTTTATTTCCTTTTTCTCTTGTTTCTCCATAAAATAAATAACCATGGCGGAAGTACAACAAGAGCCTTTTGTGGCTCCAAAGTCAACAGAAGGGTTTCAAAACTTATTTCCACCTACAGGTCAAGATACAGGCTTAAGCCGAAAAAGCTCAGACGAAAAAGAAGAAGAAGAAAGTACTACGACAACTTCTGTTCTTTCAAGCAATGCAGGTGTTGACTACGTCATTGTTTTCAAATTTCCTACTACTGTGCCAAAAGGCAATGAAACAATAACCACTCGAGCTCAATTGGAAACACACGTTGCTGATTCTCTTTCAAATATCACAAACCGATTAACTAAAGTAAACCTTCGCTTCCAAGTACGTCCTGGAAAAGAAGAAGGAACTCTTTTAATTTTAGTAAGTAGTCCTGTGGGTCCTATTAAACAAGAATACAGACAAGAAAGGTATTAAAAAAAAATTAATACGGTATGTTTTAAATCTATCTTTTTTAATACGTATATTTGTATAGAGTGCGAGATTTTTTGTTGGGCGTACGCGTGGATGAAATTGGAGATGATTCTAATTCAAATGATATTACTGATCAAGCTTTTCAAGATTTAACCGATGCAGAAAGATTACGTTTAGTGTATGAAATTATTACACAACCTGAATCCGATGGTGGAGCAGGTATTACTTCCAATGTTGATAAATATGTAGATAGTATTATGCCATTACATGACGACAAATTTAATAATGTAAGAACGGAAGAAGAAAAAAGATATATATAAATTTACAAACATATAAATATATAGGAGTGGTTGAAATCTTGGTCTACCAAATGGCTCGTCTCAGACAATGACCTCTTAAAAATTCGCAACCATTTTGGAGAAAAGATCGCCTATTACTTTGCATTTGCTCAAACTTACTTTATTTGGCTTAGTGCACCTGCCGGATTAGGTTGTTTGGTTTACTTGACTCACTCCAACACATTAACCATCTGGTACTCACTTTCCATGTTGATCTGGGCTATCTTATTTACAGAAATGTGGAAGCGTAAGGAACATGAATTAGCTATTCATTGGGGTGTACGTAATTATTCTAAACATGAAAAGAGAAGAACTGAATTCAAAGGTGAAAAGATGATCAAGGATAATGTGACGGGAGAAGAAACGCCTTATGTTTCTGCATGGAAATTGTTTACAAGACGAATTTCTTCTGTACCTGGTGTAGCTGTCGGTGCTTTCTTTTTAAGTATCATTGTTGCTTTTGTCTTTATGCTTCAATTGTTTTTACATGAGTATTATAATGGTCCTTTCCATCAATTCTTGGTAAAGAAAGAAATTTATTCTATATATGTACATATATTTACTTATATCCTTTTTTTTTTTATTTTTTATCATAGCATTATACACCTACTATTGGTTACGTACTTTTAATCCCTACCATGACAAATATCTATAGTAAATGGGTCAAGATACTTACCAACTGGGAAATGCATAAAACAGATGCTTCTTGGGAATACAGTTATACTCAAAAGATTTTCATTGCAAACTTTTTAGTTGGTTATCTTTCTTTGGTAAGTTTATATATATATATATATAATAAGGAGAGCTCGTTTCCTAACACAGTATCTCTTACTATATAGTTTATTACTGCTTGGGTATATATCCCTTTTGGAGATCATGTTCTTCCTTACTTGGTTGAGTTCAATGTTTCTCATGAACACAAGACAGTAGATTTCTTAAGATTACGTGCTCAATTAGTTTATTTCGTTGTCACAGGTCAATTGATCGGTTTCTTGACTGAAATGGTTGTACCTTATGCTCTTAAACGTATCATGCCTCAAGCTAAAAAATTACAAGCAAAAGTAACAAAGAAGGATCAAAAGAAGAGTGACAATACTGATCTTGCAACCATTGGCGTTGCTGTTGATCCTGAGGAAGCTAAATTTATGGAAAAAGTCTATAGAGAGGTTGCTTTAGAAGAATATAATATTTATACTGATTATGTTGAGATGGTGATTCAAGTAAGTAAACAAAGTGTTTCTTTTCTTTGGGGGGGGGGTATATTGAAACTTATATTATTATTTCTTTTTTGTATATATAGTTTGGTTATGTTAGTATGTTTTCTACTGTTTGGCCCTTAACCTCTGTATGTGCAGTAATTAATAATTGGATTGAAATCCGTGGTGATGCCATTAAGATCTGTAAATATACTAGACGTCCTATTCCCCATCGTGCAGAAAGTATTGGTCCTTGGTTAGGAAATATGGAAACATTAATCTGGTTATCATCCATCACGATGGGATCTTTTGCCTACCTTTTCCATCCTACTACCAACATTCATTCTCCTTACACACCTGTCTTTACTTTACTCTGTATTTTATTATCTGAACATATCTTTGTTGCACTTCGTGCAGGTATTCGTACAGGTCTTTCATTAGTTCCTAGCTGGTCTGAATGGTTGATTCGTAAAGAAGAATATAAGCTCAAGAAGGTTTGGTTAGAACGTATGGTTGGAAATCATAAACAATTTGTTGAACGTAGTATTGGAGAAGAAAGTGGAAATAATGATCTCTCGGATGAGTTGAGTAAGAAGCTTTGGTCTCATCATTTGGATAAACAATTTGAGACAAGTCAAGGTCTTCAATATATTCAAAATACGTTTAAAACTAAATAATAAGCATAATAAAAAAACTCATTGTTTTCTATAATTTTGGGATCTTTGTAGTCACGCGTAAATAACAACGCATATAAAATAAAAAAAAAATTCCATAACTTTCTTTTGTTTTCCTTTTTTTTTTTTAAAAAAAACAATCATGTTGAACTTATCTCCAGAACAAAAAAAATCCGCTGATCTCTTTGCAAAAGCAAACGACGCTTTCTTTGACGATGACTACGATGAAGCACTTTCTCTTTTCACAGAGTTAGTTACTTTAGAACCAAAGAACGCCGAATTTATTTTAAAGAGGTAAGAACAACAACAACGACAAAAAACAACTCTTCTTTTTTTTTTTTTCCAACACTCTATTTAAGGTGTCAAGTCTATCAAAAGTTAAACAAGTTAGACTTGGCTTTAAAAGACGGTGAACAAGCTTTAGCTTTATTAGAACAAGGTTCTCGTAGTTTATTAGCAAGAGCTCATTTACAACTTGGGTAAAGAAAACACCCTTTTTTTAACGTGAAAAAAAATAAATAAAAACTAATACATCTTTACAGTATTACTTTACATCGTTTAGGTAGATACGTCGATGCTCAAAAACATTTGGAACAATCAAAAGAATTGAATCCTAAAGAGAAAATCTTGGTGACTTGGTTAAGAAAGAATCAAGATAATTTACCCAAAGATACCAAACCTGTTGTTACACCTACTGCTCCTGCTGCTGTACCTGTCAAAGCTACAAGGTAAATTCTTTACATAAGATACGTTTCAACACTGGCTTAAAAAAAAAAAAATAGATATGAATGGTTTCAAAATGATACATTTGTTACAATTGAAGTTTTTATCAAGAATGTAAAGAACGATGCAGTTGAACTTAATTTCTTTGATAACTCTGTAAGTAATGAATATATATATTTTAGTATGTGTACTAATTTTAAAATACAGTTATCTTTAACTGTCAAATTACCCACTGGATCAGATTATTCACTTGAGCTTGAACCTTTAGCACACAAGATTGTACCCAAAGAGTCTTCATTCAAGATTCTTTCTACAAAGATTGAAATTAAATTGAAAAAGGAAATGATGGGTATTATGTGGGGTACTTTGGAAGGAGAAGATCAATTAGTTACTAGTAAAGTATCATATATTCATATTACAGCATGAAACTAAACTTTTATTTTATAGTGACAACTACTACACCTAGTAGCACATCATCAAAGAAATCAAAGGATTGGAATAAATTGACTCGTGAATTAGATGAAGATACAAAACCAGAAGGAGAACAAGCATTGAATTCATTGTTTCAACAAATCTATAAAGACGCAGATCCAGATACACAAAGAGCTATGATGAAGAGTTTTGTTGAAAGTAACGGTACCTGTCTTTCTACAAATTGGAGTGAAATTGGTAACAAAAAGACTGAAGTTAAGCCCCCAGAGGGTATGATTGCTAAAAAGGTATATGCATATATATATATATAAAAACAAGTGAATGGCTTTATAACTAATGCATTCAAAATAGTATGAGTAAAAACTTCATTTTCATATGCCGAAGTTTTCTTCATGTCAGCCATAAATGCTTGAAAAAGGAAATAAGTTTCTTGATTTCACACACACACACACACACACACACACACACACACAAAGTAAATAAAATAACTCTTTCTTTTCTTTTCTTTTTTTTCTTTTTCGTATCCTTTTTCTTTCTTTCTTTTTTTTTTAATTGTGCTTTTAAACGTTCACTCTTATCTATTTAATTTATCATACGTTTCTTTTTTTATATGACCACACCTATTTATAAAGTTCTCATTGCAAACCGTGGTGAAATTGCATGTCGAGTCATTCGCACTTGTAGAAGATTAGGTATTAATACGGTAGCCGTCTATTCTGACAGGTAATATAAAAATAAATATATTTTTTTAAACAATTAAAGTATTTAACAATTCCATTTATTAAAAAAAAAAAAAAGTGATGAAAATGCACCCTTTGTAAAAATGGCAGATGAAGCATATCATATCGGCTCTTCAATCGCATCTGAATCGTACCTGAATGGAACTAAATTAATTGAAGTGGCAAAAAGATCTGGAGCAGATGCACTTCATCCAGGATATGGCTTTCTTTCTGAAAACGCTGATTTTGCAGACCAAGTGATTGATGCAGGTATTAACTTTATCGGTCCTCGTCCTGAAAATATTCGTGCCATTGGTGATAAAATTGCTGCCAAAGTCTTTATTCAAGAACATGCGAATACGATTCCATTGATTCCGGGTTATAATGGTCAAGATCAATCTGTAGAAACATTAGAAAAAGAAGCAAAGAGAATTGGTAAATAAATTTTTTTTGCATGAATTACCCCCCCCCTTTTTTTTTAACCTAGTGATATATGATGATTTAGAATTTCCTATTCTTTTAAAGGCTTCTGCTGGTGGTGGTGGTAAAGGTATGAGAGCTGTATACGAAACAAGCAAGTAAGTTTGGAGAAAAAAAAAAACAATATAGCATCACTTTTTTAAAAAAAAAAGTCTAATATTAAAAAAAAAAACTGTGTTTTTAGGTTGAGAGAAGAAATTGAGGCTGCTCAAGGTGAATCACTTCGTGCCTTTGGCTCTGATAAACTTTTAATTGAAAAATATTTTGAAAGTATTCGACACGTAGAGGTAAAAGATAAAAGTAAATATCTATTTACCTATACGCATTAAAAAATACATATATATATATACAGATTCAAATATTTGGTGATAAATATGGAAATGTTTATCATATTAATGAACGTGATTGTTCAGTTCAAAGAAGACATCAAAAAGTAGTCGAGGTAAAAAAAAAAAAGAACATACATGTCATACTTTATTATCCTAATATAGAAATCTCCCCAATTTTTTTTTTTATTAAAGGAAACACCTTCTCCAGCATTAGACACTGAACTCCGTGCATCCATGACAACAGCAGCAGTTGAACTCGGTCGTAAATTAGGTTACGTAGGCGCAGGTACCGCCGAATTCATCTTAGACGAAAAGACCAAGAAATTCTATTTCCTAGAATTAAATACTCGACTTCAAGTAGAACATCCAATCACAGAAGCCATCTCCGGTTTAGATCTCGTTGAACTACAATTACTCGTAGCTCAAGGAGCCAATTTAAAAGACCTAGGTATTCTAGAAAACATCAAGTTTCAAGGTCATGCTATCGAAGTACGATTATGTGCAGAAGATCCAGAAAATGATTTTAGTCCTCGAACCGGTATCATTCATAAATGGAGTCCAGCTGACGCCTCTAAATTTATTCCGGGTGTAAGGTTCGATACAGGTGTTGAAGATGGCTCGGAAATTTCCATCTTTTATGACTCCATGGTGGCGAAAGTCATTGTACATGCACCTACCCGTGAAGAAGCCGTGCGTCGTATGTCGGCTGTCCTTGCAAGAACGGTCATTGTGGGTGTCACGACCAATCAAAAGTTCTTGATCAGTATCATGAACAATCCTCGTTTTCAATCTGGTACCTTTGATACCAACTTTATCGTACAAGAGAAAGAACGTCTTTTCCCTGCTCCTCAAATCAGTCATGTTCAGAATAGTCTCGTTGCTGCTCTTTTATTTGATTGGTCCATTCGTCGTAGTCAACAGGTGCATTTAAAGAACATTCAAACTGGATGGCGTAACATCAAATGGCGTAATAAACGTATTAATTTTATTATCAATCGTGGTCATGAAGTTCAAATTCAATACGATTACTTGGGTGACCCAAATAACGATAAAAGACATTTATTCAAAGCCAACGTGATTCCTAAAGAAGAAACGAAACAAGCAGAAGATGTACCTGAACTTCCTATCTCAATTGTTCTCTTTGAAAATGATCTCGGTAAAGAGGTAGCGGGTCCTCGAGGTATACAAGGATGTCGTGGTCTCTTACGTTGTACAATTGACGGCGCTCAACAACATTTTTATGTTGCTGAGGACGTTCAAGACGTTGACGACAAATGTATCTTCGTACATGATTTTGTTCGTGGTCATCAAGTTGAATTACTCAAAGTGGATCGTCTCAAGAGTAAAGCTGCTGCTGTAGAAGATGATAGAGTCACTCCTTATACATCGTCTATGCCTTGTCGTATCTTGAAGGTACTCGTACCTACTGGCTCAGAAGTGAAAAAAAATACTCCCCTCTTATCTATTGAGTCTATGAAGACTGAAGTGAAGATTCTTAGTCGTCATGATGGTATTGTTACAATGAGAGTAGAAGAAAATCAATTAGTTGACGCTAGAATCTTGATGTGTACTGTGGATGATATAAAGAAATAGTTTATTTATCCTTTATAAATGTTTACTTTAAAAAAAAAAAAGAATTGATAATAAACAATATTTTATATATAGAAGAAAGATGATTTGTAATATTTAGAGTCTCAAGTTGAGCTTATGTTCCATAGCGGTATGGAAATCAATGGAATCGGTTGACATGGCGGGATCTAATAATAATAATAATACACTCGGTTAATAAACTTATCTTTAATATATACATAGATACAACTCGGTTCATTACCATTGAGGAAATCTTCATAATCAATAGTTTCATCTTTACCCATCAAGATATCTAAATGCAAGTTGGAACTAGGCATGATAGGCATACGTTGACGCTAACAAACATGTGTCAATTCAACCATTTTAATTCTTTATATATATATATTATACCTTTTCAACTATGCTCTTTTCCATCATCATCTTGATAGGAGCGTGCATACCATATGCTTGACGCGCCAAATTCAATTTTAATTCCCATTGTGTCTCTTCCCACTACTCGTCAAAAAAAAAAAAAAAAAAAAAAACGCTGTTATTAAAACCAAAATCATCTCATATATCTTCTATATCTAATTTTTACGTTATTTAATCTATTTTCGAGAGGATGTCCAGGTAAAACTTCTGTCTTGATGGAACGAGTACCATAACGTAAAGCATCATGACCACCTAACTCGGGATGAGTAGTGTTCAAAGTACTCATAACATTTGCAGGGTGTGATTCAGGAGCAAGACGAAGAGCCTAATATTAAACATTAATGTTCTACTGCTTTTAAAATGTTACTTTTTTGTTACCATTATAAAAGAATGTTTGAAATAAAAAAAAAAAATATTAAAGTATTTCAATTATAAGAAAAAAGAAAGTGGAATCAAATAGCAGGACGCTTGCGCGTCGTTAAATAACCACAGTCACGCGTTCGTCACTTCAAAACCTCTCTATTTGATCGCATAACTGTAATGCGTAATAAACGACATTGGATATTTAATTACAAGTCGTTTGAGGACTGATTTTAGTCTTTTCTCTGAAAGCTCTATGGCTCAAAAGAAGTGAGTTAATCGTTACTCATGTAAAAAAAAAAAAAAAAAAAAAAAAAAAAAAAGTAATAAATTCAATACCGAAGAACTCCTGTTTTACGTTTGATAGCAAGTACATAGCAATGCAGTTGCCGGTAATATTAATCTATCTCACATATTTGAAAAGAAACGAGTAAATCCTTCCAAAAAGGTACAAAATCCTGCAAACAAAACTCAGGTAAAACTAATGATTCTGAGACTTTTTTTTTTAAAAAAAAAAATATCTTTTTACAAAAATCTACATTGGAAAGGAAACAAATCTTCAGAAAAAGGGCGGATAGGTGTAAGATTCTTTGCTATATCAAAAGTGAACTAATGATCGACGTTGAAGACAGTATGAGAGAAAGAATACACTTTGCAAACATTTGTATCTCTTTCGCAACATTTATCTTTAGAGGATTTACTATTATGATTTCATGCACTTCAATTTGTGATAACAATTTAGTTGCTATTCCATTTTAATAAAAAGTCGGCTTCTCTAAATTTCACTTTAGGGATCTGGGCAAAGAGCTTCTTAGTGTCAGACTTCTCCGGCCTTCTTATGAACGGCATACTTCCTAAACCTGAGTAATGCTGAGGGGGGGAATTCGCGGCGAGAGTAGTTAAAAACTCTTATCTTTTGGGACTATATTAGTACTTTCACCTTCACGTTGGTTAGTCCTGTCAGTATCAAAAATGCTTTCACTTTAAGAAGCCAAGAAAAGTACATTTGTTAATCATTTAGTCTTTATCTATGTATTAGTTTCAACTTTTTATTCCAATAAATAAATAGTAAAACGTATGTGAAGGTGTTATTCATACATACAACACAGAAAAATCTAGAAACGCGTGCAAGATTCTACACAAAACAAAATAATAATTGTTTCCGCTTAAGTCTCTTTTTTTTTTTCCCCAAACACTTTTTTTTTTTTTTTTTTTTACTATTAATAGCTTTTCTCTTACGGTTTCTAGTTTTAAAAAAAAATTAGACAGAAAAAAGGGGGTGCAATAATTTCTATTTGTGCGTGTTACGATTAAAAAGAATGATATCAAAGTAAAACGATTGGTGTTGTTTTCTCTATATATATGACGATTGTATATATGGCTAATATTCGTTACGATGTGTATTCAACACGTAATTATCAAAGCAAAAACAAAACTTTTAAAAAACTTTATTTGATCTTTTCCGGACATTTTTTTGACTTGTGTGTGAATAAACTCGGAGAAAAAGTAATAGAATTCAAGTCTAAATACAATAGTTTTTAATCAATTGTGGCACACACATACATATATAAATATATATATCATGAGAAATAAAGAGAGTGAGAGAAAGAGAAACACAGTCTTTTTTTCCTTTTTACTTTTTTTTTTTCTTTTCTTAACAACAACTTTTTATCATGGCCCCACTTTATTCATCAGTGATTGACTCTCATGTACATTTTTGGCATACGGATGAGGTCAACGTACCTTGGATAAAAACGAGTCCATTCCCAAAACATAAGGATGCAATAGAATATACAGATCAAGTAAAATTGGCTGGGGTAAAGCAAGCAATTTATGTTGAAACAGATGTTGACCCCTATCACGGACTTGTGGAAGCCGATTGGATTTATCGATATGCAAAACAACTCAAGAGTACAAAAGAGTTTGGTGGTATTGGAGGTATTGTTTCATTTGCACCTGTTTTTCAAGGAAAACAAGATGTTACAAATTATCTCGGTACATTGATTCGTCTTACGGGTGGGAAAGAAGGTGGATTATTAAAAGGAGTTCGATATCTATTGCAAGACCCCTCATTGGATCCAAAAAGGGTTTTAAATGATGATTTCATTTCTGGAATACAATGTCTAGAATCATTTAATCTGAGTTTTGATATCTGTATCAGTTGTAGAGCTTCACCTCAGCAATTCCCTCCTATACAAGAATTGGTGGCACAATGCCCTCGTGTTCAATTTATTCTTGACCACATGGGCAAGCCACCTTGCAATAGCAAACCAGGCGACACTGAATTTGAATTCTGGAAAGAACAAATGATCAAGTTATCTTCAAACCAAAATGTTTCCTGCAAGCTATCAGGGTTAGTAACCGAATTATCCAGTAATGATGACGACAAACTTGATGTGATACAACAATTGAAGCCCTTTATTCAAGTCGCGCTAGATACTTTTGGGATCGACAGACTAATGTATGGTGGAGATTGGCCTATATCTCAACTTGTAAATACTTCTTGGCAATCTTGGTTAGAGATTGTATGTGAAATTGTAAAAGATTGGTCAGAAGATGATAAAGAAAAACTATTTGTTACAAATGCTACACGTATTTATAGAATTTAATTCCTCTAAAAAAATAAATAAAATAAACTTGATGAAGTTATTATACTAAGTACGTTGCCCTTCACATCCACAACATTTTGTTATTTACATCCCCGACATTTTTTTTTTCTTATATAAATAAACATTCACACTTCATTTAATCATTCTTTTTTATTATTATTTCTTTTTTTTTTATTATTGTTATTATTATATATCATTATTATTTAAACTTACATTATCTCATGGCTCAATTGATGAATACCTCATTCGAACAATCTATTTCACAATCGTTTAACGAAAAGGTAAAAATATACTAATAGTTAAAAATAGTTTCTGGCACGTTGTATATTCATCATAATCTCTATATAGTTTAAAAAGCATTCTCCTTCAACCGAATTTCCTCCTACACCTTCTTCATCTACCTTGTCTTTCTTAGTAACAGATCAAAAATCAATTGGTATGTGTTTCATCTATTCTTGTATACATTAAAAATGTGTATATACATGTGTGTATCAAATTTCTTATGTAATTACACATTATTAGATGAAGAAGAAATTGTTCGCTTACCATTAAACACTGCTATCAATACAACACCCCCACAATTTGCAATTGCAGATTACGGATCTTTATCTTCAGGTAATTAATACAAAAAAGTTTTTTTTTTTTTTTTTTTTTTTTATAAATTTAAATTTAATCTGTATACATAGATTTCACATATTCTAAAGCTACAACTCCCAGTATTCGGTCATCTGCACCATCTACCGTTAGTCCTAATGATGATGATGAAGGTCTTTATCTTTTATGGACTCATCAATTGTTAAGAGAAAGAGGCTATCAACCTTCTTCTTGTAAATTAACTGCGGATGAAGAAGATGATGATGATAACTATAGTTTTGATAGTAGTATCACTGACTTATCAGTCAGTCCGTTAGACAGATTTACTCCATCACCCGTAGATAACACTAGATCAATCAACAAATCTTTTATTTCTTTATATACTCCATCATGGCTTACTTCATGCCTTCCCAAGTGCTAAAACAAAAAAACAAAAAAAAAAAATTGCACCATTTATCTTATACATTTCGTTTACCCTCCCCCCCCTTTTTTTTTCCTCCATATTACATCTTTTTATTTTTAATTAGCTTTAGGAATCATCTTTTTTTTTTTTTTTTTATTTATTTATTTACAAAAATTCCACCCTCCACTTACTTCATTTCATCAAAACATTTATATATGTCGTCTGATATACCAATGATAATAAAATACATTTATATATATATATTATAAAACAAGTATATATCAAATGCAGGTTCAGATGATTTGTAGTTATGACACCTCATGACTGCACGGTATCTTTTTTTTTTTTTTTGTTTGTTTATTTGATTTTTTTTTTTTTTCAGGTTTGTTGTTTGTTTCTTATATAATATAGATTTCTTCCTAAAAAAAAACATGACACTTTGAATAAATGGATGAAAAGATTTTTCTTGTGTGTGTTTTTTTTAATATCACTATTTTTAGTGATGGAGTACATGAAATTGCGAAAAAGAAGAATCTTTGATGAACTGGTAGTACAAAGAAAGAGAATTTGTATAAATACACTCTCCGTCAATTTTGAGAAGAAAAAGAGAAAGGCGAGACCAATTTTTCTGTAGATGTGTGGGGTATGATAATTCAAAAAGAATTTAAAAATCCCAGGTACAAAGTTCCCGAGTGTAAAAAAAAAACATCACTAAATTAAGCATTTGTGTGTGTATTTTTTTGAGATCTTCCTTTTTTTTTTTTTTTTTATGTATACAGTCAAATAAAATCAGTCGAGTCATTCAAGTAAAAAAAAAACACCACCAATCGTGATTTCTATAAAAAGATATTTGTCACCTCTTTCTCGGGTTGAAGGGTTGTAACGCAAAAAAAAAAAAAAAAAAAAAAAAAAAAAAAAAAAGACATTTAGTTATTTTATAATTGTTTGAATTTCAGATCGATGTGGTAGTAAACAAAAAATCCCTTGTCGAAAAAAAATAAATAAATAAAGATAAGGTATAATATAAAAGATGACCCTATATTATGTATATACCTATACTGAGAAAAGAAAAAGGTATATAAAACGAAATAATATCATAAATTACAACTGTAGTAATTTTAATGTAATTAATCTTTGCAATTGGAAAACCTTGTAAAAAGTTAAAAAAGAGAGTAGAGAAAACATATCCAAATGAAGTAGAAAGAACGAGGAGAGAGAGTATATTTATATAAAGCCGTTTAGAAAAAAAATGAAAGTGACAGTATCCACACGAGCGCACTAATAATCCCATTCTGATATTTTCTACCATTGATCGGTTAACTGAAAATAATGTATAATTCATAGAAACAAAAGTCAATATTAAATTTTTTTTTTTTTTAAAGTAAAAATATAACAATATCAAAATATCATGGATTAGTATTTCTCTTCTCTCACTTTCTCCTCATGGGCCTAATTCAAACAATTTGTTTCGCTAACTTTATCTGGGTGAATAGAAACCATAGACGACGACTCCTTTTTTGGAAGTAATTGAGTCGAATGACAATGTTAGACAACTTATTAAAAATGGGTTTGCTGCTGTATCAGGTGTACATTGTATGTGGGTTACCTCTACCATGGTCTTTGCTTTTTTTTTTTTCTGCGTGTCATTGTTTGGTCTGAATCTAAAAAAAAAAAAAGAAAAATTGCTTTATGGCTTTTACTTTCACTTTTCTCCTAATATCTTATTATCTTTAAAAACGAATTTTCTACTTTGAGAAAAAAAAATCTACGATATAGTTCTTTATTTACGGCTTTGTAAAGACCCCCTTCCCTGCCCCAACATCCGGTTGCACATGACACAAATATCTCTTTTTCTAGAGTTGCCAAATGTACTCTTAATACCAAAGAAAGTCTCTGACATAGTTAGATGTGTCGGAAAAGTCTACATTTGTCAAAAATTGACTAACTTTTTTCATAAAGAGTATATATATTACATTTCATAATGTCGTAACTATTACTACATTTAAAAAAATCTATTTTTTTAAAGAAATAAATAAAAAAAAAAAGATTCTAATACGTAACAATACATTTTACATGCATATTGTATATAAAATAAATATGTAATATGCTATTTTATTCCTATATTCACAGCTGAAAACACAATTTATCTACGCCGATCATAAAAATTTCGTACTACATGCTAGCTCAGCCATTATTTATATATATATATATAAAAGAAAAGGTACATATAGAAAAGGAACAATATTCTTGAAACAGGTACCTAATTTATACATATAGTTGGACACAAGTAAAAGCTATACATCTAAGCTATTTTGCTGCAAAAACAAAGCTATCTACGCGTTCTTGTCCAATGCGTTATCTGTGTTATATTACAGAGGTATGTATATCCAAAAAAAAAAAAAAAATCATAATAAAAGATTTCATTTGTTTGAACCGAAATAAAAAAAATACATGTAACTTGAGCAATTTTATAAATTACTTCGATTATGAAAAGTAGGCCACTTTTCTTGTTTCTACAATTAAAAGATACCATTCGTGTCATCTTTGGCTTACGAAATGAGATAGTTGCAGTCAAAAAAAAAAAAAAAAGTAACGATATGGCATTACTTTATTATATTATGTAAGCCGCACTCAAATCTTTTCTGATTATAAAACTTTAAATAGAAGCGGCATTTTGGGTAAATCTGGTAAAAAATGGGGTTGATCTTGTCAAAAAAAAACACATATTAAAAGTAACACAACTAATTCAATTTTTTTTTTTAATTATTATACATGAAGAAATAAACAAAAAGTAGCACACACAAACACAATTATATAATTCAATTCCTTGTTTGTTATTTTTCATAACGTCCCCCGCTTTGAAAAAAAAAAAAAAATCGGTCTTTCTATTTATTTTATAGAGAGAATCAGATAAGAAAGAAAAGGAACAAAAAGGCTTAGTTTTAAATGCTTCTTTTTTTTTTCTTCTTGAAAGTTTTTTGCGTCTCAAGACATCTCGACCAATAGCACATATTACCATCGTAGGGTATATTATTTTGTTCAAGATGATTATTTACAATTGATTCACTTGTAAAAAAAAAAAATCAAAAAAAAAGATCTGAGAGAGATGGGGGGGGAGGGTTTTTCTAAATTCTAATTGACCTTTTCGAGGAATATATAAATTACACTTTTTTTTTTTTTCAAAAATTAAAAATAATATGAACAGTAAGCAATTTAGATTATTATAAAAATGCTGCTTGTTCGTATTACAAATAAGAGAGGTTTTAATAAACAAACAAAAGTTTTTATTATATTCCACACCGACCGGATCTCCGCGAATTCTTGTAGGTGGTACCAAGTCAGCAGAAGTTTGGTAACGAAGCACTTTATGCTCTAAAAAAAATCGATGTCATGAAATCTATATTACACACTTATTTGATCATAGTATAGCCCCCCCTTTTTTTTTAAAATTAATTTTGATATATATTAACAAAATTTTTCTCTCTTGAGAAAAAAAAACAAGGGTTATCTTTCAAGAACACTTATATAAAAAACGAAATATAGTAAGTAAAAGCTTCATCTTTTTCACATATGAGAATCACACTGGGTTAATAATGCTTTTAGACTAGAAAAAAAAAAAATACTTGAGTACTTTTAATATTATGACGTTTCGTTACGGGTACATGACCTGAAAATACTTTCTATGCTCAAGTTATAAACATTTAATTGATTTTTTTTTTAAAAAAAAATGTGTGAGAAGCTAGTATCCAACAACTTGAAATTTTAACCTTTAAAGTAATACAGATGAGTTTTAAAAGCTGTCTTTAATTTTAAATGAAAAAGAGAAGAGAACCCTTTTTTTTTTCTTTACGTTATGGTTGTAATACAACATGAAACATGATTTATCTTGATTTCATCTCTATAAAAAGAAACATAACCTTTGGTGGCAAGTTTTACGATCTTGCGGAAAGTCTCTTTTGCCTACAGTGTTTATGATGATGACAAATTACGCGGCCTTGCGGAAAGAAAATCCTTAGATCATTACTTTCGTAGTACCTTTTTTTTTTTTTTTTTTTTTTTTTTTTTTTTAAAAAAAAAAAGAAAAGAAAAGAAAGAAGCGAGAGAGAAATTAATTAAAGTAAACATCCCTTATATGAAAGAACGTGACTTTATCATATGAAAATAATCTTAAAATCTGATAATAAAAATAAATATATATATTAAAATCTGATAAAAAAAAAAAAATAAATAAATAAATAAACACTATAAAAAAGAATTTTTTTTATTGGCCTTTAAAAAAAACACAGGGTTCCCTGTTTTCCTTTTTCTTTCAACACTTTTTTTTTTATCTCTCTCCAAATGGATACAGACGAATATGATTATGAGTCGCTCGGTAGTAACACTACCATGACACAAAATGCATTTGCTGGTGCTTTAGCTGGTATTGCAGAACACTGTGCCATGTATCCTGTCGATAGTATCAAGGTACTTTTTCTTGAAATCAGTGGGAGCACCCTTTTTTTTTTTTTTTGTTTTTAATACTTTTTTTTTTTTTTTTCATAGACTCGAATGCAAGTACTTTCAAGTACAACAGCAAAAGTAGTGCAACAACCACCAGTGACACTTCGTAATTTATGGAAAGGTGTGAATTCAGTAGTTTTGGGAGCTGGTCCTGCCCATGCTTTACATTTTGCAACATATGAATATTGTAAAGATTATTTTGGTGCTAATGCCAGTGGACATCACCCACTTGCCTCTGCAGCAGCTGGTGCATGTGCTACATTAGCTCATGATGGACTTATGAATCCTTTTGATGGTAATTACTTGTATATATATAAAAAAGAACGAGATGAGCAAAAAACAAGCTTACATAAAATTTTTTGTTTTTTTTTGTTTTCTCTTTTAGTGGTAAAACAACGTATGCAATTACGAGATTCAACATATAAAACGATTCGAGAATGTGCACGTAGCGTGTATGCAAAAGAAGGCATCACAGCATTTTATATATCTTTGCCTACGACACTTGTGATGTCTATTCCGTTTCAATCGATTCAGTTTGCAACATATGAATTCTTTCGTAAAGTATTAAATCCCGATGGACCTCATTACGATCCAAAATCACATGTGATTGCAGGTGGTTTAGCCGGTGCGTTTGCTTCTTCAGTCACAACACCTTTAGATGTCATTAAAACCTTGCTTCAGACTCGTGGATCAAATCAAGACGCACGTATACGAAATGCTAGAGGATTTAGAGAGGCAGCGAGTTTGATTATGGAAAGACATGGTATTCGAGGTTTCTTTAGAGGATTTAGACCTCGTGTGTTGACTCATATGCCAAGTGCTGCTATTAGTTGGAGTGTGTATGAATATATTAAATGGATGATCAATACCAGAAATAATACACAACAACAAAAGGAGAAGGAGAATTTCATTTCTCTTTAAACTTTTTTTTATTTATTTTTATATATATATATATATATATGTATGATATGGATACATGTAAAGAAGAAGGAGAGAAATTATACAATATTTTAATATAGACGATTGGGATTGTAAAGAAAAATCTATGCGTGTATGTACATATGTTGATTTTGTACTATAGTATTTTTTAATTTTTTAATTTTTTTTTTTTTTTTTTTTTTAATTAAACAAAGTAAATATTTTTATTAAAAAATATATAAAGTCTATTTCTTGGAGATCCACTAATACATAAAAAAAAAAAAATGATATTATATAAATGTTTTTAAATATTTAGTATTAGTTCTTACCTTGAATACACTAGAGAAATCTAAAGAATCAAAATCCTTGGTAGTAGAAAGCTTTTGATAGACATTGGAAGCCATTGTACCTAACTCAGGGGTCGTTTGACATCCTTCAGCAGCCTTCATAGCCAAACGAAGATCCTTTGCCATCAATTTATTACTGAATCCACCCGTATACTCTCTAGAAGCAGGAGCGGTCGAAATGACACCGGGATAAGGATTATAAGTATCCGAACTCCAACAGCGACCGGTCGAATTATTCAAAATCGAAGCTAATAAATAAGGATCCATACCCAACTTGGTACCTAAATGCATCGCTTCTGAAACACCAATCATGGAGATACCAAGCAACATATTGTTACATAATTTCGCTACTTGACCTGTACCATTATCACCACAATAAATCACATTCTTACCCATCAAAGACAATAAAGGTTTGATCGAATCAAAGGATTCAACCGAGGGAGCACCCACCATAAAGGTCAATGTACCTGCATCCGCACCTAATGTACCTCCACTGACGGGTGCATCAAACGCAAAACCTCCCTTGGAGCGTACTTTGTCCGCAACCGATTTGGCTACACTGGCTTCAATTGTACTGGAATCAATACAAAGACTTGAGCTATCAAGAGAAGGTAATAATGTCTCATATACTTTTTCAACATGAGAAGATTCAGGAAGCATTGTGATGACTGTAGATGCTTGCTCGGATAATTCAACGGGACTTCTGGCGACTTTTACATGAGGGAATTCGGTCGTGATACGATCAATGGCAGCTTGGTTCAAATCGTAAACATAAACAGGAGATGTTGCTTTTAAAGCAAGGTTTTTAGCCATACCATAACCCTGTTTATAAAACAAGTTTTAATTGTTTTTTTTTTTTTTTTTATTCATGAGAGCTTATGTAAACTTACCATTTGTCCTAACCCAATTAAACCAACTGAATTGTTTCGGTTCTATAAAAAAAAAAAAAAAAAAATTAACTTATCACTCTTTGTGAGTGTTTGATGATTTTTCACTTACGCCAACTAATAATAAAAAAGAAATGATTAGTTTTTAGAATGATTCATTTCTTTTATTCAATAAAAGATTCTTTTTTTTATTTTTACCTGTAGAAATATATCGAACACCTTGAACCAAAGTTCTACTTTTACTTGCAACAAACATTTTAAATATATATATAAAAAAAAAGGAAAAGCAATAAAATAAATAAATAAAAACTTTATTTATAAAAAAGAAGAGAAACTCAACAACAGGATTTTTCCCACGACCATTTTCTTTCACATCTGTACAACTTTATGTCTGATTATTCTTCTTCAAGCGATACAGAAATTCAATTAGCTAACTCACTTGGTTCTTTCAAAGCGTCAAAGAATGTATTGAACCAAGCTTCTTCAGATGAACGCATCATACCTTACGTACGATAGTACACACTTTTTTTTTTTTTAAAAAAATAGTTGATACATATAGTTTTTATTTTACTGATATTATGTATATAAACAGTCTACAGAAACAAGATTGAAAAAGTCTATTCATGAAAACATTCGATTAATATCTTCTAAAATGACTGAATACTTGTCAAGTCATGAATTCCAAGGCAAGTGTACTTTATTCTTTTATAAAAGATATTGTATTATTAAATAATATATTTGTTTAAATTCACAGTAAGAGGTAGTACAGGCAAGGTAAAAAAAAAAAAAAAAAGGATTTTAAAACGCCACAATCATGCATTAATTTTTTTTTTTAAAAAAAAAAATAGGCTTATACAGTTAAAATTGGACCTAAATTGGATTGTTCTTGTCGAGATCAAACTACAAGAAAAATACATTGTAAACATTTACTTTATATCTTGTTACAAGAGATGAAGATTACGGATTTAAAGCATCCAATTTACTCTACTTTAACACCATCTGATCAGGTCTGTTGTCATTATTACTACTTTTCTTTTCTTTTTTTGACTCAACTTTCTCTCTCTTTTTGTGTGTAGGTATTAGAAGATATCTTTTCAAAGTATCATCCATAATTTGTGACTTTTTTGTCGCGCACTTTTTTAAGCAAAAAATTGATAATTAGTTTTTTTTTTTTTTTTCTCTTATTGAAAATAAAAAATATATATATATGAATTATGCCTAAAGAATTAACACCAAAACAAGTATCCAATGGATTATCTTATGTTCAAAAGGAAGCACCTTTTTTAGCTCGTATGAGAAATAAAACGGACGAAAAAGCAAAAGCGATGCAAAAGTTTGAGAATTATGAAGATGGACAAGACGATGATGATTACGATGAGTTGGAAGGAGCACAAGTAGTCGAACTTGACGAAAAAGGACGAGGTACAAAAAAGAAAAAACGACTATTTTTCTTTATTAAAATGTTATAGTGTAATATAGAAATACACAAGGATACAGGGGAAAAAAGTGACGAGGAAAAAGAAATCGAAAAAGAAACCGAACCAGAACAACCTGCTGTAGATGAAAATGGTCGTATCTTATTTCGTAAAAGAGCTTCAACAAAAAGAGACTTGAAATCAATTATTGATGAAGAAGTGAAAAATTCAAAAAAAGAAGATCCTATAAAGAAGAAGAAGAAGAAGAAGACTAACAAGAAAGTCTCTTTATTATCATTTGAAGACGACCAATAACATTTTATCCTCTTAAAATAAAAAAATTAAATAATTTTAGTTGTATATTTCTTTTTCTTTTTTCTTTTTCTTTTTCTTTTCTTTTCTTTTTATTTATTTACTTCAACATGTCAGTGCCTTCATCACCAGCACCATGTTATCAACCTGACCAAACAAGAGTAAAGTTAATGACAAACGAACCAAGTCAAATATTAAGAAGAGTAGCTTCTGTACCCAATACAACAGATTATTTTAAACCAACTACTCTCTCGTCTTCTCCAAGAGCTGCTTCTTATTCTTTATTAAAACAAAAAATTGAAGTAGGTCCAAGTGATTTCCAAAAAGTAAGATTATTAGGTAAAGGTGATGTCGGTAAAGTTTACCTTGTTAAACATAAAGAAACCGAGAAACTATACGCTTTAAAAGGTACATATAAATAAAATATTCCCCTATTTTAGTTTTTTACTTATATTTTTCTCCTACTCTATAGTGTTATCTAAAAAGGAAATGATCAAAAGAAACAAAATTAAACGTGCAGTAGCAGAACAAGCCATTTTATCTACTGCAAATCATCCTTTTATTGTACCACTTTACCATTCATTTCAAAGTGAAAATCATCTTTATTTTTGTATGGAATTTTGTGTAGGTGGTGAATTTTTTAGAGGTATGTACATACCAAAAAAAAAAAAAAAAGGCACACATAATAATTGATCTTGTTACTTACTCTATACATATAGCACTTCAAAATAGACCGGGTAGAATATTAAAAGAAAATGAAGCCAAGTTTTATGCTGCTGAAGTAGTGGCTGCTTTAGAATATTTACATTTAATGGGCATCGTCTTTCGAGATTTAAAACCAGAGAGTAAATGTATACACATTGTGTTATCATTTTTTTTTTAAAAAAAACTGACACTCTAGAATAGATATCTTGCTTCATGAATCAGGTCATTTAATGTTATCAGATTTTGATCTTTCAATACAATCACCCTCTGCCTCTCCACCTACACTTGTACGACATCATTCCCCATTTTCGGTAAAGTACCTTTATATATTATTTGTTATTGATTTTTTTAACTCACTCAACCACCATCATGCTATTTTTATATAGAAGCAACCCATGTTAGATACACGATCTTGTATGAATGTAAGAACCAATTCATTTGTAGGTACAGAAGAATATTTAGCACCTGAAGTGATTAAAGGAAGTGGACATACGAGTGCAGTAGATTGGTGGACACTTGGTATTTTAGTATATGAAATGATTGTAAGTGAAAATGAATACACTAATAATAATAATAAAAAAAAAAAAAAGACTAAAGAACTAAAGAACTAAAGAAACCATAGTGTGGATATACACCCTTTAAAGGACCTTCGCGTGATGATACATTTGATATGATTTTATCCAGTTCAGTTGAATTTCCAGACTATACAAATCCATACTTTCGAGGCACAGGTCTAAGTAGCACATGTAAATCATTTATTCGAAAATTATTATGTAAGAATGAAAGTAAACGATTAGGAGCAAAAGCAGGTGCAAGTGAAGTCAAATCACATTCTTTTTTCAAGTCAATTAACTTTGCATTATTAAGAAATATGAAGCCTCCCATTATTCCATCCAAATCACATCCAATTCGTGCTGTTCATTTTAATAGGTTAAAAGAAAGTGTCAGCTTTGATTTGAATCATGATGCTGGTTTAACTACTCCGCCTGAGATAGAGAATGACGACGAAGATCCCTTTTTATCTTTTAACTCTGGTAAGTTTAACCTATGACATCAACCCTGTGCATTTTTCATTTTTATATATCTTTTTTTTTTTTAGTGACTATACGCAGGTGAGACATTTTACATTACTTGTATGATGTCACTTTCATAGGCGTTGTTCAAAATAAAAATACATATAAAAAATTATATAAAAAAAAAAACCCTTTTTTTTCTTCTTCTTCTTTTATTCCTTTTTTAATATTAAAAACAATGACTACAAGTACCGAAAAAAAATTATCTGAAGCTGACGCCAACTTGACAAAACCTACCGACGGCCACTTTTCTATGGTTCGGTAAGTAAAGAAAGAGAGAGAGAGAGAGAGAGAGAAGAACGAGATAATTTAAACGCGAAATATACATATTTTAGCAACTTTTATTTGGCCGATGTAATCACATTAATGAATGGTGTATGTGGTGTTCAATCCGTATTAAGTTCAATGCGTTATTTAACTACAAACAATGTAAGAGATTTACAGACTTCCATGATCCTTATGCCTCTTGGTATGTTATTTGATTTCATGGACGGTAGAGTTGCACGTTGGAGAAACAATTCATCACTTTTAGGACAAGAGCTTGATAGTTTAGCAGATTTGGTAAAGTATATATAATATTCAATTGAAACTAAACAATATATAATAACATTTGGTTTTATAGATTTCATTTGGTTTAGCACCTGCTGCCTTGGCATTTGCTGGTAAGTTTTTATATATATACACACATAAAAAGGAGAGTGTGAAAGTAAATTGATCTTTTCTTTTTTTTTTTTTCTTCATTAGTTGGTATGCGTACTTACCTTGATACAATTGCATTGACTTATTTTGTATGTTGTGGTATTGCACGTCTTGCTAGATACAATGCAACAGTAGCCCTGGCTCCAAAGGATGCTACTGGCAAGGTTCATCACTTTGAAGGAACTCCGATTCCTACTTCTTTATCATTGGTGGGTCTTATCGCTTATTTCGTCTATAACGATTTGTATTTAGATACTTTACCTGGTCAAGTCATTCAACTTGCTCAAGATTGGGAAATTCATCCTCTCGTCTTTATTTATGTACTTAGTGGAACCTTTATGATCTCAAAGACGCTTCGTATCCCAAAGCCATAAATATATATATATAGTGTACAAAAAAAAAAAAAAAAAAAATACCCTCTTTTTCAATAAATCAATTGTTAAAAAGAAGAAATCATGAGATATCCCCATTTTTTGTTCGTTTGTTATTATAACATGACTCTTGTTTAAAGCATATGAAAGAAAACGTCAAAAACATATATTTAGGAGCTCTCGGCTTTTCCTTCCGCCGATACAAAGGGTAACCTAAAGGTTGTATCACACTGATGACTTGAACAATAAAAAAAAAAAAATAATATAATGCATATTTTACACACATTTATTTAAACTGTCATATCATCACGTCTGGGATAAAACTTTATACGAGGGACTACCTTTATCAAGTCAAGTGCTAATATTACGCATGTTAACAAGCATAAAAATGATGATCTCTCTCTTTCTCTCTTTAATGTTTACTTGAAAGTGCCAAGTAGTTAAAATAAATGAGTAACCTGTTCCAAAATGACGCCACTGATACATCACTTCTTTGTCAAGATTTATTGCGCTGTAAATATCTTTCTGCTTTATATTTTTGAAAGCTCTTTTTTTTTTTGTTTAGTTGTCCAACTTTCCAGTAAAAGAGCCGAAAGCTAACAAGCAAATAGTAGTATGTAGTACGATAAGTAGTTAAAGTAAAAAGAAGCAATAGTAGTAGTAGTAGTAGTAGTAGTTTTAGCGGAAATTGAAACATGCAGAGTTAAAAAAAAAAAAAAAAACCAATTGATTGGAATCATTATATAACTTGATCAAAAGCAGTAAGTTCGATCATTTGACTCACTTTTTTATTTTTATTTTTTTTTTCCTTTTTATCTTTTTTTTTTTTTTTTAACTCTTTTTTCTTTATTATATATTTTTCATAGAGATGAAATTATCCAGCTTAATTTTAGTTTTTACAGCAGTTATTGGCCTTACAAAAGCTAGTTATTTACCAGGTTTATTCATTCAAGAAGAAGGAACTTATTTAAGTGATTCAACTAAACTCATTACTAGCTGTGGTGATGACAAGGATATCTTGACGTAAAAAAAAAAAAAACGTTTTGTTTGTTTATTTCTTTCTCCTTTATACTAAAGAAAAAATCATTTTTTTTTTAAAAAAAAATAGTATTGATTACATTAATCTTACACCTGATCCTCCAGTCAAAGGACAAGACCTTGTGATTGATTTTAAGGGTTACTTATCAGAAACTGTTCCTAACGGTACTACAGTTGAAATCATTGTTAAATTTGGTGTAGTCAAGTTAATTCAGAAGAAGTTTGATTTTTGTGATAAAATTCAAGAAGTGGATGAAAAATGTCCTATTCCTGAAGGAGAATTAACTTTTAATAAGGTTGTTGCTTTACCTAAAGAAATTCGTAAGTTGCCTTTTTTTTTTTTTCACACACAAATTCTTATCTTTTTTATATATTAACTTTAAAATTATAGCTCCAGTAAGTTTTTTATAACTATAATTTTCTTAAAATATATGCAAAATTACTAATTTTTTTTTTATTATAGGGAAAATATACTGTACATGCTGAAGTCATCACACCCGAAAAGAAACGCGTTACATGTCTTATAGGACAAACCATTTTCCCTCGTAAATAAACATTTCCCTCTTTTTTTTATTATTATCTTTCTCTTGTATGTTGAATTTCGGAAATAGCCTTTTCTCGAAATTCTTGTTGAAGTCTTTGAAATGCAATTATATATTTTCTTTTCAAGTTGTTTACTTCTTTACGGTAATCATCATACACATAGTTGGGTATTTCTTTCACTTTTTGTTTCTCCTCCTCTGATTTATGTATATAAAAAAAAAAATATAAAAGTAAATAATTAAATACTTTTTTTTTTTTCTTCTTCTTCTTCTTCTGTAATTATACCTGTTAGTTTATTGAATGCTAGGGTTGGATCGCCTCGTACTAGAGTTGCTGTAGCCATATTATATCTTGGTACAATAATATCATCCACATACGATATTGTTCTTTCGGATAGTTCTGGTGTCGTAGGATCCATATCCCTAGGTCCTGTTGGAATAGGGATTCCAGAAAGTGCTCTCGGGCCTGTTGGGATGGCTATAGGTGTAGCTGGTCCTGTATGTACGGCTGGTCCTGTATGTACAGCTGGTCCTGTATGTACAGCTGGTCCTGTATGTACAGCTGGTCCTGTATGTACAGCTGGTCCTGTAGGTATAGCCGGTCCTGTAGGTATAGCTGGTCCTGTAGGTATAGCTGGCCCTGTAGGTACAGCTGGTCCTGTAGGTATAGCTGGCCCTGTAGGTATAGCTGGTCCTGTAGGTATAGCTGGTCCTGTAGGTATAGCTGGTCCTGTAGGTATAGTCGATCTTGTAAGTGCTGCTGGTCCAGTGGGAATTGTTGTTGGACTTGCTGCTGTTGCTGCTGCTGCTGCTGCTGCTGAACTACTCACTGGACTTGGTGGCACAACAGTCGGTACTATTGTAGTAGTTGAATCTGCATTCGTATCTGAGAGAGTCTGAGCATCTTCAGAATCCGACGCAATATCCATATCCGACATACTCTCATCCTCAACGATCGGTAAAGACTTGACATAAGCATAATGAACAGATTGAGGTAGTTTGATTGTGGATCGATACTGATACTGTGTCCGAATCCCTATTTCAGTTAACCAAGACTTTACGTTCGCAGCAGCGATATAATTCATTTCCTCTACCGTGAACGGAGCATTCTTTTGCCAAGTATTCTCTTTCGCCACGAGTTCTTTCAGTTGATCGAATGGACAGGTATCGTAAGTGATGTTTTGTTGAGACAAGTAATCAAACGCTCTTTCTTCGAATGAACCTATATTCACTAACCAAGCAACGGGTGGAGCGATTTGACTTGATCCTCTTTTCCATACTTGTTTAAATAATGGATGGTCTTTACTGGTTCTGATATCCATACAAACCACAAAATCCACCAAGGGCTCAAAGTCACCAGCACGTCTTGCGGATTCGTTTTGTAAATGTGCTGTCTTGACAAGTACACCGTGTTCTCCTTGCCATGCATTATCTAAGCAATAATTGATACGGACACACTCTAATTTTAATGCATCGCCAATGAACTCTAAAAGTACTTCTTCTTCTCCTAAATCTTTTGCAACAATTAAAATAATTAAATCGGATCCGCTTAATTGCTCAAATAATCGCTTGATAAATATCGTCTTTCCAGAGAGTTTCCATTGTTCCGATACGGCAAGATCAAGTCCAGAGGAAGGCAAGTTCATAATATTCACCATCTTTTCAACCATAATGTTGAATGTGGCCTTACTGATCTTTTGATAATTTGTATGGATAATTTGGTCACATGACACTTGTTGTTTCTCGGTAGGGAAGATGGGGATCATTTGAGATCGGTATGCAAAAATCTCGTTGGCTCCACTATGTATATGGGTCTTTGTAATCATGTTATCGCTGTACCAATGATCTGAAATTGTACCATATTGAACATGCTTTGTTGTAGTTGTTGCTGCTGCTGCTGTTGTTGTTGTTGTTGTTGTTACTCTAGTTGTAGGTGATTGAGGAATATCTGTAGGTGAAGTTAATGCAGCGGTTTCTGATACGTTGGATGTTAAATCGGATTCCTCGACTGGTTCAACAGAAACCATGTTTATATCTTCTGGATCACTATTACTTGATTCAACTGCGATAGCCACTCCAGAAGTTGCTACAGGTAAGTTAGTAAGTGTTGGAGCAGGAAGAGGAGGAGGAGGAGGAGGTACTGTTTCTTCTGTCATTCTCGAGCTGTCTGGACCTAATACAGCTTCCAACATCTGGTTATTATCTTGTGTGTTTGGTAAATATTCTTCAGTACTTATAACAGGTGGTTCTGAAGGAAGTTCAGGTGTTGGTCTCTCATTTTCAGTCCGTTGTTTTCTGTATGCATTCAAGTCTAAAGTACTGACAGGCGTTGTCGGTTCATTTTCCCCCTCGTCGTCTTCGTAGCTTGACAACGAAAGATTTCCGACAGATAAAAGGGTGAGTGTATCTCCATTATCTATAAGTTCTAATGCTTTATCTTGGTTTCTTGAAAATATATCAAATAAGGAATGTTCAACGGGTTCCAGATAAAGTTTACTGGGATCATGATTAACTGACTTTGTTGCAAGTCGTTCTAATTCTGCAAGATAGTTGAGTCTGTTTTGAATCTCTTCTTTTGTTTTAAGTATAATAGGTTGAACTGTATCTTGTTTTTCAAATAAGGGTGTTAATCCTTTGAAAAGTCTATCGGACATTGTTAAAAAAAAAAAAAAAAGGTTTAAAAAAACACGAAAGAAGAAGAAGAAAAAAAAAAAAATAGTTTGTACACTTTTTTTTAATGTGACGTTTTTATTCATTCTAATAATGAAAAGTCAAATGGTTGAAAGGCTTTCTTAAATGCAATTGCATTTTCCTTTTCTTCTTCTTCTGTTTGACTACAAGCTTTCCAATCTTCACGTTCAGGATTTCCCAATACATTAGCAATTACCAATCTAGAATTAAAAAAAAAAGAGATGAATTGGATTTCTTCTATTGAAATTACATATATAAACATACCTTCCGAACTGTAAATTAAATCTTTCTTTAGGTCCAAGTAAATGAACAAGGGATTTACCATTAGGTAATTCCATTTTAAAATAAGGAATATCGGGATTTTGCTGTAGATATATCAAAGTTTTTTTTTTTAAAAAAAATAAATCTTCATTTGGAAATCATGATATGTATAATACTTACAGGCACTTGATCAACAAAATTCATTCCAGCCAGTTGACCTTGTTCTCTCGCCACCTTTTCTACTTGATCTGATTTCGACTTGGGTACAGCCACGACTTGAACATGAGCATGTGCCAAACCACGGAATGGTTCTCTTGAGACTTCAAATGAAACTAAATCTTGATCATATTTATCAAACAAACGTTTTAATGCATTTTTATATTTCTCCATCTCTGCTACAACTTCCACTTGTGATTCCATTGGGATTTTTCCAAATGTAGAGTGATGTGTGATTGGGATCAATAAGATATGACCTGATCCAGGCACTTTACTCTCTGTATCCTTTGATGAAATAATAGGCCCCTTGGCTATTGTCATGTACATTTCTGTTCCAATCGATACAATCAAATGCTTTTCGACTTTAGGGTTAGATAAACAAAACCAACAAGAATCCACTAAAAAAAAAAAAAAAAGATTAGAGAAAATGCGATTTTTAAATACGTAATATACAACTTATACATTTTGGTCCATTTCGATTAGCAGCTTCAGGACAATGTTGAATAAAATGTCCAGGTTGATTACAGATCTTACAGACGTAACTTCCTGGAGGACCACTTGGCTTGGGACAATCCGAAGCGTAATGTCCTGGAATATTACATTTTCTACAAACATATCCAGCACGTGGTTCCTTTACCTTGGCTCGTTTTGCATCTTCTCCCCAAAAGAAAGATCCGTTCGTATCATCAGATTCAAGCTTTCTTTTTGATCCAGCGAATAATGGAACAAAAGGACATTCTGTTGTATTCTCGGGTAAAACTTCCAATGCTTCTTTTGATGCCTTTGACATAGGCACTAAATTAAATGCATAAAACCACTATAATATAAACCTTTCAATTAGTTTTTTTTTTTGTTGATTTCTTTTTTTTTTTTTTTTACTCTTTGCTTTTCTTTATTTAAAACATCTCCTAATCCAATAAATCGAGTAGCATGAGCTGGTTCTCTTTCCTCAGCTGCTCCAAATCCACTCACAATATTCTTATAAGGTTCTCTTTCATAAAACACGGATTGTGATGCTGCGAAATGGTATCTTGGCTTTAACGCGGCGGCTACTTCAGAAATTGAGGTAGAAGATTTATCTGGATTCAATGTAGTAGTGACAGGTAAACTGGATAATTCAGTGATATCTTTAGGCCATTCATACGATAATAAGAAATCGACACCAGGAGGTAATGTGACAGGTAACTTTGTGAGGCATAATTTTTGAATATCTGATTTTGAATAACTGACAAGAGATGTATTTTCGGTTTCTTGAGCGCCAGAGATAAATGCAATCTTGAGTCCTTCAGAGGTGGTCAAGATACCTTGTTTACCAAGATAATAAAGGTTAGAACATACTTCTCCGTCGTTTGCTTCAATATGCTGTTGTACCATAGAAGGGAAAGGTGTATCTCCAATAATAAAATAAGTCATTAAAGGAACTAAAAATAATAATTATAATAATAATTAAAGATATGAAAAACAAGAAGAAAGTATTTTGGACGTACTATCGATTTTGTTATCTATTAATTCTTGAATAGCTTCTGTATTCTCGTTTGTATCAAAAAAATTGCCAGTACATAAATGAACGTCAAAAGGACCATACTTTTCGTGAATCTGTTTTGCTTTCGTGAACAATTCTTTGAATTTGCCGTTTGTTGAACCTGTGACAAGTCTGTTTACGTCTGTGTTAGTTGTTGTACTTTTTCAGGTATGGATAAACTTTACTTACACTTTGATATTCGTCGTCGCCATAATATAAATAATAAACTAAATAAAATAAAAAAGACTTTCTTTTTTTTTTTTTTTTAACTCTTTTTAAAACGTGGCCTTCTTAGCTAAATAATAAGCCACACTATTGGGTATTAAAACTTCCAACTTTTTTTTATTATTTTTACCTTTTGGTTAATTCCTTTTTATTTTGTTTTTTTTTTAAATCGATTGTAATTAATACCTTTTTCTTTTTTAACTTTTTAAAGAAAAAAAGAGAAACAAAAAAAAAACAGTGCATCAATTTTTAGTTTCGATACAACAACACTAATAAACAACATAAAAACGCGAATAAAGGAATCATGTTTTTGTATAACATTACTTTGAATCCTACAACGGCCATCAACCAGGCTATTTACGGTAACTTTTCTGGCACGAAACAACAAGAAATTATTGTAGCTCGACAAACACGTTTAGAATTATTAAGACCGGACGCATCTACAGGAAAAGTACACACTATTCTTTCACATGAATGTTTTGGTTTAATCCGTAGTTTAGCTCCTTTCCGATTGACAGGTGGTAGTAAAGGTAATATAAACATCTCTTTCTTTTTTTTTTCTTCTTATTATCTAAAAAATGTAGTTACTTACCAAAAAAAAAAAAAAAATTACTCTATAGATTACGTTGTAGTAGGCTCAGATTCTGGACGTATCGTAATTCTTGAATACAATTCATTAAAAAACACCTTTGATAAAATCCATCAAGAGACTTACGGAAAGACAGGTTGTCGTCGTATCGTTCCAGGTCAATACATGGCAGCCGATCCAAAGGGACGTGCTGTAATGATTGCTGCAGTCGAGAAACAAAAATTAGTATATATTTTGAACCGTGATTCTGCTGCTAATTTAACTATTTCTTCTCCATTGGAAGCACATAAAAGTCATACCATTCATCACCATATGGTAGCAGTCGATGTAGGCTTTGAAAATCCAATGTTTGCTTGTCTTGAAGTAGAGTATACTGATGCTGATGCCGATCCCACTGGTGAAGCTGTAAAGGACGCTGAAAAGACACTGACTTATTATGAATTAGATCTTGGCTTGAATCACGTTGTTAGAAAATGGAGTGATGTAGTTGATCGTAAAGCAAATTTACTTGTTCCAGGTAAAAAAAAAAAAAAAAGAGAGCTTATATATATATATATATATATATATTCATTTCTTTATATATATTTAACTTATAAATTATCAAATCTAGTTCCCGGTGGTAATGATGGTCCTTCAGGTGTTTTAGTATGTACAGAAAACTTTATTTCATATAGACATCCAGAACAAGAAGAACTTCGTATTCCTATTCCTCGTCGTGCACAACCTCTCGAAGACCCATCAAGAGGAATTATTATTGTTGCTTCAGCAGTTCATCGAATGCGTGTAGATAAAAAAACCCAATTCTTCTTCTTATTACAGTCAGAAGAAGGCGATCTTTATAAAGTAACAATGCAACATGAAGAAGGTTCTGTTTCTGGATTAACCATTAAATATTTCGATACAATTCCTATCGCTACTTCACTCTGTATTCTCAAGAGTGGTTTCTTGTTTGTAGCAAACGAATTCGGAAACCAGTAAGTTTTATTTTTATTTTTTTGCGCGCGCGCGTGTGTGTGTGTATGTGTGTGTTTATCAAAAGAGTTTTTTTTTTTTTTTTTTTTTTTTTTAATTCTGTAGTCATCATTATTTCTTTGAAGGTCTCGGTGACGACGGTGACGATCCAGAAATTTCATCAGAAGAGTACATGGAAGCAGAACTCTCACAAGAAAAACCATTAGTTTACTTTAAACCACGCCCTTTAAAGAACTTATCATTAGTAGACGAATTGAGCTCCATGGCTCCCTTAATGGATTCCAAAGTATTAAACTTGGCAGATGAAGAATCTCCACGTATTTATTCAATTTGTGGTAAAGGATCACAATCCACTTTCCGTATCTTGAACCAAGGATTAGAAGCGGCCGAATTAGCCGTGAGTGAATTACCCGGTAACCCAAGTGCTGTCTGGACAACGAAATTAAAAGCGGATGATGAATACCATGCTTATATCGTCGTCTCTTTTGCTAACGCTACATTGGTTTTATCCATTGGAGAAACTGTAGAGGAAGTAGCAGATACGGGATTTTTGACGGACGCACCTACCATTGCCGTACAACAAATTGGCGAAGATGCACTTTTACAAGTTCATCCTACTGGTATTCGACATATTCGTGCAGATCGTCGCGTCAATGAATGGAGAGCTCCTAATGGCCAACAAATTACGGAGGCTGCTACCAACAGTCGTCAAGTTGTCATCTCCCTTTCAGGTGGAGAAATCGTGTATTTTGAATTGGATAATATGGGCCAATTAAACGAACATCAAGAACGTAAACAAATGTCGGCTACCGTCACTTGTTTAGCTCTTGGTGATGTACCTGAGGGACGTCAAAGATCTCGTTACTTATCTGCTGGTTGTGATGATCAAACGGTACGTATTTTGAGTTTAGATCCTGATTCTTGTTTAGAAGCAATCTCGATGCAAGCATTACAAGGTGTTCCCTCTAGCTTGATCATTGCTGAAATGATGGATACAGGTATTGAAATTGGACATGGTACAACTTACCTTAACATTGGTCTTTCCAATGGTGTTTTACTTCGTACTGTTCTGGATACCATTACCGGTCAATTGTCAGATACTCGTACTCGATTTATTGGTGCTAAAAGTGTCAAGTTACATAAAATTTCTATTCAAGGTCATCCTGCTGTATTAGCTTTATCTACAAAGCCTTGGATCAGTTATACTTTCCAGAATCGATTGTATTTAACTCCTCTTAGTTACGAAATGTTGGAATATGGTAGTGATTTTGTAAGTGAACAATGTCCTGAAGGTGTTGTCGCCGTTGCGGGTAACACATTAAGGTAAGTCTGAGGAAGCTATATAACCCATCTTTTTTTTTTTTAAAAAAAAACATACTAATTTTTCTCTTTTTCGTTTTAGAATTTTTACAGTTGAGAAGCTTGGAAATATATTCAATCAAGTCTCACTTCCTTTAAAATATACACCAAGAAAGTTTGCATTACATCCCAACACACGTACATTTGTTATTGTAGAAAGCGATCATGCTACTTATTCACCTGAAGCAAAGAGAAAAGGAATCGAAGAAAAGGAACAAGAAGGATTCGAGATTGACCCAGAAGTGACTGAGATGGACCCTGTTCAATTCGGTAACGTACGTAATGTATCTGGTAAATGGGCAAGTTGTATTCGACTTGTAGATCCATTCCAAGTCTCTACTTTACAAACAATTGAATTAGAAGATAATGAAGCAGCATTTTCTGTAGCCATGGTACAATTCCGCAACAACCCTCATGCAATTGATCCCTCAGAACAATTTGTGGTAGTGGGTACAGGTCAAAACGTTCAATTACAACCTCGTTCTTGTACCGCAGGTTATTTACGTGTATACCGCGTTGTCTCGGATGAAGGTGTGCTTCGTCTTGATTTCATTCACAAGACTCCTTTAGATGATGTACCTCATGCTTTACTTGCTTTCCAAGGTCGTCTCTTAGTAGGTTGTGGTAAAGCACTTCGTATTTATGATATCGGTAAAAAGAAGATGTTGCGTAAATGTGAGACAAGAAGTTTACCCAATTGTATCGTATCGCTGCATACGCAAGGTCATCGTGTGGTCGCTACAGATATTCAAGAATCTGTTCATTATGTGATTTATAAGCATGCTGATAATCGTTTAGTTGTATTTGCTGATGATACACTTCCTCGTTGGATGACTGCTTCCACCATGGTAGATTATGATACTGTAGCTGGTGGAGATAAATTTGGTAACTTTTTTGTAAACCGTTTACCGGCTAGCGTGTCTCGTGAAGTAGATGAAGATACTACGGGTAATCGTATTTATCATGAAAAGGGATATCTTCAAGGTGCACCCAACAAGGTAAAAAAAAAAAAAACAATTATTACCATATATCTCTATTTGATGAATATAAGACTAATATATATATATATATTTATTTAAGGTTGATAACTTGTGTGAATATTTTACTGGAGATATTATTACATCTATACATAGAACCACACTCTTATCTGGTGGTCGTGAAGTCCTTTTAACAACATCACTTTTAGGTTCTATTTCAATTTATGTACCATTTGTATCAAAAGAAGATGTTGACTTTTTCCAAATGCTTGAAATGCACATGCGTGCTGAGGCACCACCTCTTGCTGGACGAGATCATTTGCTCTATAGAGGTTATTACATACCCGTTAAATCAGTCATTGATGGTGATTTATGTGAACAGTATAACTCGTTATCTGCTGAAAAGAGACGTATGATTGCTGAAGAGCTGGATCGTCCTGTTGCTGATGTTCAAAAGAAAATAGAAGATATGCGTGTTAGATCTGGTTTCTAAAAAAATAGTTGTCGTTTGTTTTTTTTATAATAAAAACTTTTATGCAAAATATATTCTATTTGTTTACGTGACAATCCTTGATGAAATCATAACAAAGTAATTGTCTTTTGGTTTATAAGTTGTAAGTATAGTGAGAATCGTTAAAGTCTCAACAATATATATTTTTTGAAGATCACTTGAAAATGTCTTTCATTTCAATTGAAAATTTTATAATTTGAATTGCATGATGATTAAAGTTTTGATACTTCAATGATGATGATGATGATGATGAAAAAAAAAGGTTACTAAAAAGGAAAAACTAATAAGAATACAAGTCCAAAAGTCTTGCTTTAACATTGGTTGCTATTTTTGTGGACAAGCCTAGCAACTTTCTTAATTTGTTGAAGGAGCTGAATAATTGTCTTAAACACGAAATAGGTATGAAAATGAGGAACGTAATTGGTATAACTATAAACACTTCCTTCAATCTTTCGACTTCTTCTGTACGTAAAAATAATTGAGTGGAATCTGTATAGTAATAAAGCTGTTGGGACTGACATTTACTTGAGGGGTCCAACAAACACCTCGTATGAATAGTTGTTGAGCAAGTAATAACAGTTGTAGAACCAGTCATAAGTTTCTTCAACAAAAAACTCTTTCCATCAGAGCTTGCAATGATTGAGCAAGACAGACCTTTATAGTGACATCATTTACTCGAGGGCACAGAATCAGCTTCAGATTCAACATGGATGTCTAAAACAGCATATCTTGAATATACTTCTGTTGTTGAAGCCATCAATGTCATTTTATCGTGAATAATTGCACTTCGTGTCAGTTAGTCTGCTGGGAGAGTACAAAGAACAAGCCTCTCCCTAAACATAAAAGAATTAATACTTTTGTATAAATTAAAGTCAGAGGGGGGGGGGGTTTCTTACCAGCATACTAACTGATGTTTTAACAATTACGTTTCACAACATCAGGATTATGCAAAAACCTATTTTTGCAATCAGGTTAATTCCTGGCTGGTACTTTGGGCCCATTTTGAACAGGGATAATTCATTATCACACCTATGTTATGCGTTTTGCTGATATCGCCTTCAAGTAAGATCACCACTTTGTTGTGGGTACGGTGAACGTTACATTGGGGGGCATGGTGTTATTTTATTTGATATAATGGGATAATCTACATATTATGACTGAAATATAAAAGCGATATTAATTTAACAATAAGCACGTTTTTTTTTTAAAAAAATCTTTTCTACTTGCCAGATTTTTAATGCACGTAATTAATAAAAATGTGGTGTTTCGTATATGCTAATATATGAAACACCACATTATCCACCAAAGCGAGGCTTCATGGTAAAAAAAAATCGGCCAAGTTACACATGTTTCAACCCTCATCTTAAGATCTAACTCCCTCTTCACTCACTGACGGTCACCTCACCACTAACGGGAATGCTCTTACATATCCAACACATGTAGTCTACAGAGAAAGAGTACTTTTTATTAAGATATATTACACAATGAGCTATCTCTTTGTAATAAATCTTACCACTGACAACATGTATTATGCGCGTCTCAAAGTTGTCTATTTCTTGGTACAATCCTGCTTGTAAAACAAACAAGAGATTAAAACGATAGCACTAAAGAAACTTCAGGTATTATTTGATGGGGGAAAAAAAGGGAGTAAAAAGAAAAGGAAAGAGAAGGAAAGACAAAGAAAAAAAAATTATTTGGAAAAAGTGATTAAATAAACCTGTTCGCGATGTTATCATGTGGTGCGCGCTAATTTTTTTTAAAAAAAAATTGAGTCCAATAACAGTAGAAAATCCAGTATTGAGGAACAATCATTTCTTTCTCTCTCTCTCTCTCTTTTATAGATAATATGAAAACTCCTCAAGAAAAATTCGATCAAGGTGTTAAACTTCGTTTAGCTGGTAATGAAGACTTTAAAAAGCAAGATTACAAAGGAGGTAAAAGCAATAAACACGTCTCTTTCATTATATCCGAACAAACGAACTAACTTTTTCTATATAAAAAAAAAAAAAAGCTTTGACCAACTATTATAACGCCTTACTTCATTTAAAGGATGTTGGAGGAACAAAGCATAAGGATGAATTTAAAGCAAGTAGTGAAGCACAACTGGTCATGATCTATAACAACATGTCTGCAGTTTTTGCCAAACAAGAACGTTGGGACCGAGTTTTATTCTATGCCAAAAAGGCAAACGAGTTGGATTCAACAAATTCAAAATCCAAGTTCCGTATGGGACAAGCTTATTTACAATTGGAGAATATCGAAAAGGCAAAAGAATTACTTGAAGAAGTTTTGGCTATAAACCCTGATGGTACATATATTATCAAGATATTTGCAGGATAAATTGAATTTATTTATTCTTTTTTTTTTTTTTGTTATGTAGATGCACTTGTTAAAAGGGAATTACAAAAAGTTGCTTTAGCTTCTAAACAAATGGATGATAAAGAAAAGTTAGTTTATAGAGCAATGATGACAAAACTTGCTCAAGAAAAGAAATAAGAAGGGGTTGGGGTTGGGGTTGGGGTTTTCTTTCTTTATTATTTAAACAAGAGGTATATATATATCAATATAGAAACAAAAACAAATAAAAATGGTACTATTTATGTAGGAGGTCGAACTTCGGTTAATGCCATGATCATGATAAATACTACAAAGACCATAATAATTGTAGCAATTACATACCCAGGCCATCCTTGACCTACCCAAAGTAATCGTTTAACAATTTGTCTTTGGTTTCTAAAATAAGTGTATAATGAAAAGATAAAGCAAGTAAAACCTAGTCCAACAAAGATGTAAGAGACTACTTGGGCGTTTAGTGAAACAGTTTCGTTTGTCCATGGTAAAGAATGAGATGGTGCAAATTTCTTTGTGGGCATATCTAATAATGTTATGAATCCTGTAATATATTTCATAATGCTGATTAAATATAATTTATCAAAACTATCTTTCTTATTCTTACCGAGTAAAGATAACATTGTCCCTGTTCGGATCCAGGTAAGTAAATTTCGTTCGTTCGAAAAATGATCTCTTGGATCAGGTCCATCGATAATTGTATGAATTGAATAGTCTAAATACTTGAATATTGTAGAACACTTTTCATCATTACATAATAGAAATGATTCAGGCGCATTTAATTCTACATCCATTTGGTATTTTAAAGAAGCAAAAGAAAAGGAAAAAAGGGCTTTTTTTTTATTATTTTTCTCTCTTGTAACAAGTTAAATATAGAACCATTTTTTTTTTTTAAAGTTTTAATGTGATCATAAAAGAAACGTCTCATTGCATCTTTGTATACAAACATAATTCTTCTTTTTTTGCTATTATGTATCATTCATCTAGTTATTATATCATAAACACTTCAAGAGCTGTCAAATGCTGTCAGATATTTTTTTTTTTTGAATCAGAGGATTTTCTTTCTCTCTGTTTTGCCATTTTTATCCATCAACTGATCTTTATTTATATAAATCTCGAGTTCGAATTACGTGGTATCAGTCATAAATTTGCATTATAACATCATCTTGTACACACGTTCTTCGTATATATAATCAATTTTTATATGTATAGAACGTTCTATACTTTTTACACCAATATCTCACATTTGATTCGTTCTACTTGGAATAACTGGAATTGCCTTTATCAGACTAAAAAAATAAATAAAGAAAAAAAACGGGATCGTCAAGGCAGAGAATTGCGAGACAGCAGTATATACATTATAAAAAGAAGATGCCCTCCAAAGATAGATAGCGCTTTGTTGCTAATAATAATAAGGCAGGTAGATCTATAAATTTATTTTGATCTACAGAAACAAATTTCCAGTAGTTAAGCGGGATTAACGCTGATTTATCAATGTTGAATATTTAGCATTTATTAGCTTAATTATATATCTTGGAAATCAAAAAAAAAAAAAAAAAAAAATAGCTATTCACGACTTTAAACTTTTTTAATATCTTTCGCCTCCTATCTAAAATAATAGAAAGTTTTTGCAAAGTATCGTTATTTTAGTTCATTTTCAAACTAAACCGAGAACTCAAATCTTTCTCGAAATTGTGTTTTCTAGAACTCTTCTCGACTCACGTCAAATAAAAAAAAACCCCCCGAGTAGTATTTATCTAGAGGGGGGGGGGGGGTTTCTTTTATCATTCTTTACAGAATGCTACTCGTTTGATCTAGTCGTTTTATATCGTCGTGTTACAGTTTAGTTCTAACTACCGAATTACATCATATATAATCCTTTTTTTTTTTTTCTTGAGTTGATTGGCATTAATTGATCTCAATTTAGACACATCATAATCCAACAAGTGATAAAACAAAGTTGTAAAAGCTCGGTATGACACAATTATCATAATAACTAAACTACTCTCTGATAGAAATGAAACGTGATATCATAAGAACAGAAATGTCAGTTTCGGTAACCAATCAATCACTTTTTGTTTTCTAAATTACACGCGTGATGATGATGCTACTAACTGAATCCAATTTTTTTTTTTTTTTTTTTTTTTTTTTTTTAGTGTGTGGCTGTGAACGTTTAGTTGATTAATTAGTATGAACTCCCACAATATGATGCTCTAATGGTCTTTCAATATTAAACTAAAAATTTGATTCGATTCAGCGGTATAATCTCTGCTTAGTTTACTTCTTTATTAAATTCACACGTCTCTCTAAAAGAAATGGTTTCGGATGTAGTGGTAGAATATATCAAGAAATAAATGTAAAATACATCATAACTGCTGATATATTACCATCTGATTTTCGCACAACTTGTTAGCTTCTATAAATGAAGAACATGATTTGTTCTCACTGTTTTTATTTTTTTTATTTTGCGACAAACCCGCTTTTTATTTTCTTGTTGTGAAAAGGTTAAAGGAAAATAAAAAGTGGAAAAATATTATTCATATTTGAAAATTAAAGAAAAAGAAATTGTTGTCCCTTTTATTTTTTTTTAAAAAAAACGCGTACATTGTACAAATATAACAAAAAAAAAAAAAAAAAATTCCAATTCAGTATTTTTGGGTTGTTACAAATTACGAAATACTTATGTAAAAAGATTATTCCTACTTTCAAAAAAAAAAACAAAAAGATTCCTCGGTTCATAAAGAATTCATATAACTAAAACAAGTAAAAAAATTGTGTTCAATACCAACTGACGAGTTATTAAAAACGGTCAGTGTAACTTGATAAAAAAGCATAATAATAATAAAAAAAAAAGGCTGACATTTGTTTTTACATAATTAGCGCTAAAAATAAACTTTTTCAATGTTATTTTGTTCTCTCTCTCTCTCTCACTCCATAAACTGGGTAAAGATGCAAATATTCTGTTTGAGTAGTATGCCCGTTATTATTTGTGGCGTTAGATAAAAAGATAGCTTTAACCAATTGATTTCTCTCATCAAATGCAATGTATGTTATATGTATTAAATGAGAAAAAAAAAAGTGACATGTCCAACGTGATCAAAAAAAAAAAAAAAAAAATGCAAAGCTGTTTCTTAACACAAGAAAAAATAACAGGATTTTTTTTTTCTCTGCATGATGGTTTCATAGCGTGCATGGACATGCATCCAAAAGGCTATATTACTCTTCAAACAAATTCAAAATTATAGTTATAATAATTGTCAGCATAGTAACAAGTCTTTTTTTTTTTTTTTTTTTTTATACCTGTGATTTAATATGAATTATATGAACTCATCAAAAAACTATGTAAATAGTTATTACTTTTTCAAAAATTTCTTCAAGTAAACTTTTTTTTTTTTGTGGCAGACTTAAGGGATCACGATCTCGGACATTCTATTTCTGCGTATCATTTAGATGTGTTCTCCCCTTCCTCCCCCTTATTCGATAAGATAGTTATACAGAGTTTTTTTTTTTTTTTTTTTTTTTTTTTTTTGCACACATTAGACATGTCTTATTCTTATCGTGAGAGGCGCTTAAATACAAACTCACTGCACAAATAATTATGTATTTACCTGGGAGTACACAAATTTATATTACTCGTAAAATTCTAACTTTTCACTAAAAAAAAAAAATCAAAGAGAGAGAGGCATGACAGATCGAATTTATTTTACATATATGTCAAATAAGGTTTTTTTCTTTAAAAAAAAACAAGGAGTTAGTTTAGCTTTTAATTATAAATTATTTTCTTGACCCTAAAAAAAAAAAGAATCATCTATTTTTGGTATCAATTCAGTTATATAGCTAATTAATTGACATGTAAAATGAATCATTTCTGTCAAACCACGAGAGAGATGAAAATATGTTAATTATAGATTATATACAAGAATAGTTGTTGGATCTCCCTTCTCGTGCTGCTCTCGTAATCATTAGGATCTCCCTATTGCATATATATAGATAACAGGATTTATGTTTATTAATACAAAATTCTTAATGAGAGATAGAACGAGACCCTCTCTCCTAATGTACATAATATAAAAAAAAAAAACCACTTGTCATGCACATACAGGGCATATACAAAGGCTCATTATGTAACTCAAAACCAGTCTAGAACCTTTTTCAGACAAAAAGAAAAGAGACCCTTTTTTTTTGAAGTGAAGCTTTTTCTTTTGAGCTATAATGAGCATATTATACTAAGAAGTGTTCTCACATATATGCCGAATCAACCTGAAAAATTAGATAAAAATCCAATACGGCAGGACTTTGAAATCTTTTATACTCACCTTCTCGATTTATACTTTTTTTTTCAGGGGGAAGATTTGTTGTGTCCCTTTTTTTTTTCTTATAAAATCACATGTTAAAAAAGAAGTGCAAGTCAAAAAAAAAAAAAAAACTGAACACACGATGAACAGATTAAAATCATATGCAAAGAAGAAGAAAAAAAAACAATTAAAGATTTTTATCGAGCGAGAGTAACACGTAAAAATTATAATAAATGGAAGAAAAAAGAAAATTGTCTGGTTTTTACAACAAAGGAATGAAAATACTTGGTCATATTAGGAATTCTTGTTTTCTAACAAAATCTGATTTCCTTTAGAGAAGAAGAAAATTTATAAATAATTAAATACGCGTTTTTTAAAACATTCTTTTCAAATCAAGATTAAATTAATGCGTATTTTTTCTTTCTCTTATTCTATTATACTCTTTAGCCGAATTCATGTCATTAAGAAGAAAAAACGTGAGATTTTTCAGAATCCGTCCAACAATGCGTTTGTAAATTAAAAGATGTTACTTTACAACTTGACAGTGTAAAGTATGTTGGGAAGTTCCTCCCTCTCTTCTCAAAATAATAAAAAAAACGTTAATTAAAGTGTTATTAAACTTGTATTAACAGCAAGATGGATTCTTTTTTTTTACTCTATTTGTCCGGTTTTCTATAACAGCACTTGGTATATGTACCTAAGTACCAAAAGACTTTTTTATTCTTAATGAATCAACGGATGTTTGCTGTCGAAACCTTATTATGAATGTTACAAATAAATAAACGGGTGATCTGGGGTACCGGGTGCTTTTTGTTCTACTATAATATTTTAGCGAAAAAAAAAAGAAATGGCTTTATTAACTATAAACTCAATTCCTTTCAACATTTACATTTTTTTTAACAGATGATATCAGTGTGACATTTATTTGCCAAAACAAGTACGTTAGCTGTGCCGCTCAAGAGGTTACTTGGGAAGGATTTCTCTTATAATTGATCGAGTTAACTTTATCACACGTTCCATCGCGTTTTTTTTTTATTTTTTTTTTTCGGTCCACCTATAGGATTTAAATAAATTAGATATAATAAGAAAGGATGGCGGGGGGATATGTGTGTTACAATAGTAATGCGCTTAATGACTTGGAGAAAATATCTATCATTATTCGATAATCATCAATATATGAGCTGTTTAATTTTTTTTTTTTTTTTTTTTTTAAACTGACTAACAAAAAAAAATGTAATTTAATCGGATGATATCATGTAATTATTAAATGATAAATGCGGTGGTGGGAAGTCATTTTTATAATTTCAAAAAAAAAAAAGATTGACAAAAAAGCTTGTCATACAATCTTGTCAACCATTATATATAAAAACATAAACAACAGAATAAAAAAGAAAAACACAAAAAGAGAGTAATTTTTTATTGGAGAATATTCTATTCCTTCTTTCTGTAACATATTAAATAAATATAAAGGGCCCTCGTGTGTTTTTATTTTTACTCCAGACTTTGTGTCTGTTTCACGAGTTATTTGATAAAATGGTAAGCTTATCAGGCCAATCGATAAATAATGTTTTTTTTATAAAATCATTCTTCTCCGTCCCTAAACTCTTCTCACACATATTTTTTGCTTTAAACTTCAACTCCGCCCTTTACAAAAAAAAAACCGCAACCGTGCTCTTCCTGTTTACTTGTGTGTGCAGGCATTATTATTATATAGACAGGTGATATAGATTCAAAACTAAGTATACATGCATGTTACCATATTATTTAAATATTTTTTTTTTCGATTGAAATAAACCAAAAAAGAGATGGTATATACACAATGTAATACATTTTATATATTTATATATATATAAAGTTTTATAAGCTTATTTAAAAACGTCTTGTAAAATCATTTCATCTTACTTTTTCTGGAGATCTTGCCATACATTTTGTATTTCATTGGCTGCATATTTTAGAAAATAAAAAAAAAAAATCGCACGCACAAATTACAGGTCTGAACCTGTATCTTATTTGAATCCGGCTTTTTTTTTTTTCTTTTTCTCGGCTTTTTTTTTTTTTTTTAAATCAATGGGTTCGTGGGGCTTTTGAATCAAGGCTTATATTTTTGTTGTGGTTGCACAAATAAATGGTCTCGTTTTTTTTATTTTTACTGTTTAGTTTAACTTTTCGTCATGATTATGATACATTTTACATTATTTAAATTCAGTTTTTATTTTTACTTTTTTATTAAAAGTGATTTGAATGACGAAGCACTAAAGATTATTTATTTAGTGTCTTTCTTTGTCGCCCAAAAAAAAAAAAGGGACATCTAAAATATAAAAGTAGTCATTTGGTGATGTCATAGCTACTATCTACAATGCCAAAATGAAAATTGTGCCTGAGTGTTTTTTTTTTATATTTCAATTTTTGGTAGTTAGATGGCAATATATTTTCTTAATCACTTTTTGGAAAGTAGTTAGTTGTCAATAGGACAGGGTTATTTGGTACGTATGAGTGTACCTTTACGACTTGATCGGTATCGCTCTTGCTTTGCTCTGCAGATGCGTAATGGCTTGACCCAGATGAGATGTCTGTATGATAGAGTAGTGTCCCAGCTGTTATACTCAAGTGTACCTCTATGACTTGATCGTATTGCTCTCCTTAATCTGATTACTATATAGACGCGTATTAAGATGTACTGATAGTACTTTTTGTATACATCGGCAAAAAAAAAAAAAAAAAAAATGTGATGTCTATGTTAGAAGCTGCCTGTTCTATTATCTACTTTTGCATGTTGAATCATTATATTTACTAATCATTACCCCCCCATTATTATTATAAAGATATACTACTACTCTACCCTGCTTCCAAGCTATCGACAAGACTGTGCAAGTAAAAAAAAAAAAAAAAAAAAAAAAACTACACATTTATGGTAGGGCGGTTAATTTACTTTCTGATATAAAGTTTAATATTCGTGCACGGATTTACCGCACCGATAATTTTTTTAAATATTATTATTACCCAGGCATTTCATAATTTATCTTTTTTTATTTTATGTGATAGCGGCATTAAGATTATTAATAGTAAATAGTATTTTTAATGAGTAAAAAAAATATATATATATATATATATATATTCATATCAGCACTGTTACACATGTACAATCTTTGATAACAGATGCACAACCTCTTTTTTAAACAGTGCTTTTTTTTTTTTTTTTTTTTTTACCCGCCCAAAAATGATTTTATTCCGAAATTTTATGTAAAATAATAACAGTTTCTTTTCCAATCGATTGTTTTCAAACCAGTCATTCAAAAAAAAATAGCCCTTTTTTTTTTCTTTTACACATGAAAAAAAAAAAAAAAAGATGCACTGCAGGGGCAAGCAAAAACAAAACAAAAAACGATTCGGAGACTTGGTACTTTTGAAACAAAATGACGACAAAAGTATCAGCCATTTGTGATTTCTACTTACAGGAAGTCAGCATGTAAAAAAAAAAAAAAAACCAATAGAATGGTTTGTTTATCATTCTTCTTATTTATATACTCCACGTTAAAAGTAAGGTACAGACTATAATAGTCTGCATATCAATGACGTGTGTATAAATAGTAACAAAGAATGTTTTTGTTTATAGTGTGTATATCTATAATTCGAATAGATAATCATTTGCAGTAATAGAAAAATTTCATTTTAATTGAAAGGAGAAAAAGGTTGGGGGCTCTTTTTTTTTTTTTTTTTTGGTGTATCAAAATGAAATAGTAACTTTTATTATAAATACTACGAAACAAACAATAAGAATTGAATTAAAAATAAGAAGAATCAATATATAGATATGACATTTATAGAATATTCAAAATAACCTTCTCAAAGGACCGTTTTTTTATTATTGACAGCTGTCACGAAAGAATAAGTAAAGAAGAATAGCTTTTTTTTTTTTTATTTGGTAATAGAGAAGTGACTGTGTTTGTGTGTGTGTGTGTGTGTGTGTGTAAGGGTTCAAAAAGTAAATATATAAAAAAAAAAACGAGTTCCATGGAAAGGGAAAAAAAAAAAAAAAAAAAAAAAAAAAAAAAGAGGCTCGTGATGGATGTTTTTACCGGTTTTACTTTTTGCTGTAATGTAAATTTCATCCGAGGACTGTAAAAATAGCAATTACCATTTATAGGGGCGCCCACAGTTTAAATATGGGGTAGTGCAAAAACACTGAAGAATAAAAAAAACGAGGTTTTTCTAATTTGGTTCTTCCGCGGAACCAAAAATAAATATAAATAGACAAGTTTAATTTTTTTTTTCTTTTTTTTATCTATTTTTCTTTCTTCTGCAACAAATCAAACACAATACTAATATACATGATGAATAAAAGAGTACAATTTGCCTGCGATGTTGAATTTGTTAGTACATTTGCTAACGAAGATTATGGTAATTTCTTACTATTTTTTTTTTTTTTTTTTTTTATATACAAATCATTAATTATTTTTGAACTTGATAGATCGAACAGCACAGGAAGTAGCTAAATTAACGTATAAAGATATGCTTGAATTACTCACCATGAAATCACAATGGAGAAGAGACATGGAAAGAATGATGGCAGAAAGAGAATCAACAGAAGAACAAACTGTAGAAAACTCAAATAATTCACCATCAAGATTATTTAATGTACAAGAAATTTGCATATAAAGCAAAAAATCCAAAAAAAAAACTCAATACCCCCCCTCTTTCTTCTGTACTGAAAAGAAAAAAATTACCCCCTCCTTTTTTTTTTTTCCTCTCGTTTCCAACCCCTTTTCTCTCTCTCTCTCTCTCTCTCTCTTATACACACTTTATCACCAAGCATTTGCATTTGTAAAATATTCCACTTTTTCTATCTTTCTATACTTTTTTTATATAAATAAAAAATTTAATTTCATTCAAGCAAAATATTCTTTTTTACATATTCGTTCAATTCAATAAATTTGTACAACATATTTTCTAATATATATATATATATATATATACAACAAAGTGAGCCTCACTTGAGTAAATCCAACTTTCTACTTTAAATGATCACAATTGATAAAATAGAATATATGTTTATATATAAAAAAAGTTTTTTTTGTTTTTGTTTTTTATTATATTTAAATTTGGCAAGCCAAAAAAAGAAAAAAAAAAAAAAAAGAAAAAAAAAAGATGTGTTGTGTGGGTATTAGTTGGTGTGTGTGTGTGTGTGTGTGTGTGTTATTAAAAAAAAAATGATGAGAGAGAAAGAGAATTTCATAGAGTGTGAGTGCGTAAATACTTTTTTTTTGTTTTTGGGTGGAAAAAAGGGGAAGAAGAAGAAGAGGGAGAATGGAGGGGGGGAATAATACTTATAATAAGGACATGCTATAATAGTAATAAAAAAAAAAAATGCAATAACAATAATAATAATAATAATAATAAAAAGAAAAGAAAAGAAAAGAAAAAAAAAAAAAAAAAAAAGAATGTTCATGAGTGAGTGAATGTAATAGATAATCATAAGAAATGTTTTGTGTGTGTGTGTGTGTGTTGTGGTGGTTTGTACTGATTTTTTTTTTTGTTTTTTTGGTTTCTTGTTTGGTTTTTTTATTTTCTGTTGTTTAAGCGTAAATAGTTGAATTTAATCTTCATTTAACCAAGGATGAGTCAAGACTTGATGAATGGTGGGTCGATTGTCGGGATTTTTTTCCAGTAAAGAAGAGATTAAATGTTTACATTGATTAGATACATTAATTTTAGGTTTCAAGATACGACCTTCAATGGCTGATTTGGAATCTGGAAATGGAATTTCTCCAAATAGTAAAGTAAACAATAAGACACCTAAAGACCAAATTTCGGCTGGTTCGGCTCTATATGGGTTTGACAACAAAATTTCAGGTGATGCAAAAGAAAGTGTACCATAAAATCTGGTAAATAACTTTTTGTTTGAATGACGTGGTAAGATCACAGATGACCCAAAATCAATCAACTTGACCTAAAAAATGAGGGTAATTAGTTTAAATTACTATAGATGGTAAATTGTTTACATACTTTATAATCTTGATCAATCACAATATTTTCATCCTTAATATCACGATGACATACACCAACACATTCAAGATAAGCAACACAATCAACAATTTGTTTAAATATCTTTTTAGCCAATGATTCTTTAAAGTGTTTATGTTGTTCAATACATTCAAATAAATCACATGATGTTCTACGTACAAATTGTCTTTGAGGTGGTTCAACCAACTCATCTTCATCAATTGTGGATTGTGAATTTTGTGACAAATCAGGTGAATGCATAGGATAATTTATTGTAGGTGGCACCCATTGTGTACCATGTAATTCCATCACCAAATAAAAATATGTTTCGTCTTGATATGAATCACAATAATGAATAATATTTTCATGTCGAACATGCTTTAAAGTATAAATTTCCATTGGAATGGGTCCCATTTTTGGATCATTCACCCAAGCATTCGATGGTACCTTTTTACGAATAATAAATTTAACTGCTCTTTCAATACCAGTTGATCTTTCATGAGCTGCAACTACAAATCCAAATCCTCCGCTACCCAATTCTTGTCCTAATACATACTTTTGAGTAAATTCTGCATTTAATGTATGATGCATTAATAATTTGGCGGATACTGTTAATTCTTGTTTAGCTGCCGTGGCTGTAGTAGTAGATGAAGAGGAGGTTCCTGCGGTTACCGGTGCTGGTGTACGTGCACTAACAATTAAACCACTGTTGGTTGCTAAAGGATGGATAGAAATATGTTGTTGATTCATCGATTTAGGTATAGTACGATGACTGTAAAGTTGAATAGGTGTAGTAGAAGTAGTAGACATGATATATAAAGTAAAAAGAAAAAGGAAAAAATTATTTTGAGAAAAAAATTTACATTTTTATACTGGTATTTTTTTTTTTCCCCTTTTTTTTTTTTTTAAAAAAAAAAAAAAAAAAAAAAAAGTGTGTGTGTCTAAATGTGTATATATGTGTATGTTTACCTTTATGTGTGTGTATTATGTTTGCGTATTTATTTCGATCGTCAGGAGCATACTTATTAAAAGGGGATTTTGACGGGTTGAAGTTTCGGATTTTACAATAGGAATGTCTATAATATCTCCTTTACCTTTAAACGTTTCTTGTTCCCCTTCTCTCTCTCTCTTGATCTCTCTTGATCTCTATTTCTTAATATCTCTCTCTTCTTTTTTATAAAAAAAAATCCTTACTCTTTTACCTTATACGCTTGTTAGTTTAAAAAGAGAGAAAGAGTCTGAGTAATCATTACGTTTACAAGTCGGTTATAGAATACACTCAACAAGAAATGTAAATTTTATAGAGTGTGGAATGGAAGAAGAGGAGTGTTTAATTATACACGGCTTCATTGTCGGTTCCCTTATTTCACATTAATAATGCCTTCCTTTTTTTTTTTTTTTTTTTTTTTTTTAGTTTTTCCCCTATTTTTGATATATAAAAATATTTTATTTATTTAATGGTCAACGTTGTTATCAATATATAAATTTTTACTGCTATTAATCTTGTTGTCTTTTTTTTTTTTTCTCAAATAAAAAAAGCCCCTTATTTATATAAATTATTAGATAATATTTTAATGAATCTTGGAAAGATTTTCATAATGTCTCTTGATAACTTCAACGGTAGTATCTTTATCATAGACACTATACCATCCTTTAGGTTCATGAGGTGGATCTATTGTGAAAAAAAAAGAAACAATGAGTATAAATTATATACATATCATCACCCATATCATCCTTCTCTAATCAAACTCACCACCTAACCAGGTCATGTTGAAAGCATTAGGTTCAGCATCAGGTCGACCTAGACCTCCATAGGCCCAGAAGTTTGATCCTGAGATACGAGATTCCAAAGCTAATTCTTCAATTTGTTTGTAAATACCCCCATAATATTTATCCTTGTTACTTGTAGGTGTATCTGCATCATACTTGTAGTCATCATCATTAGGTTTTCTCCATGCGTCTCGTGCAATACCAAATTCTTCCAAAATAAGTGGTTTAGCTACCTTTTTGGCCCATCCGGTACGTGTACGAAGATAGTTCTTGACAAACGCTTGAGCATCCACGAGTGAGCTTTGATTCTTAGGATCATATTCTCCCCAACTATTACATATAAAATATATATATATATATATATAAACAAAATGATTAATATGATTTTTTTTTTTCCGAATTAAATTATAAGGGGTGGGGGTCTATCTAGGGAGCTTTTTCACTAGTGTGTGTAAAGTGTGTGTGTGCGTGTGTGTGTGTGTGTGTGTGTAAATGTGATGTGTAAATATAGCATAATATATCAAAAAACATTGTAGTACAATGCTATACATCCATGTGTATAAATATATATATATTTATAAAAATACGTGTAAAAAAGGAGTTTTTTTTTTTTTTTTTTTTAGGGAGCATAAAAGGAGATAAACCAAAAAAAGAAAAGAAAAATAAACTTACTTTTCAACCCAACAATGAGCAGTACAATAATCAACATATTTAGTGTCATGAGCATTCATAAAATCTTTAATATCCATTTTACTTTCAATACCAGTCGAAACAAGTTGATTGGGTGCACCTTTTTTAATATATTTTGAAATATCTTTAAACCAATCCTTTAAACCTTCTTGAGGTTCATTTGCAATTTGCCAACCTAATTTGAATTATAAATGTAAAAAATCAAAATGCCTTTTTGTTTTTTTTTCTTCATAGGAGAATATACTCTTACTCATAATGGTAGGATCCTCCGTATACTTCTTTCCGTTCACCGTGTTCACTCTCTTTTGTACCTTACGAATATGACTCTTAAACATCTTATTAGCCTTCTTACTAAGACGCTTGTCGGTATAGAACCTGCGAGTAAAAGTAGTAAAGGTATCCCAATCAGTCAAAGGATAAGGAATCGTTTCGTTCGTGATCCAAGCAAGGTATTGAGAGAATCTAAAAAAAAAAAAAATGAATTTTTATTTGTTAATTCTTTGTGCTACATTTTTTAAACTTTTTTTTTATTTGTTTGTTTACCCTCCACTCCAATGCCAAAAGTTATTCAAAGTCACTATTTATTCCATTGTTTAGTTATTGTTTTCGTTTTCTTTCTTTTTTTAATATACTTACTAACAGCGGTCATGTTTCTCTTATACATTTCATCCAACAAGAAATCCAATCCTTCAAAGATACCTTCATTGTATTGACCAGGCGCGTACTGTAAACTAGGTCGCATACGATAAGGTTCCGTATCAGGCCCTTCGGAAGAAGCCATGACACGCAAGTTATTGATACCCATAGCAGACATTTGATCCAACTCTTCAGTCAATCTGAATCTATCTCCACCATACTCTGCCATAGCTCCCAAGTTCATACCTTGCCAATAATTTGCACCTCGAATCGTGTAAGTCTCACTTCCTAGACAGAAGTTTGAGCCACTCACCGTGACATAATTAGCCAAGTTTCCAACACAAGACATTTTTTTTTTGTTTGTTAGAAAGATATTGTAGAAAAAAAAAAAAAAAAAAAAAAGAGAAATACTTGTTTGTACGTGTCTTTTTATACTCTTTCTATTATTATTTATTTATAATCATATTTGTACCTCTCTCTTTCTCTGTCTCTCATCTCGCGCGTACGCTTCCGCAAAATAATTGTCTGCTTCTAGCTTAAAATGTTTAACATATTTTTAATTTTTTTTAAATTACAAAATCACGCAAAGAAGTGTTACCTAACAATCTCCCATGCTGAATTCCAAAATAAAAACTGGGAAAGATCCTTGGAGAGATAAACAAGAACTAGTTATGGGAAAGATTCCCGAAGATCTTCTTCTGGACTCTAAAAATACATATACATATACCTGTCAACATTAACATGATTTACTCTTTTTTTTTTTCTTAAAAAAAAAAAACTTTATTATTCAATTTATCAATATAACGTATTTTATCATTTCAATCATGACGTCCGTGAAGAGACAACAAAGATGCCTGGTATGACAAAAAAAAAAAAAAAAAAAAAAAAAACTAATCATTTCCACAAGCTTTACCGTTCTTCCCATTTTCTTCACACACAAAAAATAGTGCATCATTTATTATATTTCTTTTTTTTTTTTATCATCAGTTAGGGATTAATAGTTACAAATTTAGATCTATCTTATTGCTCAGATCTCAACACGCCAAATCTATTTTAGCGTACACTCACTCATCGACAGCGATAATCCGGGGGTATCTATGAAGAAAGGTAAAATAGTTAAAAATGCATATTATTACGTCAAAAATAAACGTTTCTTTAATCTAGATTTCGTTTAATTTCTTTTAAAATCAACGTTAGTTTAAATAGAGATGATATAAAAATTATTTAACGTTCTTATTCACACGGCAAAAAAACGACCCTTTCAAATCTATATATGATGTAAATGAATCATTTATAGAAAACTCTGTCTAAAGTAAGCTTAGAGGATTTATTTTTTGACGACATATGTATGTACAACAAAATTATCTGGGACAGATGAAATTATGAAATTAAATGCAAAAAAAAAAAAAAAATGCTGTGAAATGTGGTACAGAAGTAACGTGTGTGGTTTCAATTATTATAAGCAAGGACTTTTTGGATATTGACATTGAAAGAAAGCAAATCATTAGTAAACTCACTGTGTCAGAGAAATTATCAAAATATTGTCTGTTTATGTAATTACAGTATTTTTTTGTCATTTAAATTAAAACGAAACGAGAAAAAAAAAAAGAGATATTTTTACTCCATGATCTCATTATATATATCTTTGTAATATGTAGTAGCGCTTAGCAAGAGAAAAAAAAAATTCCGCGGAAGAAGAATACTATACACATAAATTGTGTACACATATATTTCTTATTAGCTAAAAGAAAAACCATTCGATATATTTTATGTACCTGGAACCTGATTTTTTTTTTTCGATCCACAGATTTGTTCATCATCATTTGGCTTATATTGACTTAATTTAATCAATATAAACTTTAAATTTTTTGTTGATAATCAACCGATTTAAAACGCTGTGATTGCTCAACCAAACTAATATTATTACGCGTTATTTGCCATACCTCAGATTATCTTGATTTTTATTTCTAATCAAGAAAAAAACAAAAAATGAATGCAAGTTTTGTTATACACACAGAAACATGCAGGAAAAAGATTTTATTATTTGCAAATTTCGATCGTTCCTTTTTTTTTTGGACTCCAACCAAAAGGATCTGTACATCAACAAGAAGGACGAACCAACTATAAAGGTTGTTTGTAAAAGAAATCGCGGATTTGGGGGGGGGGGGAAAGCTAAATATGTAAAAAAAAAAAAAAAAAAAGTATACTTTTTTGAAAATTAATATACATGCATTCGTTAATATCTTGTGATAGAAGGACCATATAGTTAATAAATTGACAATTGTAAAGATTATGTAGCTTAATACATACTTTTAAAAAAAAAGTTTTCCAATCGACTCTGACTGCATTATATATTGTATGTAAGCCCGTCTTATCAATGCATGAAAAAAAAAAGGGTTTACAGTTATAAAGTGTAAATTGACATAAAGTAAATATTTATTTACATCTTTTATGTTTTTTTTCCTTGACAAATGAAGTATTAATATTGATTGCAGGAAAAAAAAAAAAAAAAAAAAAAAAAAAAAAAAAAAAAAGAGTTTCTAAACTTGTCTCACTCCTGTATTTTTTTTTTAGGAGTGAAAGAAAACACTTTTTATTAACCTTTTTAGTAAATCTCACCGACACGTATATATGTAGATACGCGAGAAAATAAATTTCTGTGGCAAATGTACATATATAAATATATATCACATATCGTACTTTTTTTTTTTCCTTTTTTTTTTTGCTAACAATGCTATAATATACTATTTTGAACTCTTCATCAGATTAAAATTCAACCTTTTCTTTTCTTTCTAAATAAAAATAAAAAAAAACCAACTTTAAACAAATCTTTTAAAGGAGACTTGTCTATTACATTTGGGAGTGAGTTTTGTACTACAAATGTTCAAGTCAATCCCAATAAGATTAAAAATACAACTGGACATTTACATTTTATTTTCGCCCTTAACTACACTATTGAAAAAAGTCCAGAAAAAAAAAAGTGGATCATTGCCCTTTAACTGACATTATTATTTCATAAAAAAAAAAAAAATGCCATGATTGCATTTTGTCTGCAGGGCATTTTTATTTACATATTTATTTATTTTTAAGGAGATAAGTGATTTACAGGAGACTGTCATAGATTTAACTAAGTTTTTTATGCAATCATATTATTTCACATAGTAATAAATAGGCCGTTAAATTTAAAAGGTCGATTATAATATATATATAAAAAAAAAAGAGAGAGACAGAGAGAGACAGAGGAGAAGACAAACATAATAAACATGGGACTTTTTATATTCTTTCTATAATGGCTGTACAAAACAAATATGCATTTTTTATATATAAAAATAAGAGATAAAAGAGAGAGAAAAGGAGCAAAATTATTACTGCTAGTAATACTATGAAAATGGATGTGTTGTATATATATTTTTTTTTCTTATTTTTTTTTCTTTTTTGTGTAGTGGGTGAATTTAAGGTGTGTTTGTGTGAGTGTGAGTGTGAGAGGATAGGTAATTTGTATTTTGTTGAGGAATTCTAATAATAATAATAATAATAATCATAAAATCTAGTTCATGACTTCGACCAACTTATTGATATCATCTTCTGCACTTTCTTCTTCGTTGATTCTTTCAGTAATTTCCTTCAACTTCTTTTGACGCCATCCCTTGACAGGATCGTTCAATTGGAAAGGTACCAAATAGTTGTTGACAACGTTAAAGTTCTCACCCTTATTCACAATTTCGTGAACAATATCTTCTAAACAAATAACACCTTGGTCACCGAGCGCTTCTTCAATCATGGCATTATCAGATAAAGGTGTACGAATACCCTTAATCATAGTAGCACCACGTTTCATCACTAAATCACGGACAGTCTTTAAGCTAGGTGATCCATAAGTAACATAAGGTTCAATACGTTGAAGATCCTTAATGGTAGAATCATCACATACTGCAAATACACCACTGTTCATCTTTAACAAACGAAGTTTACCCAATGTCTTTTTGATCTTGGGGTGAATAGCACTCTCTGTCTTGATACGAGCGACAAATACAAGCTTTCCATCTCCCTTTTTGTTGGATCCCTTCAATTTACCCTGAGATAAAGCACGAAGACGTTTACCTTGCTTTTCAGTAAGACGGTGATCACGAATAAATTCATCAGCACGCTTGAATTGTGTCTTTCTAAGATCTTTCTTGGTCTATAATAAACAGTCAGTTCGTCTTTTTCACTTTTTTTCGTTTCAATATGCAAATCTATTTTTACCTTCTTGAGTTCTAATCTTTGTCTAGCTTTGATGGCAGCTCCCTTCTCGTTAGTCTTTCTCTTTTTTAAAAGTGTCTCGGCAACATAAATAGGTGCGGGAATAGCTCTGTTACTATAGTTACTTGTCAATTTAGTTTCTTTTTTTTTTTTTTTTCCTTTTTGTAACCTTATTTATATTATTCTTATTGTTACCTGTCAGACATTTTTGATTTAGATTTGTTATATGAAAAGAGATCTAGAAAAAAAAAAAAAAAAAAAAAAAAACTATAAAAAAATGTGGCAAGCTTTTCTTTTTTTTTTTCAGGTGGCTTTGAGTTTTAATTCATAGTCCGGTTAAAGAAGTAGGAATCCGGTCCATGTTCGGTTAAAGATGCGTATTCATGTATGATTGGATACAAGGCCTTTAAAAAAAGTAACACTGTCGGGGTACTATACTATTTGAAAAAGAGCCCTTTTTTTTCTAAACACTTTCTTCTGCTCTTCATTTTTTTTTTAAAATATTTACATATAAACAATGGGTTTGAATTTTTCAAGGGTGTTCGATAACCTCTTCGGTAAGAAGGAGATGCGTATCTTGATGGTGGGTCTTGATGCTGCCGGTAAGACCACCATCTTGTATAAGCTCAAGTTGGGCGAAATCGTAACCACTATTCCTACCATTGGTAAGTCCCTTTTTTTTTTTTTCCCTTATACGCGTCATATGTTTTTTTTTTCTCATCTGGTTATAAATTAAACCTTTCATCTATTAGGTTTCAATGTTGAGACTGTTGAATACAAGAACATCTCTTTCACTGTTTGGGATGTTGGAGGACAAGATAAGATTCGTCCTCTCTGGAGACATTGTAAGTTTTAAATTTTTTCCTTTTTCCTTTCCTTAAACTCGTTATTCAAAACTATTTTTGTTTATAGACTTCCAAAATACTCAAGGTATCATCTTTGTTGTTGATTCTAATGATCGTGACCGTATTTCAGAAGCCCGTGATGAACTTCAACGTATGTTAAACGAAGATGAACTTCGTGACGCGCTCTTACTTGTCTTTGCAAACAAGCAAGATCTTCCTAATGCTATGAACGCTGCTGAAATCACCGATAAACTTGGTCTTCATTCTCTTCGTAACAGACGTTGGTATATTCAAACTACTTGTGCTACATCTGGTAAGTTTTTTTTTTTTTTATCTCTTTTTTTCTTTTTATGCATTTAACTAATATATAATAAATATTAGGTGATGGTCTTTATGAAGGTTTGGAATGGTTGTCCAATAACTTGAAGAAAGCATAAATTTTCTTTTTTTTATCTTATTCGAACTCTTTACGATTCACACATTCACTCACACAACAAACATACGCACAAACACACAAACGATATACACACGGCCTTTTTTTTTTTAACTATAAATAAAGAAAACAAATCTCTTTTTCTCGAAAAACTATAGGTTTATTCAAATATCTTCAAATACAACAGCTGTTAAACTTGTACTACATGTGAGAGATTATAAAAAAAAAAAAAAAAATAGAGTGCTGCGTAAAATACATATATAGGATTTTTTTTTTTTTTTTTTTTTTTTTTTTTTTTGATGATGGTAATCCATTTAGTAAAGAGTCAGTTAATAGACAAGGTAGCACACTCATCCATAAAACTTAATCAAACAGTTTAAGCATTTTCATTTAGAACAATACATTATTAACCTGAATTAAAATAAAAACAAACATCACGAGATATTCTACAATATCTGATAAAAGAGGAAAACAAGGCAAAAAATGTATGTATAGTGCATGTGATCCCTCCGTACCGTTTATTTCAATTACCCTGCAACAATTCATGCACTGTCTAGATGTTACCGTCACGTTTATTTTAAGCGCAGATTGAAGCAACAAAATGCTACACGGAAATTTGATTTTCCAAATACAATATCACTCAGCAATCTTAATGTTGGTACATTTGTACCTATAATTGACAAATATAAAACTTTTTATAGCCTACTAAAAATTAACTTTAAAATAAAAAGTTAATGTTGTTGTTGCATTTGGTACAATTATTCTCATCTGATAAGCATGCAAAAAACAACCAACGTAATGAGTATACTTTCAAGATAAAATATTCAGTCAAATATTTTACTGTTGCTTTTGTGGAAGCTGTCTTGTAAATATCATTGTAATTACTTCTTTTGCTACTTTGAGAGCCTTTTTTTTTTTTAAAAAAAAAAAAAAGACAGCCCATTTAAAACTACCATTGCATTACAATAGCAAAGGCTCTACGCTATGCTATGTGTTCACTGATCTCAATTAGTTTTTTTTTTTTTGACAAAGAAAAAGAAAGTACTACAGCCAATCAAATCATGTAAAAAGGGGATTTTTAGGCAAAAATCCAACAATAAAAAAAGGGCATAATATCGAACACAAGAAGACCTTATAATTTTCTCATCGAAAGAAACACCTGTTTTGGTTGAAATAAATTGACTAACTTTACACGTGTAAATTAATGGTCTTACCATTGTTCTATTATAAATATATTTTTGTACATAATTATTACCCTTTCCCTTTTTTTTTTTTTTTTCTATACAACAAAATGGAACAAAAGAAATCAGCATTACTGGAAGAAATTGATTTAGCTCGTTGTAGAGCTCAATGGTCTACTTGTCTTGAACTATCAAGAAAATATAAGCGGCTTTTACCAGAAGACTCAGGTTAGATAAATAAAACTGCATGATTTTTACTGTTTTATTTTTTCTTCTAATTTTTTTTTTATATATGATAATTAGTACTTGAAACAACTATCTCTACAGAAGTAGAATTAATACAATTATTAAAATCCTCTTCAGATATTGAAAAGAAGGGCTGGGATATTATTCACCAACATGACGATCTTGTTCATATCACTATTTTACCTATCATTGATCCAGAAAAAGTTACTCATTTAGTAAAGCGACTTGATTTTTTAAATTTAGAAGAGAACGAAAATATCGAGCTTACAAGTACTGATCATTGGCAAATGCAGGTATGAACGGACCATTCTAATTTTTTTTTTTAAGGTTTTCATATGTGTTACTAAACATTTTTAAAAAAAAAGTTTTCCAAAATCTTATTGGGAAGAATTTATTTTGAATCAGGACAATACGAATTAGCTTTAAATGTGTTACAAAATTTAGCTTTACGTATGGAGGATGTACAAACAGGTTATGGTTTAGTATTGCTGGTACAAGCAAGAGCCATGAAAGGCATTTGTTTAGAAATGAATCAGAACTATGAAGCTGCGATAGAATCGTATAATGCTGCTTGGAGCGCTGTAGAATTACACCCCCAAGAAAGAGGTATCATGTTGTCTTTTTGGATTGAAGAGTGTCTTTATCGTGGTACTTTATTAAAGTTAAGATTGAAGTAAGTATAGTACATATGCTTGTCTATAAAGTAAAATTGGTTTATTTAAATTCTATTTGAGATAGTCTTTCTGTTGAAGATACTTTGGGTATGATGCGTTCTTATGTTCAATTAGTTTCTTCTCATTGGAGTCCCCATTGGCGTATGTTTAGGCGCTGGGTCCTATTTAAATTCTATGTGGATTACCTCGTTAAATTATATCAGGATGATGCATATGTACCATCTACAAAAAGTATTGGTACAAACGTACCTAATGAAAAAGCGGCATTTGAAGAACTTTCAGTCTTGATGAACCTATTTAGACATTTGTTCACTGTAATATCACCTTATTTAAGTACAACCGCTCAAAGTGAATATGGTATGTCACTTGCAAATATGATAATGGACTCTCATAATGTTATTGGCTGGGGCGAAAAAAGTCATATCAGAAGAGTACTTCAAGTATGTTGCTTATAATGTAATACATCTATTATTCACAAAAAAAAAAAACTAACTTTTGAGGCAAAAAAAAAAAAAAAAAGTTTTTATATCAATTGAAAGTGTCTACTTTTAATGATCCTACTGTGAGTAGATACACCTTCTTTAATCTACTAAGACTTGGTAGTTTAGAAGAAGCCAAATATGCTCTTCGTGCTTATCTTGATTTAATGGGTGTACCAGATTTCGATACAGGTTTTATTCTAGATGATACCAAGAATATGCACGGAGAGACATTTAATCCTGAAGAAAAGGATTCCGCTACAGATCTTACTCCAGCATTGACAACTACTTCAAAGGCCAAAAATATCATTAAACGTCTTCCAGAATATACATATGAATCCATCGAGTCCATTATTGATGTTACTTTAGCCGGTATCAAACTATACGGCCATGAAGAACAAAATGGGAAACTAGCCGCTTATTTGTCTGATTTGGCTCTTGATTTATTGATTGAATCCCAGACTACTACGAAATTGGCTGAGGTACATCGTGCGCGTGGAACTTCCTATGGTCTCATAGCTTCTCAATGCGAAGACCATGATTTACGTGCTTTGCACCATGAAGAATCCATCAAGTCATTGAAAAGAGCAATCGTCATTGATAAATGCTGGAAGAGTTATTATGAATTAGCATTACAACAGGCTTTGACTCGTGATACGCATGCTGCTATTCACTCTATCAGTAAGTCAATTGAATTACAACCAAATAATGCAGATTCTTGGCATCTTTTAGCGCTCTTGTATTCTTGCAAACGGACAGATGATTTACCTAAAGCCCTCAAGACACTTGAAGCTGGCCTTCAACTATCTACAAAAAATGTATCGTCGACTACCGGTATTCCAGTATTCTCATGGAACAGTAATGAAGTGAGTGCTAGTGATTTATATCAGAAAGCGGAATCTTATCTCTCTATACGTATGACCCAACTTACTTTAAAGGAAGCTATGGAAGGACCTGAGAATGTTATGGATCAGTATAAAGAATTGTTTGAAATATATACGCAATTGACGCAACAACTAGGTATAACAGAAGTAGTTGAAGAGGTTTTATCTCTATCTCCTCCATCTCCTACAGTAAAAAAGAGAAAGACAAGTGTTTCATTAATTCGTCGTACTTCATTAAATTCGATGAGAAGTAGTTTATCAGCAGGTACGGCACGTCCTAGAGCTTCTTCTGTAGAGGAGTCCAACAAAGCTTATTCTCAACTTCAAAAGAATGACTCAGAATTTGATACCCTTTCAGATGATTCTTCTTCAGTCTCTACTTCTTTATCAAGACAATCTTCTGCTCGTCGAGGTAGTAATCGTAATCAACCTCCTATTGCTTCTTTTATCCAGCATCGCGCAAAGAATACACTCAATAATGAGACAGACTTGAGAAAGAGAAGTTTACAGTTAATTGATTTAGGCCTAGTTAGAAGAATAGGTACCGCAGCAGCCTCTAGTACTAATTCTGTTCAAGACAATGGTAATTCATATTTTTTTTTTTTTTTTTAGCATAAACTGTTTTATTAAATTTTAGATATTAGATAGTAATCGTTCGCTTGTTTCAGATAGCAACGCTAACTCACCTGCGGTTTCTTTAGCTTCTCTATTGACACCAGCCTATTCTATGGGAAGCCTTCGTAGAAATAGTGTGAGTAGTAAAACATCGAACTCAGTCACACGGGATGGATTAATTGTCAGTACGTTTCAGCAGCACCACCAAGCATTTGAAATACGACAAAAGACACGTTGGCATAGTTTATTAGTCACACTCTGGCTCATGTCTACCAAGACATATATAAAAGCAGGATTACTAGATGAAGCGAATAAAGCGTTAGGAGAGGCAGAGCAATTGGGATTAGGAGATCCAGGAGTTTGGTTCCAACTTGGCCAGCTGAGCTTAAAAGCACGTGATTTGATTCAAGGAAAGAAAAAGAAGAGTAAGGAAGATATGAAGGCAATTAAAGAAATGAAGCAAGTTGCATCAGACGCGTTTGAAAAAGCACTTATACTAGATATGGATCATATACCTAGTCAAGTGGCTAAAGCAAAGCTGTTAATTGAATATGAACAACAAGATTTAGCAGAAGGTTTATTAGAACGAATAACACTTGGATTAGGCTGGGATTCTTCAGAAGCATGGTATCAACATGGTTTATTACATTATAAGTTTGGTAGAGTTGATAGAGCAAAAACATGCTTTTTATTTGCTCTTGAATTAAATGATACAGAGCCTTTACAAACTTTGAATATTCTGCACAGATTCATTTAAAAAATAAAAAGGTCACTTTTTTTTTTTCTTTATAAAAGAAAAAATTGTTTCTTGTTTTATTTTATAACTTTTCTTTTTCTTTTGTATATACTTTATTAATTCACACAATGAGAAACGTCAGTAGTCGGCCGCACGATTCTCCTAGTAATAAAATCGTAAGTATATATATACTTTATTAACTATTTACATTGGCATTTGTTTTATGTCTTTCTAATTATTATGTTGTTTTTTTATAATCGGTATAGAACTTCCTTTCTGAAAAAGAACCTAATTATGCCGCATCAAGAAATAAAAAACCAGCAAAAGGACTTCCTATCCCTATCCCACAGAATCCAGTAAGTATGGTAATAAATTAGAAACATGTGCTTTTTGTATTGACGATTACTATTAAAATAGACTTGCGATTATTCCAGTGCTGGTCCAAGAATAACCTGTAAGTTTTCTCCTTTTTTCCTAATAGTTTATTTACTGATAATAACTTTTGTATATATTTGAATATATATAGCACGAATGCAACGTAAAGACGGTTCTACACAGGTAACGTAGACTGAAAAGAAAAAAGTTTGCTTATGTAATTGAAAATAAAAAACTCATTCGTATTTGTATAGCATAACACCAATAATTCAATAATTAAGCACACACGAGGAACTGCTGTTTCAAAAGATAATAATATGAATCACATACCCACCAGAAAAAGCAACAGAGTTAGCCCTCGTGAAGACGGAAATGTGATTGTAATTACGGATGAAGAGGATGAGAACAATGCACTTTCTACAACACAAGTATCATCAACACGATTATCAGCACCACGAGTGCCATCAACACGATTATCATCAACACAAGCACCATCAACACGATTATCATCAACACAAGCACCATCAACACGATTATCACCAACACAAGCACCATCAAGACAAGCACCATCAACACGATTATCACCATCAAGACAAGCACCATCAACACGATTATCACCAACACAAGCACCATCAACACAACTATCACCACCGCATGTAACATCAACACGATTACCATCACCACGAGTAGCGTCAACACGATTACCATCACCACGAGTAGCAGCAACACGATTATCACCACCTCAAGCGCCATCAGCACGATTATCACCACCACCTGTATCTCGAAAACGACGAATAATTCAACGTGATAACAGCAGTAGCAGTGAAAACGAAAGTGATAGTGATAAAGAGAAAGGCAAAGACAATATCGAGAAAAGAATGGCAAAAAAACTTCGCAATGAAAGAAATCAAAGAAGACAGGAAGAAAATGACCGAAAAGAAGAAAGATCTGAAGAAAAATCACCTATACCATCACGTAAACCAGACTTTAGGTATTCTCAACCAACTATATCATCCCTTGGAAAGAGAAAAGATTACTCGACTATTAGTTCCATGATTGCTAGTGTAAAGAAAGTAGCAACCGCAGTAAATATCGCTACTGGACGAAAGCTTCCATTTGCCACCTCACCATCTCCATCTCCCTCACCTTCCCGCTCTCCAACTCCTCCTCCACCTACAAGAAAAACCCCACCATCACCTATGAACCACATCTATCACAAAAAGCCAACAACGATACCAACCCCACATATTGAAAGCCCAAAAGAGGATAAGCGTTCTTTTATTGACAAACAAAAGGATATGATGAAAGCCCGTCTTCAACAAAGATTAAACTCAAATGAAGCAGAAGCAGTACCAGTTCAAAGAAAATCTAGCAGACCTGTACATCCTCTACCTAAACAAAGAAATCCCTATCAAGAATCACAAACAAGTGCTAATGCTCGTCCTTCATTAGGCGAAAGTGTTTTGAGAACATCCTCTGTATACCAATTGCCTGTTTCGCTTCAACCTAACTATAAGCCAAAGCCTTTACCAGCCAATAAGGAAAAATCAATTCAAAATAGCGAAGATGAATCCTCAGAGTATGAAGACGCATTAAGCGAACTTGTTGAAAGCACACCAGAAGAAGCTCCAGAACCTCCTGACGATCCAATTGACCATATCCCTATAAAACCTATCGGAGTTGATCAACACATATTGACATACCCTTTTGGAGGCAAAAAATCAGTCACACTTTATGCAAAAGATTTAGACAGATTGGAAGAAGGACACTTTTTAAATGACTCTTTATTGGATATTTTCCCTAAGATTTGGGCAGATCAAAATCCTAACGCTTCTGCACATACCTTCAGTTCCTTCTTTTATACGAAATTAGCTGGTGATGGTAGTTCTATCAATTATGATAAAATCGAACGATGGACTGCAAGAGTCAATATCTTTGAAAAGAAATTAATTATTATTCCAGTTGCTCAAAATAATCATTGGTATTTAGTTGTTGTCACAAACCCAGGTCTCGCTATTAAAAATCGTAAACAATATGGATTGAATCTTCCTATTGATAATGCAGATGAAAATGAGTTGGAAAACGAGAACAGTGGCGTAGAAGAACTCAGCTCAAAACCTCGACTTGGTAGAAAAGTGAAGAACATTAAGGCTGGAACAAAACTTGATAGCAAAAAGTAAGTTCCTTTTTTTTTATATATGTATAACTATTCGTATATTCATTTATTTTGTTTTATATAGACCTTACATTATGGTATTCGATTCATTAGGAGGAAATAGATATGAAACATGTAAGAATACTGCTGAGTATTTGAAGAAAGAAGCCATGAAAAAATTGAAAGTAAAAGAAGAGGATTTCGTCGAACCTGAATTTGTTCACACTAGTTGTCCTAATCAAAAGAATCTTGTGGACTGCGGCGTCTTTTGTTTACATTACATGAATAGTTTATACCAAGACACAGAACGCATGATGGATTTACTTTATGTAAGTAATTCTTTTCTTTTAAAAAAAAGACATGAATATACACTAAAAACCATTTCAAATATAGAATAATTTAAGATATGATAAAGGATGGGATAATGAAGAAACTTTGCCCACCTTTAGGTTGATTTTAAAGAGAATAGCTAAGCGAAATATTCTTCAATATCGGGAGTTCTTAAAGAAGTCTCTTTAAAAATATTCTTTTTTAAATTATTTATTTTACTCCGTGTAAAATTTTTTCTTTGTAAAAAATTTTAAAATAAAAAGGATAATATAATAAACTATGTGTAGTAATCGCTCGATCTGAGTGATTATCTGTAATGAGGAAGGTTCAATTTGGAACATAGGATACGTGTACGAAGTATCATTTCCATGTTGCCAATATATAATCCACAGTTGGTATAATGTAGTTGAGAGGACTGAGAAAAATTGCTTAGGACTTGGAATGCGAAGATGTGGTGGTATCTTAAGATGACGCAGTGACTTGTATATATCTTTTGAAGTAAACTGGAGGTTAGGATAATATTGTTTTAATACTTGTTTCCAACTTATAGAGTTGACGATGTTAGAGGTAATGGGGTGCCTGGACCACTCAACGGGAGGAGATAGACCATCTGCAGTAAAAGGCCAGACCTGAGGGAAGAGGCGAACCGTGCTCCGTGTAAAAAAAAAAAAAAAAGCAATGGCTTAATTCAAGAGGCAGGCGCAAGTTAAATTGATAATAGTATAAATAAATGAGAGGGAATGAGATAACGAAAAAGGAATTGAATAATAAGATTCAGAATAGAGGAACAATTAAGGGGGAAGTCAGGATCATATTACAGCCTTGAGTGAACGCGGTCCTCTTCTAGGCGGGAGCTAATATCATGGTTGGTCTGTAGGTAGATAACTTGACCGAGGAAAGGAGTAGAGCCAAAAGAGCTTTGAAAGTGGCCTTTCCAAATGTTGGCGAGAGTAATGTAAATGATCATTTGAGCCGTAGAACTAGCTTTTTGAATATATCGAATGTTATGGAAATTCATGGAGACGAGAACGGCAATGATATCTGAAATAGTTACCGTGGGCCATAAAAACTCCTTTCAGGATTACTTGAAAAAGTCGCTCAAAGAGAATAGTTAAGATATATGCAGTGTCGGGATTACTTGAAAAAATCACTCGAAGATAATGCATAATCATAATAGCTTAAATAAAAAATAATAGTTCATCCGCAATGAATTTGCCTTTTCTTTAAGTCTGTTAATTCCCGAATCAATTTATTTATTTCTATAAAGTAATTATGATGAACAGCTTTGGAAACGAAAAGGAAACTATACTCAGAATATCTCGCCATTTCGCAGTAACTAACATATCATAAGCGATTATCCAATCGCTGTTAAACAACAGAGACTATGTATGAGACTATTTCTTTAATTATGATTAATATTATTGTAAGAATTATTATTAAAACTATTATTTCTAAATGTTATAAAGAGTAAAAAAAAAAAAAAAAAAAAGAGTGCGTATGTATATAATTAAATATTAAAATGTAGTAGTAGTAGTTGTAGCCGTATTATGTTTAGTTTGGTATTCTTGCCGAAGTTGATCGATTGTGCCATTTCTTTCGTTCTTTTCAAATAACTTCTTAATATGTCTTATAAATTGGTTGTCATCTGGTACAGACATAGTTGAACCAAGTAACTCCATGCATGAATCGAGATCACCTGCCAAAAGACGACCTAAAATAAAATATGTGTTAATAATTCATAATTTAATAAATAAGTAAAAAAAAAAATTACTCACTTTCATAGCTTTTTAGTAACGCAATGGCAACAAAAAAGAATATATCATAACCACATAAAAAGTAAACATCCCAAATTCTCAAGAGTGTATGATACCGAACTACACCGCCTGAAAATAATGTAATGTACCATCGGGTAGAATAAATATCACTTGATAAGCCTAAATCAGTCTATGGATTTTTTTTTTTTACTTTAGTATATTGAAATATGTATTATCATAGTCTTTCTTTCACATTTACCAGATGATGATATAATTTCGGTAAATATCTTTTTAATAATTGTTCTTGAATATAAAAACTCTCCATTAGTATAGGAAATCCAGGTATATATAAATTGTGTAATTTATCTCTTAAAAACATGTGAACAAGGATTAAAAATGCTTTCTATTAGGAAAAAGTGAGTAGATAGGTTTATATTGATATAAAAACACGAGTTTTATAGTTTACCTCTTCTTCACAATACATTAGTATAGTAGCCACAATATTTGTCATTCCTTGACAGTAACCTACTTCTTCATCATAATTTGCAAACGCCCGAAGTACATTAAATAATGCACGTTGTCTAATAACAGGTTTTTTTTTTTTTAGTGTTTCCATAACAACAAAAAATAAATAATTTAATAAATAATTTACCCTGAACCATAACGTTGTTTAAACATGATATGATCTCCTAAAGTTCTAGGTATATCTAAATCAATTTGACGTTCATGCGAAGATTCTTTCAATAGTAATTCCTAATCGTTATATATATTATATCACTTTGGTCAAATTAAATTAAAAAAAAAAAAAAGATTCAACAAAAAGAGGGTTTTTTTCTTTTTTTTTTACTTACGTTGTAAGTTGACCTTAATTTGAAATCATTTTTTGCATTTCTTAAAGAATCAGTTACTAGATAGTACCAAGCTTCTCTTCTCCAACAATCAGGAATACCTTTATAAACTCTCTTTTTAAATTTTTCAGAAAAAGTAAAACTATGCGCATGTTCATCGTGTATCATCACACTCTCCGACATTTTAGCCCATTTCTCTGACCGTTCAACTTCCTTTTCCTTTGCTCTAAATAAATTATAAGTGTTACTATATTAAAAAAAAAAATCTATTTTTATATTTACTTTATATCCAGTGTTGAATTGTCATCCAAGAAACCATATCTAAATTAGGAATATTAAGATACAATAAAAGTAATGTTATTGTTATTGTTCTATTTTTTTTTTTTTTTTTTTTTTTTTACCTGTCCGTCATGGCATACCATTTTTCCATTTCAGAAGCAATATTCGGGACTTTTTCTGGACGTTGATCATATTGTTGTCTTAGATCTGGATCTCTCTTATTTACTTCAACCGAATTATCTGAAGTTGACTTTCGAACATGAGAAGAAGTTGTTCGTATAGAAGATTGTGTCGTAGCAGTAATATTCGTAAAGTCCGTTTCACTCGAGTTCAAAGTTGTATTTGAAGTTGTTTGCTCTAACTCATGTTGTGCATTTGAAAGTTGTAACCAGACTGAAGGTCCAGATGAATTTAATTCAGTTCCCATTGAATTTGCAGGAAAAGAGATAGAGATAGAGATAGAGTGAGAGTGAGAGTTAAAGTGAGAGAGAGAAAAAAAAAGAGAGAAAAATAAAAAAGAAAATAATAAAATAGAGAAATAGAAATAGGGCACACACAATACACAATACACACACACAGTTAAAACCCAGTTGTTTTTTTTATTTACATTTGGCTATGAAGTGAAGGTTGTTTCTCATTTGTATACTTACCAATCCATTCAAGTACTATCAAAGGTAAATTTAAATTAATCCGAACAAACAAATAAAATAAGTTCATTAATTTTTTCTTTTTTTTTAAGTTATTTTTACCTTCTTTATGCCATCTCAATGAATTGGCAGGCTTCAAAACCCAATGATTTTCATCGGGAAAGTAAACGAATCGGGAAGGTACATTTTGTCTTTGAAGTGCAGTAAATGTAGATAATGATTCACAAGTAGTTAATCTAAAATCATTACCACCTAAGATGTATATATATATAGATAAATATCATTAGTTGTGATACCAGTGACAATAAAAGGTCATCTTTACCGTGAATAATCAAAGTAGGTGTCTTCCAATTTTGAACATAATTTGCAGGAGACCATTTTTCAACGCTTTCTCTATTTTCTGGATGAATAGGAGAGCCACCAAACTAAGTAAATCGAAATATGATTAATATTTTAGTAGCTTACTACTCTTATATAGACAATTACCTCATGTTCGGGAAAGTAAAGTTCGTCAGTTGTATAATATGCTTGCATCGTAGAAAAGATACCATCATGATTTACAAGTGCTTTGAATTTATTACTATGACCATTAATCCAATTTGCCATGTAACCACCATAAGAACCACCTAAACCAGCAACTCTTTCTGAATCGAGGTAATTATACTTTTCCAACACATGATCAAGACCTGTCTCAAGATCGAAAAATGGATGAGATCCCCAATGATTAGCAATCGAATCCGTAAAGGCTTGACCATACCCAGTTGAACCATGGAAATTAATAGCAACCACACCATAACCTGCACCTGCAAAAATTTGTGGGTTCCAACGTGTAGACCAATTATCGTTCCAAGCACCTTGGGGACCACCATGAATTAGAAAGGCTACAGGGTACTTCTTTCCTTCTTCGAAATGAGCTGGTTTCAAATACCAACCATGTACTTTTTCATCTAATGCACCTGTGAACCAAACATCTTGTGCGTCAGAAAACTTGACATTGGCAAGTGTATCTGCCAAATTGGATTCAATCGAGAATGCCTTGATTTCTTTGGTCTTGGTATCTAAAACATGAGGAATCATAGGATGTTTCATTGAGCTCACACCACAAAAGATATTTCCAGAAGGAAGTACACGAAGACCTGCGGCATATTTCTCTTGTGTCAAAGGTTCAATGGATTCAGTCTTGAGGTCAATTGCAAAGATCTTGTTACGACCGTGTTCTTCTGCTGTAACATATAAAGTACTGGCATCAAGTGAAGAAGTAACTTCATGTGGACTTCTGTCCCATGAATCAGCAATGATCTTTCTTTCTTTAGTTTCAGGGTTGTAAACAGTAATACGGTTACGATCTGCTTCATATTGAGGTTTCATCATTTGGAAATAAACCAATTGACCGGATGATGTATAATGAGGGCTTGAAGAAGCGGCAGGAATATCTGAGTTGACAGAAACAAGTGTTCCTTCACCATCTGTAGAGATAATATAGATGTGAGCAGAAGTTTGCCAAGCATTATCTCTTGTGTTGATTTTGGAAAGGAAGGCAATATGAGAAGCATCAGGTGAAATATCGAAATCTCCAGCATCGCCTTGAGGGAACACAGGGGATTCCAAACCAGTTCCTTTTAATAAGTTCACTGGTTTACCTTCTACCTTATACTTGTTATCTTCAATTGAAAGACGAACAGTGAAAATTGAATTTTTCTTTTCAGTAACGTACGAATCCCAATGTCTATATAAACATATATGCACCCCCAATTAGAAATTATTACGTTGAAAAAAATTGTATACGTGTAGCATACGTGCATTTAAACATACCTCACCATAAGCTCATCAAAAGCCATTGCAGTATCCTTTTTAGTAGACCCAATTTCCTTATCCTTTTCAAAAGTTTCATCCAAAGAAGAAGAATCAAAAACATAAGCAGAAAAGGCTAATAATTTATGCTCGGCATTGTATTTCAAACTGCTAAAAGCAATAGGAAAATTAGTGAGTTGATAAGCAGGTTGATCTTTTTTAGTCAAGTCCAAGACATAAAGCTGATCTACAGCTTCCTTTGGATCATGATGAAAATAAGCGACGTGTTGGTCGTCTAAAAAGAAAGGTTCACTGTCAGAGATATCATAAACTGGTTTCGTCAATTCTTTTACAGAATCTTCTTTGATGTTTAAAAGATAAAGGTTTCTAACAGTCTTTAATTTACACGTAAAAGGGTTTATATTAGATTTGTTTACGTGCTTTCTATCTTTTTTTTTTCTTCTTTTCTTTTCTTTTATAGTTACCTTTGCGTCTGAAATATTATATGCAGACTGAGCATAAACAGCATATTCACCGTTAGGAGAGGCAACAGGAATACCTGGTCTTGCTAACTGAATCAAGTCAGAAGGTGTGAATACTTTGGCCATCACTAGAACGTTGAATAATACAAGAACAGCAAATACAGTTCTAAATATCATTTTTTTTTTATAGAAAGGAAAAGGGAAATAAAAAAGGTAACTTTTGCCAAAAAGGTTTTTTTAAAGTGGAGATTTCTTTCAATCACGCTACACAAAGAAAATGACTGTTGTTACTAAAAAAAAAATAAGCTTACTGCACAACTAAACCAATGATAAATTATAGGTTGTTAGTACATTCACACACACTTCTAAGTGCCGGAAAATAGTTAAATATATTTACCAGAAGAATTTGCTAATATTAAAATCTATTACTTTTTTTTGAAAAAAAAATCTTTTTTAACTAACAACAAAATCATCAATGCAAATTTGCGCTCAAACGAGCATGGATACCCTTATAGACGATATACTTCTTGATAATACAGTAGAGATTAGTACCTAATGGAATGATTACATGCTAATTCATAATGTAGTCAATGATGCTATTACTGCTTTTATTGCGGGAAAAATAAAAGAAATGATTTTTCGGACTTGTTCTTTTGTTATTCGGCGTTTAGTGAATCATTTCTGCCACTGTAAGTGCTTCCAAATGCATTATTTTACTTAAGGCCGCAGGTTCTAGATAATTCTAGTTACAAATCTGTTATTTACCATTTTAGGAACGATGGATATATATACTCTAGAATATAAGCTACGATTATACGGTATTGAAAGCACGAGATCCTGTTCAATGTTCTAAAGTGCTGTATTGATTAATGACAATGCTGTTGCTATAATATCATTTTCTTCTTTATGCAGCTAAAAGTATAATACTCGTAAATAAATTTTTAGTGCCGTTGTAGAATTAACAAAAGTTTCACCGCCTTTGTTTCGAGAAGTCTATATTATGTGATTAATTTACAGGACTGGTATTTTCACATATTTTTGTTATGTTTTAAAAGCTTCCATTTTAAATTGGTAAATACAAGATACTTGTCATAATTTTATGAAGCAGACTTCTTTTGTAAAAAATGAACAAAGAAGAAGAGGAATTGTATCATATCGAAGGAGTTATATATCGAAGAGGAGGATTGGTAATCAACTGAATTAGTAAAATCTGGGAATTAAATTAAGCTCGTTTTATTAGTTATTTAAAGCTGTCATTTCAATCGAGTTTTGACATAATTCTTTTCACTTCTTTCTGTTTCTCTTTAAAAATGTCTTATTCTAAAGCTTGTTGTACAATCCCCCCTGTTCAATCCAACTATACACCTCAAGGCGAGGTTGTAAACGTAGATGATCTTCCTGTTTATGTTGTAGGTCCTAAAGATGCAACTAAAGCCATTTTTGTCTTTTACGATATTTACGGTTTCCAGTAAGTTTAAATAACTTTTTTTTTAAAAAAAAAAAGAAGAGAGATATTGAACTTTTTTTTTTATGTATGTAGTCCCAACACCAAGCAATTTTGTGATATTTTAGCCAAAAATTGTGGATGGAAAGTCGTGTTACCTGATTTTTTCCGTGGTGATTACGCTGGCGCAACCTTATTGAGTGAACCACCCAAGTTCATGGAGTGGTTACATGCTAAAGCTACAACTGAAGTTGTCATGCCTGATGTTCTTCGTGTAGAATCTTATCTTAAAGAATCCGGTGTTAAGGCAGCTACTCTTGTTGGATTTTGTTGGGGTGCAAAGGTAAACTAAGAAAACTCCACTACTAAAATAACCAAAAAAAAAAAAATTGACACTCCACTTCTTTTAGATTGCAGTTCAATTGACATCAACCATGCCCTTCTTTATTGGTGCTGCACTTATTCATGCTTCTTTAGTTGATATTTCAGATGCTGAAAAGGCTGGTGCACCCATTTTGAACCTTCCTTCCAAGGATGAACCTGATATGGTAAAAAAAAAAAAAAAAGAGAGAGAGAGATACAAGATGATGAAATAAATACTAATCTTAATTTTTTAGTCTGAATATATGGCCGTCTTGGCCAAAAAACCTTTTGGGGACAAGTGTAAGGAGGTTCGTTTTAATGATATGCATCATGGATTCTGTGCTGCTCGTGCAGACTATACCAACGAACAAAATGCTAAACGCGCAAATGAAGCCATTCAATTAACTGTTAACTTCTTTTCCCAATTATTTAAAGAAGCTTCTTTGTAAATAAACATTATTATTATTTAATTTAAAGCTTGGATGATCTTAAATCTATTGAAGTAACCATTCTAGTAATAGAATTAGATTCACCCAAGATAGGTCGATCATAAAAGCCGGCGCGAGGTTCAATAATTCGCCATGCCCATGCTCGACTATACTCATTATCAATTTTCTCTACGATCTGAGCAATTCTTGTACCGATCATCGGAAGAAATCTACATAAATTTAATTAATTTCTATTTTTTGTGTACCCTCGAAAAAAAAAAGATTACATACTTCATAGCATGTCCTGAATCACCAGTGGCAACAATTAAATCATCATAATCAGGATGAGGAGCCACAATGAATTCACCATCTACTGAATCAGCATACCAACAAACACGTGAGTAAGTGATATCCAATTCCTCTGTCACGGGTAAAAAACTACTTAAAAAATTTCGAAAGTCTTGTACTGCACGGATTGGAATAGTATCTTGAGCATGTGTACTTTGTGTTCGAGGTACTGACACTTGATCCGATTCTCTTGGATTTAAATAACCCGTTGAATGTAAAGCTACTTTCATCACACCATCACTGTTGATAGGAAAACCATAAAAGCCAGCTCTTGAGAAATCTCCAAACCAAACAGGTAAATTCTCTAATAGTTTTTTGATCTTGTCTGAAGGTCGGAAATGAATCACGACTTGTCCTGTGGCAATCACTTGTCGCTTCATATCAAGTAAACTAGGTGTCCAAGATCCAGTCGTCATGATCACACGGTCTGCTGTATGAGTCTTACCATCCTTTGTCTTAATACCCCGAACTGATCTACCTTCACATACAAAACTTTCAAAGTTCCCTTTTTTTTCATCCAAAACGAATTGAACTCCAATCTCTTTACATTTTTCATACACATGCTTAATTGCTTCTGAAGAATTACACCAACCTATGTGTTGTAAGTAGAACAAAATTTAGATAAAATCATAAATATGTATTAAATATATATATATATATATATATATATATATACCTCCAACTTTGTTATAGTAGGCAGCACTAACACCACTCTTTACATAATTTTCTAAATAAGGATACCGATCCGTTATTTGTCCTGCACTTAATTCCTCGACCCAATCACTATGTCCTGCATTTCGAATATGCTTTAAACTATTCAATTCGTTTTCACAGAGCTTAGAGCCACCAGAAAAGATAAGCATGCCCGTATTATGATATACAGGTACTTTGCTCTCCTTATTCCATTGGTTCCAGATATCAATGGAGTCAATTGCTAATTCCATGCATAATTTGTTATCACCATAATCCATTCTTACTACCTTGCTGATATCTATAGTTTAAAATTATGAGCGATTCAAATTGAAAAGGAAAATATATCTATAATCATATATATATACTTTACCATTAGAAGCAGCATCACGTACAGGAATTTGTTCTCGGTCATAGACTATCACAGTGTAGTTTTTTAACTTGTCAGAAGCAAGTGCTAGTGCAGTTGATAAACCAAAGCAACCACCACCTACAATAATGATTTTTGAACTTGGTTTAGGAGCTTCGTATTGAGTCATAATAATAATAATAATAAAAAAAAAAAGTGATAGATAAGCGAGAGAGAAACACCCCCCCCCCCTCCCTTCTTATATACGAAAACACACCGAGGTTGTATCGTAAAGATAGGCATAATTAAGGTTGATGAGAATTTAATTTTTATTTATAGAAAGAGATTCAGATAATAAATATTTATGATCACAATCTTTTTCTCCCACACCAAGACTTGTACATAAAAGGGTTACATTGAAAGTATCATCGCTTTAAATATATTGGTGGTACTCCTGTGATAACAAAATAGATAATATAATAACATCCTGCAGGAATACGTTTATCACAAATAAACTTATACATGGTATAAGCATATCACTACGGTATTCTAATTCGAATATATATATAAAAGAGCCATAGTTGCCACTGTATCACATAATTTGTGTGATAAATCGGAAACAGGTCTTTTAATTTGATTTTTAATCGCTTTTTCTTTCTTTTTTTTTTTAAAAAAAGCAAAACATGACTATCCCTTGCAAATACTCTCTTAATCTCTTTTTTGGTAAAAAACAAATGATATATCGAGGGAATACGCGTTTTTCTCTAGCTTTTTCAACAATTGCAAAAGAACTTCCGACCAAAGAAGCTGATGAATGCATGATGTTGGTTGGGCTTATAAACGAAAGAGGGTTTACCGGAGAGAAAGCCATCATTTTCAAATCTTTTGCTATGGAACCCCCTCATGTATTGATGGTGTATTCTTTTTATAAATTGGTTAAGCAGGCAATTATCTCTGATGTATTTTTTTTTTTTTTTTTTTTTTTTACCAAAAATTAAATCTGTCAATGTTACTTGGTAATTTGAAGTTATACGGTCAGGTAAACCTCTAATGAATGAACCGAGAAATGGGACGGAAAAGCCACTATCCACAGAACCAAAGAAACTACCCCCAGTTGCCAGTACTTCTACGTACCCAAAACGGAATACTGAAAAACTGGTCATCAAAAACCAGGTATTTTCGATGATTGCAACTGATTCCACTAACTTAGGGGCGCTATCAAGATACAAAAAAAAAAAAAAAAAAAAAAAAAAAAGTCTTGATGCATAAGAGGACCTAGTAGAGCAAACATCATGATCAGCAAGTAGACCCATAGCAGCGGCAGTATGTAGACTGGAATGAATGAGAGGTCTCGCTTTCATATTTTCGCAAATCATTGGAACTGCTGGTAGCACCTAAGATCTTATATATTAGCATCCGCAAGTAAAAAAAAAAAAAAATCAGTATTTTTTTTAGGAGAAACAGTGTATACTCGAACTATACTACTGTTCTACCATACCACTTTTTCTCTGTTTCCAGACACATGATGACTTTAATTATGAAGATAAAAATAAAAATCTGGATAACTAAGAGATCTTCAAACTGCCTGTAGTATACAGTTCGATTGTAATTTATTAAATATATTGAAATATACTATATGTATAAGATAAAATAAAATCTAAAGTCTAGGTCTAGAGGCTTTAAATTCATCTAATGTAGCCATTCTTGCAGCTTCGTTATTTGGTTCATCAAAGACCAATCTTTGTAATAAGGCATCAGCACGTAATCCATCTAATTTGGTATCTTGGGTTTCCATATCTCTCCATTTCCATGCACGACTATAAACAGTATCTATACCTTCAATAATATCTCTAATCTTGAACCCGAGAATCGGGATAAACCTAATAAAATTAAAATCAAAAAGATGGACACACAACAGTTTTCTTATCTTACTTTAAACCATGTCCTGAGTCACCTGTTGCTACTATCAAGTTTTGGTAATCGGGATGTGGGCTAATAACAAAATCTCCATCAATTGAATCCGAATACCTTTTTTTTTTTTTCATAGTGGTTAGTACAAAATTCCCTCCCTTTTTTTTCTGTATTTTACCAACACATTCTTCCAAAGGATACATCCAGTGCAGAAGTTTCAGGAAGAAACTTACTCAAGAATTGACGAAATTCACGAAGAGCACCAATAGGGACAGTATCAGTTGTATGTGTGACTTGAGTTCGAGGTACAGAAACACCATCCAATTCACGCGGGTTCAAATACCTAAAAAAAAAAAAGTACATTTATACATATCTTTTTAGCCCCCGCGCTACATTTTTTTTTTTTTTTTTTTTTTTTTTTTTTATATACCCGCTATGATGTTTTCCAATCTTCATCTTTCCATCAGAATTCATAGGAAATCCATAAAATCCAGTATTAGATAAATCACCACACCAGACAGGCAAGTTTTCCCACGATGTGCGTAATTGGGTATCATGTGGTGCAGCAAAATGAATGACTTGTTGACCGCTCGCCACGACTTGATTATGCATATTGACTAAGCCTGCAGTCCACGACCCAGTTGTCAAGACAACACGATCTGCATAATGAATTTCTTTATCCATTGTTTGAATACCTACGACTCTTTCAGGGTTAGCAGGATCAAAACATAATTTTTCCATACATCCTCTTTCTTCTCCCAAGATGAATTGAACTCCATTTTCAATACATTTATTATAAATATGTTTCACGGCTTCTGAAGAGTTACACCAACCTAATTTTAAGATTTTTTTTTTTTTTTTTTTTCAATAAAAAAACGTTTATAAAGTTTTTTTGTTATAGACTAACCTCCTGCTTTGTTTAAATAACCCGTATTAAATCCATTAGCAACGGCTTGTTCAAATTGAGGAAATGCGGTTACGATTTCTTTTGGGGTTTTATATTCTGTGATGTAATGACCGTACCCAGCTTCACGAATATTCTTTATACAATTCGATTCAAAATCAGATAGTTTGTCCTTTCCAGATAATAAGAGGACTCCTGTTGGATGAAAGACAGGCGTTTGATTGGATTCGGCTCTTTCTTGGTTCCATTGATGCCACATGGTTAAGGCTTCGATTGTCAAGTGCATGTATAATGTATCGTTAGCATAATCCATTCGAACAATCTTGTTTATATCTATTGTGTTTTTAGTTTAGCTTGCAGTAGTGTATAAGGTTATTATTATTATTTTTTTATTTTTTTATTTTTTTACCAGAGGAAGCTGCATCTGGGGCAGGAATCTCCTGACGATCATAGACATAAATGTCATATTTGTTTTTTAAGGATAAGGCATAAGCAGTAGATAAACCAAAACAACCACCGCCTACAATAATAATCTTGTTACCTTTGCTTGGTGGAGTATAAGTCATGATTTTTTAAAAGAAAAGAAATAAAGATGTAAATAAAAGAGAGAGAGAGAGAGAGAGAGAGAGGAGTAACATGTATTTTTTTTTTGTAACTTGGCTTTATAATTAGGAAAGGTTGGGGGTTATGGGGTTATACATTCGAGATTATCAGTAGTCTTTTTGAGATGAAATTTGATGATATAGATGATCGGGCAGTCACAGGTCCAAGCAAAAAAATAAGTTTTTAAACTTTCATGCAACTCACACAGAAAAAAAAAAATTGAACCCCGTATCACACTTTTTTATCTTTCTCTCCCCATTTTGTCTATCTCTCTTTTCTTTCTTTCTTTCTTTCTTTCTCTTTTTTTTTTTAACAAAAATATAAAATGGCTTTTGTTCAACAACAAAGAAGACGTACACAAAGACGACAAGTAGTAGTAGAAGATTTACATTCCCAACCAGTTGCTTCAACAGCAGCAGCAGCAGCAGCAGCAGCAGCGATTATATCAGATTCCGATACAGATTGGCATGTAATCAGTTCAACCACTACATCACCTATACTCTTTCCTTCAGAATCCGAGTCCTCATTTAGACCATCAGATACCGATCGAGATACCGAATCTGATTCAGCACCAGCACAACAACAAGCATTTTTACCTTCTCATGATGGTACAGGTACATTTGTATTAGAAGACCTTGAATTTTTTTCTTCCGATCAAACAAGTGAAGGATCTCTCGAGATCGAAAATAATTTAGAAATAGATACTTCATTACCTCATTTTGTACCAACAGCAGCTGGATTATTAAATTCACAAGAATTAATAATCAGTGCATCTGCTGATGATAGAGATCATGTCATCTTTACAACTAAAGAACAAAAGAACTTGGATAGGTAAAATTATAAACTAGCGTATAATTACTAAAATAGCTAACATTTTAAAAAAAAGTATTCCTATACATCATCCTGGTATCATTCCAGGCTCATCTACATCAGCAGCACTGATTTCAATTGTTTGGGATAACTTGAAAAGGTTAACAAATCATTTGATCGAAAATGATACAAATACAGTAGAAACCCTAAGTACACTCATGTCAGAAGCCGTCATGGAAGGTTGTATTCCATTTGGATCTCATTTACATATGGAATTAGAGTCTTATCAACTTAGATTAGGTGATGCAATTTAATCTTTTTTTTTTTTTTTTTTGTACTTTTATATCTTATATATCACCTGAACTATTGAATAAAAATAATAACTTGCATTGAATGTTGCTTTTGATTGGCTCGGTTTTTTTTTTTTTTTTTTGACGCAATGGAATTAATTTGAACGATTCAGTAGTAGTCGTCACAATGAACTAAACTTAAAAAGTTTTTGTTGGCGACTTTTTTTTTTTTTTTTTTTTTTTTTTAACTTCTTTTATTTTCCTTTGTATAAACATATTATGAATACTCAATTGAAAAGAAAAGTTAATAATCATGAGGTAAAGAACAATAAAGAAAGAAAAAAAAAAAAGTATAAAAAAGTTAATTGGCCCAAGTTTCTTTTTTAGGTAACCTCAATGAAAAGGGTACACACAGATAATTTACCTACTTCAACTACTACTACTACTACAACAACAACAATAGAAGAACAAGGATCATTACCACCTAGACCGAATACACCCCCATTAGGCATGACATTATCTCATTATGATTCAAGTACGGGTGCATATACATCTTCTCAATTAAACTCAATGGATGAGGTCAATACAGTTATTTGTTCTGGTATGACACCTGTTTATAAACCTTCTTTTGAAAGATTTGGATCTTATATTATTTAAATTGTGTGTAAATAATAAATTTGTTTATAAAAATAAATATATAAAACCTGCATTTTTATAAATATGAAATAGATTAAGAAACCAATGTTTATTACGTTGACAGAAACTGTAATGAAACAAATAGAACTTTTTTTTTTTTTTTCGGTTTCAGGGCAAAACAAGTTTATACAAATTAAAAAATATATACATCCCAAAAACAAACAAACAAACAAAACAGTGTTTAAAAAAAAAACATTGATTTATAGTAAAACAAACAAAAGAAAAAAAAAAAAAGGCAAAAAAAAAAAAAAAAAAAATTTACAGTGAGAAAAATAAAAAAAAAAAAAAAGAAAACATTGAATTGAAATATATATATAATGAATGAAAAAGAGTGGGAAAAAAAAAATATGAGAGAGAGAGAGAGGGAAAAAAAAAAAACGGTATAGGAGTTTTTTTTTTTTTTTTTTGAAAGGGCATAATAAAAAAAAGGAACTTTAAGCAATCCAGTCATAATCAGCAACGGCACAAGGCTTCTTTTGACTAGTACGTTTCACATCTGGTTGAGGTGGAGAAGGAGAAGTAGATCCAGGACCACCAACAGTTGTAGTAACGGTAGGACTACTACTGGTTGGAAGACGACGGAAATGAGGTTGAGGTGTAGAGAACGAATGCGTTGTTTCTTGTTCTTCTTTAATTTCAGCTGAATTATATCCTGATGAATACATTTGACCATAAGGTGCTTGTGGATGTTGATGTTGATGTTGTTGTTGTTGTTGTTGTTGTTGTTGTTGCTGTTGTTGTTGTTGTTGTTGTTGATGTTGATGTTGATGTTGCTGTTGCTGTTGATGTTGTTGCTGTTGATGCTGCTGTTGTTGTTGTTGTTGTTGTTGTTGATTATTATGTTCATACATTATATTTGGATGCATTCTACCACCACTACCATGATAATGTGTCTGAGTTGGCATATCGGATGAATTGGATGAAGTATTACTTGGATACATATCATATCCCATGTAACCACTACTACGTGAAAACTCTGCACTATGTCTGTTATTTAAATGTCGATTTGTGTTAGCACCAGGTGGACCATTTGAATAACTACCACCACCACCACCACCACTACCATATCCACCACTATAGTAACTACTTGAATTATAATTCATATTATTAGCAGCAGCAGCTTGAGCAGCAGCGGCTTGAGCAGCAGCAGCAGCATGTGTACTATGACTACTAGTAGAATGATTTGGAGAACCATGATGATAACCTTTAGAATTTATATTAGAGTCCAATGACATACTACGAGAATCACGACTGAATCTTTGACTAGTGAAAGGAGTACTATGGTTATTTGAAACAGAAGCCCAAGTAGAATCTGGACGATAGGGATTTCCAACTGGGTCACTACCTGACCTATTCGCACGACCTCGTACCGCCATAGTCGTTTTAGAGCGTAGCTCAGCCTCAGCTGCACGGTAATCTACTTGCCAATAAGATCCTTTTCCTGGTTCATTGATAGGACGAGGGACACGAACAAAGCTTTTATTGAGAGATAAGTTATGACGAATAGAATTCTATTTGAAAGAAAAATAGGTTTTTTTAAAAAAAAAAGCATGAATTTGTATAAAATTATTATTTTTTATTACCTTCCAACCAGTTCCAGCAGAACCATAATATGGGTAATGATCAATAACCCATTGGTAGATTTCACTTAATGTCAACTTCTTTCGAAGACTGTTTTCAATAGCATATTTAATTAAAGTAGCATAAGAATAAGGTGGCTTTCCTTCCGTATTCTTTTCAACATGAATATCTCTTGTAGAAGGGGTTCGATGTTTCTTTGATCTACTTCTTTCTGTTGAAGCAGAAGGTGATGGTGTAGGTTGACCATGATTATGATGGTATTCATCTCCATCATAAGATAAATCACAAGAATCTCTTGGTGAATAACCTGTGGTTGCTGTTGTAGCAGTGGTGGTCGCGGTTGGGTGATGATGGTTCATCCAAGAAGAGGATGAAGAAGATGACGCGCCGTAAGGTGTAGAGTTAGATCGACGCGACTCATCATCTAATAGATTATGACTACTTGTACTAAGTGGTTGAAATCCAAGTGAAGAAGAGGACGTGGAGGTAGGTTCTGAATTATTGGTTGTGGCTGTAGAACTCATTTGGTTAATAGGTGGTAATTGTTGTTGTGGTGGGTAACGATGGTGATCTTCTGTTGAATAATTATTATTGTTATTACGCTCGAGCCAATCGAAAGATGTATTGTTTGTGTTATGATGAAGCTCTGTCATTTACTAATATATATATAAAAAAAAAAGAACTCTTGACAACAAAAAAACTTTTTTTTGCTCTTTTTTTTTCTTATTTATTTGTTAAAAAGAAGAAGAAAAAAAAAAAGGGAAGAAGAAGAAGAAAGGAGAGAGAAAAAAGGTATAAAAATAATAAAAAAAAAAAGCTTAAAACGGGTTTAAAGATGTCATGTGGTCATTCAAAAAAAGTTTTGAATAGCCTGTTTGTCCCTATTATGTTTGAAAATCTGCCTTTTTGTATATCGGCTGACAATAGCAAAAAGTACCCAGGTCTCTTTTTGGTAGAAACGTTTATAACTTTTTACGCCTTTTTACATGAAATAAGATGGTCAGTTCCGACCGGAATTACCGGTATCTACTCATTTGGTAATCCTTTTTTTATTTTTATTTTTTATTTTAATGTAATAGATAATAACTTGTTTAATCTATATATAACTTATAATACATCTAGTAATTACTCTTTCATCATCTTTAATATACATGTCAATGGTTGTATGCAAAACAGTGTGTAAACATTTCACATATATCAATAACAAAAAGGGGATTGTTATTATTATCGTCATGCTAATAGTATCATCAACAACACGTCGTGCAAAAAAAAAAAAATAATAACAATAACAACAATTATTTATTTTTTTATTTTAAAACAAACAAATAAATATCTAAACTTTTTCGATTCATTTCATTCCCTCATATATGTAACTTATTAAAAAAAGATTAAAATAAAAGCTATAAAAAAAAAAAAAGGATACAAAAGAAATATAAGCCAGGGAAAAAAAAAAAATAACAACAATACTTGGCGTTTCAACAATTTATGTCGGAATACATCCCGATACGCCCACACACGCACACATTTTCTCTCTTTCTCTCTCTCTCTCTCTCTCTCTCTCTGTCTCTCCTTCTCTCTTCGTCAATCTCTCATTTCATCTGTTCACACTCCTCTCATCAAAATTGGGCAAAAGAAAATAAACAATAACAATAACATCTAAACTCTTTTTTGATAAATGTGCAACGATATGATGATAGCAGTGTAACAGTGACTAACATGCGGGAAACGGCTTTTGTTTACTTAAGGTTCCGATCATGCTCTTTTTCTCTTTCGCTCTCTGTCTCTCTCTCTGTCTCTCTCTCTCTCTTATTATTTGAAGAATTGTCATCACTGCATGATTCCAATTATATTCAATAATAATAAAAAAAAAAGAATTCAATCAAATGTAGATCATCTGCTGAGTTGATGTAACAACTTGTTTCTATTTTGTTAAATTAAATATATATATACATGCACATCTTTTTTTTTTTTTTTTTTTTTTTTTTTTTCACGTTTGAAAATAATTGTACAGAAATTAAGTAACACCTTTGAAGAGCACAAAAAAAAAAAAAAAAGTGTGTGTGTAAGATCAAGTAAAATCGGTTCTTGTCATTGTTACATCTTCAATTTGATTTCTAAAAAAAAAAAAAAAAAAAAAATCTTATTGCAAAGGAATCGATTCTTCAATTGCAAAATCAAATCGCACTGTGTTCCCATAAATAGCATAAACCATGAACAAAGCTTTTGGTTACCAGATTCAAAATACAGAATTCAAATATTACACTTCATAGCCAAACTAGAGAGAGAGAGAGCCACTGATTCTTATAGCATAATGTCTATTCTCTCTTCACAAGAAAGATCTTTCGCAAAATATATCAATGCATATTCACTATGGAGCAAGTCATGCAGCAGAGCCACATTACTGAGAAATAGATAAATGAAAAAAAAAACTTTATCGCTATCACTGATCACAAAGGTGATGGTTCCGCACTGACCAAGAGAGACTGGTTGCAAAAAAAAAAAAAAAAAAAAAAAAAAGACACAAAGTTCTTTTTTTTTCGAAACCAATCAAAAAGTTAGCCCCTACTGTCTTTGTTTTTGAAGAAGCTGATTGTATATACAGCTCAACCTAACTAAAAAAAAAAAAAAGAAGCAGCGTCTTTGATTTCATGAATGACTTGAGCAAAAGGGTTATTCATTTAGCAGAATGGCTTTTTTTCGGATCATGGGAAATAAAAGGGTTATATCCGAGATTTTCTATTCGAATCAAGAGATGGATTGTTTTACCGACACCACCCTTTCATATAATTGTTGGATTCAATTCAAACAAGGTTAAATCATGATTTTCAGAAGCTTTATGTCGGTGATAAAAAAACACGAAAGCTCTTTAACGAGATAAGAGCAAAGCTTCTTTGTAAATCTTTCTTCGCTTGGTGTTTATATAAGAAGGGATAGATCGCTGTTGCTCATCACAAACTGTGTATATGGTAAAACTCATGTACCTGACAAAAAAAAAAAAAAAAAAAAAAAAAAAAAAGTTGATTTAACAGATGATTAACGCAGATGTGACCACACTCTCTCATACTAACTGCAGTGACTGAATTCATTCGTATACGGATATATCAATACTGTGTCTGTGCATTCGAACTTAATTGAAGTAAAGCCTTTTATCATCACATTATACTCCCTGAACTGAATTGTTAAAATAGCAGATAAGCCAAAAATAAAAAAATAAAATAAAAAAATAGTGTGAAACTCGATTTTTGCATCCCTGTCTCTCTCTTTATCGTTTCGCCATGAAAATACTGAAGAATGCCTAAAATCATTTGATATTTGAAATTTCCAACTTTTATCACTATTGACACCATCTAATAAAATCTCTCTTTTTTTTTTTAAATCAGATTACGAAACACGTTTCTATTTTACACTTTCATGTGTGAGAGTATTTTTATATATCTATTTGCGGCTTTTCCCGAAACGTTGGTCTGGAATAAATCTAGTTTTTTTTTTTGTAGAACGAAAGATGTGAACAAAACAAACAAACCGTTTTTTTTTTGTAACAAATATTGTATCACAAATGTGGTCAGTGCCCCCAATGCCCTAATTTTTTATTTTATTATTCTTTTTCCCACACAAAAAAAAAAAAAGCAATTCATCTTCTTTCTTAATTGAACATGGTATTAACTAAAGAACAATTAGCTCAAGTAAGTTTTCCCTCTCTCTCTTTTGTCCTGTTTTCTCTTCCAACTAAGCATTTTAATAGTTTGATAGAGACGGGTAAAAAAAAAAAAGAATTTTACTTTATACGTTTTGTATTTTTAAAAAAAAAAAAACATAGTTGCCTCGTTATTCCTGACTTCTTTACACTTGATAAAGCTGCCGAACTTAAAAGTAGAGCAAAGCAGTTACTTTCCGAATTCTCTTTAGAAGGTCATCCTTTAACGCAATTCAGTACGGGAACTTCAGACCAAAAGCATGTTGGCGACGATTACTTTTTAGAGTCAGGAGATAAAATTCGATTCTTTTTTGAAGAAGGAGCATTTGATAGTCAAGGACAACTCAAGATACCTAAAGAAAGAGCGATTAATAAGATTGGACATGGTTTACATGACCTAGACCCATTATTTCATGATTTCTCTTTAGATACTAAATTAAAGACAATGACAAGACAACTTGGATTTCAATCACCTAAATTACTTCAATCCATGTTAATTTTTAAGGTATATACAAATAAAAAAAAAAAAACTTGACATTTTACATAAATATTTATATGTATATATAATACATGTGTAGCAACCTTATATTGGTGGACCTGTACCCTCGCATCAAGATTCATCCTTTTTATATACAGACCCTTTATCTGCAGTTGGATTTTGGTTTGCGCTTGAAGATTGTACCGAGACAAATGGATGTCTTTGGTTTATTCCTGGATCTCATAAGGATACAGCTGTCAATAGAAGATTTATTCGTGACCCAAATGGTTCAGGTACGATCTTTACAGGTGAACAAGAATTAAAAGTAGATGAAAGTAAATATGTCATGAGTCCTGTCAAAGCAGGTACATTGGTCTTAATTCATGGTAGTGTAGTTCATAAATCTGCACCCAATCATTCAAAAGATTCTCGTTATATTTATACATTTCATGTGATTGAAGGCAATGCAACTTATCCAAAAGATAATTGGTTACAACCTAGCACAGAAAAATCATTTACTTGTATTTAAAAATAAAACAAAAAATGTGTGTGTGTGTGTGTGTGTGTGTGCGTGTGTGTATTATTGTAGTAATAGTAATAGTAGTAGTAGTATTAAGTGTGTGCAAATAAAAAAAAAAATTATTAGTGTAAAGTAAGTAGTAAGTAGTAGTATTAAAAAGAGATTACAAAAGGGATTTAAAAAAAAGAAATAAAAAAAAGGTAACAAGGAAATAAGTGAAAATGATAAAAAATAAAGAATCTAAACAATGCTCTGAACTTGAAGTTTTTTTTCTGCCATGGTAGCAGGTTTTTGACTTTGCCAAACGCCATTTTCATCAAACACACGTAGTGCTCTTAAACGAATATCAAGTCCGTCTACATACATAATGACCCACATGATCCATTTCTTTCCAAGTGGATGCGGTTGCCAATTCAAGTATTGATAAGTACGAGTTGCATCTCCAGTATGTAATTGCGTATTAAATAAATCAAATGTTGATTCGCGTGTGAAACCAAACATGTATCTCATGGAAGCTTCTTGTACATAACGTAAATATGTATCCCAAGCAGTATATGTAATGTCTATATATATATATACATATGAGGTTAATTATTGAATATATATATATATTATAATATATATATATATAACTTACAAAGGGCAAGTACAACATCAATAGTATAATGAAATCTAGTAAATAAAATCATCAAAATACCAGCAGTAGCAACTAAATATAAAATCCAGCTAAATACTCGATGAAGTCTTGAATGAACTCTCCAAATCATACAACAAGAAAACATGAGAGAAGTATGACCCGAGAAAATATTATCTGTACAAGTTAAAGCAGTACCACCAATGACTTCAGTAATAAAACCAAACCGTTGAGCAACTGTACCAGTTAATTCAATTTCAGGTGGTCTACATTCATCAATTAAAGAAGAAGGTAATGTGGTCACTAATAATGTGATACCACGAAACACATATAGAAATCCCATGATAAATGCCCATCGACGAAGAATCATATAACGTGTTGTCCAATCAGGTGAAGTAAATGCGAAACCAACAACAGTATAGACTATAGTAGTTGTCAATAAGTAATTCACGATTTGTGTATTTGCTACCAGAGGAAATGCATCGTGCAAAAGATCAGTTAAGGGGTGCTTTTTTTTTTTTTTTTTTTTTTTTTTTTTACGCAGAAAAAAAAATAAATAAGAGCGTTAGTTTTTGATGTCAAATACATATATATATATATTTATATTTACCTTGCTAATGGCAGGTCCAGCATGATACCTCATATCTGAAAGTTGAGCCATAAATGTTTCAATGAAACCACAAATCACTAACCATAATACGATCAGTAAAAGTCGAGAAAATTCATGATTCAGGAATAGATCCAGTACGTCTCTAACCGTTCGAATTTTTATGGGTGGGGCAAGTCGAAGTGGTATACAAGCAATTGTTTGTTTTTCATGAGCTGAAATTGCTATTGAAGTAGGTGCTTCTTTCGCTCCAAGTTTCGTTAAATCGGGCGATAGAAATAAATTTGATAAACGATTCATATTAATAATTTCTTTTTTTTTTTAAAAAGAAGAAGAAAAAAAAAAAAAAAAAAAAAAAAAGTAAAAAGAAAAAAAAGGAAAAGAAAAGAATTAAAATTATATATATATATATATAAAAACGTTTGGGGGAAAAATAAAAAAAAAAAAAAAAAGAGGGAAGGGGAATCAAGAAATATATCAATTATTTTAATTATAAAATGTCGCACAAAGACATGTAAAAAAAAAAAAAAGAGATATAATATAAAAATAAGCTATTTGTGGGTTTTATAAAATTATAGTTTTTGTTTATATTCTGGTTTGTTATGGTTTTTAAAATAGAAAAAAGATCATGAACCCAAATTAAATAATCTTGTGGGTTGATTGAATTAAAAAAAATAAAAAAAAGGCACCCATTGTCTTTTTTCTCTCTCTTTCTCGTTTTTTTTTTTTCGCCTTCATAATTATTTGATCTAATTTTGAGGTAAATTTTTCATTCACCAATGACAACCAACTTGTGTTACTCAAGCGCCAAAAAAAAAAAAAAAAAAAAAAAAAAAAAAAAAACTGACTTTTTGTGATCTAGTGTGTGCCTTCTCCTTCTGATTTCTTACATGTATAAAAGGAGTAAACTGCATCGGGTAGGACCCCATAGTATAATATTCTGTCTTCAATATACTGCTTATAAATGATCTAATTTCCTTAGTTAATTCAAAATACTTTTTTTTTTCTTAACGCCATTACATAAAAAGTTATATATATATATATATTATATTACGTCTTGAAACCTCCAATAATGAGTTTTTCTTTTCCTGGCTCCCCCTTTTTTTTATTTTTTTATTTATTTATTTATTATTACAAACAGACGATCCATTTAAACCTTGTGTAATCCTTACATACTATAATATGTGTCACACAGCTTATATCATTCTTTTCTTGATCTCCTCCTTTTCTTCCTTTTGTTATAATATACATGATAGGTAGCATGAAACAGCGGGCATAGGTATATCCATTAGTTGATATTTAAATAGCAAAGGGGAAAGAAATAAACTTCTTTTTTTTTTTCCTTTTTTTTCATAAAAAAAAACTTATTTGATGACCCCGATTATAGCTTGTATGTCATACACACATACACAGAGTTTTTATTATTATTTGAATAACTCATCTCTAAAACTTTCTCATCTTCATCTCGATGGACCCAAAAGTCAATGAGATGTCAGTCTATTTATGTTATTTACTTTAATGACCTCCAAATAGTGTTTCGTAAATATTTTTTTTTTTTTAAGGTTGTACTAATTCAAGTCATATTTTTTTTTTCTTGATCTGTTTGAAGATACCTCCCCCCCCCCTTTTTTTTTTCTCTCTCTCTTTTTTAACATGTAGATACACCTATTATAGACTGCAAACATAAGTATGAGGTTCCTTTACCCGCTTTTTTTTTTTTTTTTCAAGCTCATCACACACATATTTCATTTGTGTATGGGAATAGCAAATGTAATGTGAATGTTATTATTCATTGTTCAGTTACTGGTAAAAAGAACTGAATGCATTGTATGCAAGTAAATGTATTCTATTTATTCCATTCTATTTGTGAATATATTTTATTTTTGGATGGCCTGATATAAAGACCAGTGGGGGAGAAAGTGAATACAAACTTCATTTCCTTTTTTTTTCATTTCCGATATAAAAAAACTAAAAAGCGGTCTTCTATTCCGTGTGTGTTCTCTTTATTTAACTGCAAGGATCAAACAGGTTTTTCTTTATTATTATTATTATTATTCAAAGAAAATAATACATGCATGTTCATTTGAACCCATTGAATTAAATAACGTAGTAAACAAAATCTTTGAAGATCTCAATACGAGTAATGGGTTGAGAGTCGGGGTTTTACCTTTTTTAAATAAAAAACCTTGTGTACTCTTTTGACGCCAGCACCAATTACCATGTATTAAAAAAAAAACACTCTACTATGCGGTGTCACCCTGATCTGGCATAAACCGTCGTCTTGTGCCAAAGTATTTTGTAATAAATGCAATCCAAAACTTTAGTTCAGAAGTCGGTCCTGAGTTTTCTCTTTGATCCGAGTCATTATCATCATTAATAACATCGCATACAAATATACAGCCTGTAAATAGTTTAAGCGTAACCATGTTTTTTTTTTTACAATTAATTAATTGATTTTAGAATATACATGTGTCTATCATCAGTTGATTTGAAAAAGCAACTTTAATTTCTGTCTATTGTTATCATATCTCTCTCTCTCTCTCTCTTTCTTTCTCTTTCTTTCTCTCTCTCTCGCCTGATCTTACAATTATAAAAAATAAATATACATAGTTCAAGAACACTTTTGGCTCTAGATCTAATATCACGCGTTGTACGAAATATGAACATCCATACACTTAGGCCATTTTGTCGCCATGTAAGACGTAACACTAAATTTCAGTAACTCAGTTGAGATGAATAAAGCCTCATTTTATCAAATCAAATAATTAAGATAACAAATACCCGAGTCATTTTATCTCCTTTTTTTTCTTTTATTATTATATCATTCTCCGTTCAATCTACTTTTTCTTTTTTTAATACTTTTCCACATGTCATATTTTAAAACGTTTCAAGTGTGGCGAAATGATGATTTGTGCGGCACTTTGTTAAGCAAATTGCTCTCTCTTTTTTTTTTTTTTTTAACAAACAAAGAAATTAAATTTCTTCCCCCTTTTTTTTTTTTTTTTGCCATAATATTCAATGTAATTATGTGTTTCTTTTAAAGAAAGCTATTTTTATATTTCAGCCGCATGATCTTTAGAAAAAAAAGAGTTACTCCTTGATAAAATTGCGTAGTTTTTTATCATCATAATACATGATCTCATCGAAGCATTTTATTATTTGATACTGCATTGAGACTATTTTTATTTTTTTTTTTAAAAAAAAACAAACACATAATACCTGTCACAAGAAAGCTTGACAGCTGTCTTTATTGTTTTCTTTTTTTTTTTTTTAAAAAAAAACATTTTGTGTAGTAAACATTGATACAAATAGTGTCTTGTACAACTATTTTCTTTAAAAGAGATAAAAAAAAAACATCAATGCACATTAGAATAAACATTTGGTGGCTACTAACTTTTTTTTTTTTTTTTTTTTTAAAAAAAAAAAAAAAGAAATAATAATAAACATTTATACAGCCCTTTACATAATAATAATATTTTATAAACACCTTTATTTATTTATTCTATTTCTCATAAACATTCATATAGATTTTTTTATAAATATTTGGTTTATAAAAAAATATTAGTAATAGGCACTATAATTTTGCTATGAGAAGAGACAATATATAAACGTGAAACAGGTCCTTTTTTATTTTTATGAGCTAGCAGGCCCCACCATTATTTGGCATGGAAAAGGTCTTATAGTTTTATTAGGACAACCTTTAATATATTTGTAGATGCTTTTTATCTTACCATCTTAGATACTTATTTTGCAATCACGCGTTTTTACAGCTCGCAGTAACTAATAACTCTGGTTGAGGGTTGATTATTGTCACTGGGACGGATTGCTCTTTATATATGTAAGTAAAAGCCTGAGAGTACATATCTCTTCTATAACGACATGTATGCTTTTAATCTGTGCTCTGGTAGGTATGTGATAAAAGTATTCCCTAAAGTCCACTATAATCACATATTGTTAGACTCACCTTAGATGTTTATACAAAAAAGAAAAGAAAAATAGCTACGTTATAACAGGAGTTTCATATTGACGACTTTAATGAAGATATGTATATGTATATATATATATATAAAGAAAGTACTACATGGAAAAAAGAAATAATAAAAAATAAAAAAGTTTAAACTAAAGACTTTTCAATAAAGGAAAAGGGAAGACGAGGAAAAGTAGTTTTTACCGGCAGTATTGAGCTCGACTGATTTTCTCTTTCTATTTATCAATTATTGTTGCTAAGCTTTCCATTAAAGCCTTTCCCTTCAATGTTAACCTCCAATATAGAGGAAGAAAATCCAATCTAATGTTACTGGCCTTACCTGGGAAAGGAAGCTTCATGGTTCTCGTCGGGTAATTCTGGTGACCCGGTCTTGTACCAACAAGAACATTGATTATTAAGAGTTTGAGGTTTAGACCCTAATAAAGAAAATAAAAATACGTCAAGAAAAGAACACGATCATAATCGTGTCATGTGTGCTACTTATCCATCATTAAAAAAAAAAAGCCAATTGTATATACAATTGGTATATTTTATGAGGGTTAACCTCGCAAAAAGCATATCCCTCATGGTCTTTGGGTAATTTTACCATACCACCATCGAGATATTTATCATCGATTTGTAAAACATCATGTTTACCCAACTTTGGTACACCCAACTTCACCTGAAATCGTTTTAAACAGGATACCTACCTTTGCCCCCCTCCCCCCCCCAGTAATTTTCTTTCTCTTCTTTCTCTAGACTCCAGAGATTTACCTTCGTTTCTGCCAAGAGCAAAAGAGACACTCAGCTTAGCTTTCTCATTTGCTTATTCTAAAAGCCCGATATAAACAAATATCTAAAGATTACTACGGAGCAAATCGTCCCTCAGAAAAATCATCTGTGCCCAAGGTTTTACTGTCTTCAAATAAACTAGCGACATTTCATAATGGATTCTTTTATCCAGCGCTTCTCAAAAGGATCACTGAACGTCAAGTTTTGATCTGAGGCAAAATCGTAATAATCTGCAGCCTCTTTTTTTTTTTTTTAAAAAAAAAAGGGGGGGGGTTGCTGTCGTAAAGATTGATATAGTCTTGCGTCTCCGTCTTTCAAATTGGGAAGTTTGACCGCATTACAAGTTCGAACTTCATCCATTTCTTTTGAAGAAAAAAATAATCGATCCAGATAAGATCTTTCAAGTCCACAATATATGACAAACTTGGATGCTCGAAAGCATTGCTCTCTTCTGATTTACTTGTATTAAAAATCTTCATTGATAGTTTCTCGGAGAACATTTTGTTATGACGATAGTTATAGATAGAGTCAGTAGCAGAACGGCACGTCAAATTGAAGAAGTACACAGTTTATTTACATTCATCATATCAGTATCTTGCGATATATTAAATATAAGAGAGGATATCAACAGTTGATAAGATAAAGAATGTTAATAATAATAAAAAAAAAGATGAAGCTAACAATATAATATAAAAAGTACGAGTTCTGTAATAGAGTAAATCAATAAAGAGTTGAAAAGGTTAACGTGAGGCAAAGAGAAGAAAAAAAAAAAAGACTACAGACAGAAAAAAAAAAAAAAAAAAGAGAGAGAGATTGCAGAAAGAAAAACAAGAAAAAAAAAAAGCTTATGGAGGGTTACATTTTTTCACAAAGTTTTCGTCACAAGTCGTCGGAACAACAAAATGAAATCGTCAATTTGCAGGAATAAAAAGAATTTTCTTAATTTTTCGAAGTATGTATGTATATACGGATGTATTGGGTAGTGAACATAAGTTAGTAATATATTGTACATGCGTTTTGTATGTTCTTATTACAAAAAAAAAAAAATAGTTCTCAGCAGGATTCAAATCAATTTCATAAAGATGATAATGATGTGCCATAGCTTCCTATATGGCTCAAGCTTAATTTTTTTTTTTTAAAAAAAACCATGGAAGGCTATTTTATGTAACGTATCCCTTTTTTTTTTTCTCGTTCAATCAGTATTTGTAATGTGGCGGCTAATGTAAAACTATCAGAATAAGTATAGCAATTAAAGAGGTTGTATTTGGAAAGAGTTTATTTTAAATGATAAAAAAAAAAAAAAAAAAAAAAAAATTATTGGGATTTTATTTATTTATTTATAGTAATTGTGTTTATATTGTAATTTATAGCTTATAAGTTTTATAGTGACGTTTTTGTTATGTTATATGTACTTCTATGGTGTAAGGCTTTTAGTAATCATATTAAATTATAGTTAGTTTTTGATATTTACCGTATTTAGCTTTGTAAGTTTTAATTTTGTATTAAGTTTTTTTAAGTTTTTAAGTTTTTTATGGTAATTACAATATTATGGCAGGTGATGTTTATGGTATGTTACAATATTATGACAGCTGATGTTTATGGTAATCACAAGGTTTTACTATTGAAGGTGCTTTTTTTCCCATTTTTGCGCCCTTATATAGAGCACCATTTTTTTAGTATGGACAAGTTGTGGGTCTTGGAAACGCGAAATTAAGACAAAAAAAAAAAAAAAAGTTATGGAAAGTAAAAAATCGCGTCAAGTACATGTAGAGAGAAAAATTCTTAATTCAAAGACACGCTTCTTTGGTATCAAGTTTTAATGGAAAGGGTATGTAAACTCTGTTTCTTTTTTCAAAAAAAAAAGGAAGGTTGTTTACTTTGTTTTTACAACACGATTTCTCATAAACAAAATGTGTTGAGTGATAAACTTAACAAAACAAATGATGGAACTTAATTTTTAGGACCGTTTTTAACAATTTATTCAAGATCCAAATCAGGGTTCGGTAAGTAAGAATCTCCTAATTCAACTGCATTGGTACTTATAGCTTCATCTAACTATAAAGTTTGCCTAAATATATCATGTCTAAAGCTAACTGGAGTGAAAAAAAAAAATCGATTTTATCCAGTAGAGATATTTGTAAATTGTTATTTATGCTCTAATTTTGAAAGGAGAAGAAATTGTTGTTTCTAGAAAAATCAAGATGGTGGAGTATATTATCTACATATCCTGAAGTTTTATTGTATGCTACAAAAAACTCTCTTGTTTTTGATATGTATTAAAAATGACGAAAATTCGGGATGGGCATTTTTTTATAGTGCTTACAACAATTTAGAGTGGGCAACTTTTTTTTTCTCAGTTTTTATTGCTACAATTGCACCGTATGGGATTACTGAAAGGTAAACCACTCGATGAATTCAATTATCAAATAAACTTCGTTTCAAATATATACCTCACCGAATTTTTACTATAGACATTGGTGGGTTTCGAACTTGATAACACGTTACCAATAAATGTGAGCTGATGCGTTCATATTTATTTAGTACAGAATACAAAGCACAACTAGTGGATCGTATCAAATAGAAGCCTCATTCCCTCCCCATTATCTTCTTGAATTGCTGTAACTAAAATTTGTATACATAAAAAAGGTCGTGTGTATCACCACAATGTATAACTCCAACTTGATTATCCAAATAGTCCTTTTTTTTTCTTTTCTTTGGATCTACTTAGTCAAACGCTTAACAGCACGTATACACTGCTAAAGCTAGAAAATTTCTATGATTATATCTACTCAATCCATATAGTGAACATCTAAATTCATTAATAATAAAGCTGATACAATTAATTTATACGTTACATCACATGTGTCAAATGTGTCAAAACTGTTATATGAATCAGTTCTTTAAATGAAAGATACTCTCGCATCTACAGTCATTTTCCCCATGCAGGACCAAGGTCACCTATCTAAAATAGCACCATAGACCAACAGTAGGAAAAAAAAATCACTTTACTAACATAATATACATAGCTCTTTATCTGTACATGCATAGAATTAAGCTTTTGTACAGGTCTCTTTTTAAAGAGAAGAAAAAAAGAAGGTAACTAATTATATTTTATAACGAAATGAGTTATACACATGCGGTAGTGTTATTTATTACGGGTCACTCGAAAATCTCAAGCTTTATATATACACTCCTTATGAGCCTTATATCTACTACTGCTGACAACAATATCCTTAACGGAAAAAAAAAGAGAAAAGAGAAAGAGAGAGAAAGTAACCATCTTGTGTTAATTGTGTTGACAATTCATTGTATCTATACCTTTCACTCATATTTGATTGAGGTAAAAGCTATATACGTATGTATATAGAAATTTGTACTGTATGATAGGTCAAAAGTATGGCATCTGTTTGTAGAATAGTTCAGGATTGCATTTTGATCTACTGGGTAGATGGTAATACTCACGCCAAGATCTGGTATACCACGAGCATCTGTAAATGTTTGGTTTAATTCTGAGCTTGTGATGAATTACTATTTGCTGGTAATAATCAATTTGACTAAACGTATATGTTCTCCAAAAAGATTCGTTTTTTTTCCTTTCAACTTGAACAAGTATTTGCCCTCCATTGACGAAATATAGACCGGTAGATCTTCTTGTGCTTCCCTGAAATATGTTCTTCTTGCAGTTGGTGGATATACTTCTAGGTGAGGTATCTCATTATCTACTATTCTTTTTTTCGCTTTACTTGATTGCTGTTCATAAAAGCAGTAAAACTGAGGGAAAGTTAGTTGACCTCCTGCTTGTCTCTTTTCATATTTTTCTTTAAGAAAAAAAAAAAGGTAGAACACATCAACTTAGTATACCTAGTAGGTACGCTATAAGGAAGCTGCCTGCTAGATACATTTGTGAGAGCTGAAAATCATTTGAAGTTATACAAGTGTCCTCGTATAGAAGTAGGAGGGTAAATTTTTAGGGTATTTATATTTTTTAGTATTTAATCCGTTCCAAGTGATATTAAATAAATTATCAAAATTCATATTTTGAAAACATTTGAAGATTAAATAATAAAACAGTATTTGCATCCTTTCGATTTTCCTTTACTCTTCTCTTGCTGACATAACTCTCTCTAAACCTCTGATTTCTTTGACTTTAATTTTTCAACTACTGTACATACATTAAGTATCTCTTACCCAGCAATTTATATTAATAAATTTGTAGGTGTTGATTGGTTGAATTAAAACTCTATCGAATAGCGATTTGAACGTCACTTCCAAATACAAAAAAAAATGTTTTACCCTTTTTTACTTTTTCTTTTTCTTATATACAATGACAGCACTCAGTAGCGTTACGAACTTTTTAGAAAGATATCCAACTGCAGCACGTTTAACCTTGACAGCTGTTGCAGCCTCCGCCTTAACTGCCAGCGCTTTACTTGGCTACCAAAGCATAACACGTCCACGCCTCGTGACCTCAAAGAAGACTCGAACAGCAGTAGATCTTCCAACCTTTATCTCGGTCATTGATGAAGAGACTAAAGAACCCGTACGTCAAAAGATGGACGAGTCTCTTGTACTAGAGCTCTTGGCAAGAAATATTGCCTTCTTTGGAGAAGAAGGTGTTCAAAAGATTCGAAAAGCTTTTGTAGTTGTTTTAGGTGCAGGTGCTGTAGGTTCTTGGACTACAGTGATGTTGGCACGTTCTGGTATCGAACATATCCGTATTGTAGATTCTGGCCGTGTTCGATTAGAGACCATGTCACGTAATGCCGTAGCTAAAATTGTAGATATTGGAAAATCAAAAGCAACCATCATGAGCAAGTATATTGCTGACGTTGCACCTAATGCAAATATCGAGGCTGTTACTACACATTTTAGTTTGGAAACAATGGAGGAATTATTAGCTGGAAAGCCAGATTATGTTGTGGATACTTTACCTGATGTTGCAAGTAAAGTCTGGCTGGCAAAGTATTGTAAAGAACATGATATCAAGATTATTAGTTCAATGAGTGCAGGTGCGAAAGCAGATCCTACTTTAATGCAGATGACAGATATCAGTAATTCATTCACAGATCCTCTTGCTCGTATGTATAGAAGACAATTGAGAAAATTTGGTGTTGATCGTGATATTCCAGTTGTTTATTCAACAGAAAAGTCTTTACATTTTGGAGAAAAGGGTAAAAATAAGAGAGGAAAATGTAAAAAACAAAACAAAATCGCTTAATATATTTCTTATAGTGGATGATTTTAGAACACGTTCATTACCTATTTTAAGTCCTGTTGCAAGTATGTTTGGTATGGCCATAACTACATATATCGCTACTCAATTAGCCGATTTCACTGCATATACTTTACCTACTAGTAAAATGCGTGATAGTGTCTATATTCGCTTACAAAAGGAAGTTGCTTCAAAGGAAGAATATGTATACGGCAATAGGTAAGTAGAAAAGCATTTTTAGCTACGAAAAACAAAACAAAAATTAACTTGAAGACTAGAACGGAAAAGTTAAATGTGACAGATATTGGATATATTTTTGACGAAATTTGGCAGGGCAAGAGTGCTATTTCTTCTGCACAAGATAGAATGTTGGTATTAACACGATGGGACAAATCAAAGATTGGAAATTTCATCAATTTGATTTTATTAACAAAAGAAGAAGCAATCATTCATGATAAATTAGAAGATTTAGCCTCTTTTTATGGAAAAGAAAAAGTTGAAGAGATCGAAAAACAATTTGCGTTAGAAAAGAAACTTCAAGAGTTATGGAATTCAACTCTTTAGTTATATTTATATATATGAACATGATAGAAAAAAAAAGAGAATAAAATCCTTAGGTGTATAGAATTTGGGAAGGAAGAGAATAGAGGTGAGAGAGAGTGAGAGAGAGAGAGAGAGTGTGTGTGTGTGTATGTGATTTAAAAACGATTAGTTTTGTTTTACAAAATTGGTATCTTGTCAACTTCAGCACGAGCTTCTTGCCATGATTCAAGGTTCTATAAGATTCAATTTAGTATATAAAATAAATTTTTTTTTTTAAAAAAAAAAGAATGATGATTATACCTTTTGACAATAGCGAATATGAATTTTTGCATAAGCAATCAACATATCACGCATATCTTGAATTTTTTCTGTTTGGAAGCGATCAAGATCAGCCTGAAGTTCAGTTGAAATAGCAGTTAAATCTGTCTTTGTAATATCTAAAGCTTCTTGAAGTACACCCATTGCATCTTTGGACATACCAATTTGATTGCGACGAGTAGCTTCAGGGTTAACATCAATAATATTTTGTAAGGTATGACCTACAGCACTAATGACCTTCATGGGACCACCACTCCAATTCCCACCCGAGCTAGGTCTATCTAGTCTGACTGTACTACTACTGCTATTACTCATGGTACGATAAGGATTTTCTTCTTCTTCTGTAGTTTGATTCAATTCATCTACATTGACAGCGTTCGCACCAATTGTTCTTTCTCTCGTCATGGCTTCCTCTAAACGTTTTGCCTCATTTTCCATTCTTAATAAATTATCCAATGTATCCTTTTTATTGTTTAAAGAGTTTTCAATCAATTCGACTTGAGCGTGCTTCATATGACGAAACTTTAAGACTTGTTTGATGATTTGAGCAAATTGAGCATGTTCCTGAATGGGTTCTGCAAATTCTCCTTCTAAAGAAGTGACCATTTGTCCAGTCTCGGTATAAGATGCATCTACTGCTTGTCCCACTTTTTCAATTGCATTTGCAACAGCTCCAGTTTCATTTAAACTAAATCCATTATAGACAGCTCCCAATTCTGCATAATCATTGGCTAATTCTGTATCATAAAACAAAAATCAATATAACGAAAAAAAGTCTCCTATAAAGAGAAAAAAAGTTTACATTACCTCCTAAACGACGAATTACTTTACGTTGACTTTTATCCAAATTGTTACTCATATAATTAGCAATACGAAAAGTGAATTTCTCTGATTCTTCAAAACGAGGGTCTGGGTTTTTCAATTGATATGCAGCGGAAGGAGTAGGAATTAAATTACTGGATAAAACAGCGTTAAATGTATGTGCTTGTACATCGGGTTGTTTACTAATGACCATTTGTAAAGGGTTTTTAGGTAAAGTGGAAAGAGGAGGTGAATGAAGCACGTCAGACTATTAAAAAGTCCTGTTAAAAAAAAAAAAAAAAAAAAAAAAAAAGACTATATAATAATTTCGTTGTCAACAACTTACCCAAGAACCTCCACTTTCCAAGAATCGGTGAAATACATGATCTTTACCAAGTTCGGGATGCTTGGCAACTCTGTTTAAAAAAGTCTGCAACATACGCTTTCTCTTTTCTACCATGGGTAAATCATCTTTAACTCTTGTTTGTAAAGCGGCATAATCAACTAAGACAAGAAGAAAAAAAAAAGGGTGTTAAGATGCAATTAAAGAGAACTCTTAAAATTGTTAACATTTACCTAATGAATGTTTTTCGGGTATAGGCGGTACAATCAATGCAGGATGGAGTAAAGTTAAAGCCTTTCGAAAGGACTCGAATTCACTGTATCTTCTCTTTGTCTCAATATCCTATACAAGAGCGTGAGTTAAAGAAAGAAAGAGATAAAAATCATGAATTACATTTACACCAATACGAATAAAATAAGCAATATAACTCTTGCCTGAAGGTGAATCCGATTGCTTTTGAGCTCCTGTAATAAAAATATAGTTCTCATCATGATGAAGTGCTCTATCAATAGCACAGTCGCAAGTAGGTTTAAGTGAATTTCGGTTACTCATTGTTTTTTTTTTATAAAATAAAATAAAGAAATAAAAAGGATAAATCAATGATCACAAGTAAAAAAAAAAAAAAAAAAAAAAAAAAAAAAAAGTTCAAAAAAGGAGAGTTTTTTTTTCTCATTCAAACTACGTCATGAAGTGTATCAAGACAAGTTCCACAATGAACATTGAAGAACCTGTAATTCGGGACATAATAAAGAGACCATATGAAAAGCAACCATGACGTCAAACATAGCTTGTAAAAAAAAAAGAAGAAGAAGCTTCTTTCTCTTCAAAATCCCCCCTTGCATCATGTACACTTCCGAAATTTGGGATATCAAATGTATATTACTGACAGGAAAAAAAATGCTACATTTTTTTTTATTATAATTATTGTTGGTTATTATTTTTTGGCATATACAGCATAAAAAAATATATATATAAAGAAAAAAAAAAAAAAGAGAGAAAGACATGTACGAAAGAGAAAAAAACGGGTGAAAGGAATGAAAGAGGGGTTGTGTGTGTGTGTGTGTGTGTGTGTGTGTGTGCAAAAGAAAAAGAAATAATTATAAATCAACTACAGGTGTTGTAGTTGATAAGAAGTGAAAAGTATCAACAGTACTTATTTCCATTGTACCTTCACCTCTTTCAAATTCATAGACCATAACCAATAAAGGTGGACCTTCAGTTGTATCTAATAGTAAATTATCACTTGTTGTGTGAGTAAATTTGGATTCAATATCTTCAAACACCTGCATTCAAGGGATTAATAAAAAAAAAAAATTGAAAATGTTATTGTTTATATCTTTTTTTTTTTTTTTTTTTTTTTTTTTTTTTTTTTTTTTTTTTTTTTTACCTGAACTACACAAAGATTATTAATAGCAATATCTACTTCTTCCCAAGATTGTAAAGATCGAATACCCTTCATAAATGCATCAAAGAACTGATTGACATAAACAAAACTATACATGTATTTGCCTTCGTTTAACCAAAGTGCTTGTTGTACTTCTTTGGATTCAAGTACTACGTTACCAAATGAATAAATTGTAGTTGTACATTCAATCGTACGTCGATCACGCGTTTCAAAAAATGAAGTATTGTTAAAAAAGAAATCTGTCATATTTAAGTTTAAGTTGAGTTTCACTTTGGCAGATAAGGTTGTACTAGCATAATTGGATGTTACTTCATGTAAAGGCGGGCATTTTCCTTTAGCTACGAGGGTGGCATCAATAGAAGGAAGACAATTGGGAATACATTCTGG